>JARGSH010000050.1:1217500-1500000 GCA_030340665.1 Neosalanx taihuensis | reverse complement strand
ATTTGCACTACTCGCATCATTTGTATTATTTGTAACATTTGCATTCCATGTTACCTGTATCATTGCACTACTCGCATCATTTGTATTATTATTGTATTATTTGTAACATTTGTATTACTTGTCTATATGTATCATATCTGCAGTGTATCTTACATGGTATTCATTTTCATTTTATTAGTAGGCCACATTTATGTTCTATGTTTGCTCATTCCTGCCAAAGTAAATTCTATGTTTGTTTATCTTGCATAGCGAATAAACCCCCATTCTGATTCTGATTCTGATTCTAAACGGGAACCGAACCGATGGCGTGGACGTGAAAGCATCAATTCTAGCCCTTCTTCCGCCCCTCTAAGAGTAGCTTTTAACTCAAAATCACTAGTGAAGTTGGCTCGTTGGTCTAGGGGTATGATTCTCGCTTTGGGTGCGAGATGTCCCGGGTTCAAATCCCGGACGAGCCCATTTTGAAATGCCAGGCAAGCCCTGTATGGCAAGTAGTAATATTATCTCGAACACCCACTGCCACGCTGCGAAAACGTTTTGCCATGTGGAAAATCGGAGCGGAACGTTTTTATTGTATTACTCACACCACCTTTGTGTCATTAAAACCATCATCGAGAGCCCCGGCCACGTTCAGAAACCTTTCGCGTTAGTTTTACTTTCACGCACGTTTTACCTTTGTTCTTGTATTCCGGACGCCGTTTTTGAGTCATCGCCACACGCTGCCAGCTCATACTTGTCTTATAGGCCACACTTGTGCTACCTGCTTTCAAACATGGATCGTATGGGGAAGGTAGTCGCAAGGTCTTTGTGGCGCAATTGGTTAGCGCGTTCGGCTGTTAACCGAAAGGATGGTGGTTCGAGCTCACCCAAGGACGAGCTCTTTTTCATGTTTGTTTCAGATCTTGTAAGTACAAGCTTGACACAACTCACACCAAGAGAAAATCTGATGAAATAATCTGCAGACACATCGAAGATGCCACCTAGGAGCAAGCCATCTCCCAACGAGCCCAACCATCTTGCGGCGCATACGCAGCTTCGGAAGGAGCAAGATGCGCTGAGCGACAGACAAAGTTAAACTTCCAAAAAGGTGGGCGCATCATGAATATAGCTTACCGACGAGGATAAGATTCGAACTCATGCACGCAGAGCAGAATGGATTAGCAGTCCATCGCCTTAATCACTCGGCCACCTCGTTACTTGCTTCACTTCCCCCTTGTCACCACCGACAGCTGAAATCTGAATTGTCCACCAGTCCACACTCGCGCTTCCTCAGGTCGATAAGACCAACTGCCATGCTGCAAAAACGATATGGAAATTTGGAGCAGAACGATTTTATTGTATTACACACATTAAAACCATCATCAAGAGCCATAGCCACGTTCACAAACCTTTCGCGCTAGTTTTACTTTCACACAAGTTTTATTTTACGAATCGCCACCATTTTGGAACAGTAGTTATTACGTTCGCCTGACACACGGATGGTCCCTGGTTCAAAACTGGGCAGAAACGTCATTCTGCTTTTGTCAAATTGTAATTATGCCCACTGACTAAGTTGATAAGTCAGATCGCACACCTCGTTTTTGTACTGATCTTCGCAAGGTCAATTCTGTCACAAAGCCGGATTGCTATCCTCTTCCCCGTCTAGATGATTGCATTGACAGAGTAGGGTCTGCTGCTTTCGTCACCAAGCTAGACCTCCTCAAAGGATACTGGCAGGTCCCTCTCACTCAGAGAGCTCGTGAAATCTCTGCTTTTGTGACTCCAGATGACTTCTGTCAGTATACAGTTATGGCTTTCGGAATGCGAAATGCACCTGCCACATTCCAGCGTCTTGTTAACCTGGTGTTGAAAGGGGTTGCAGATTGTGAAGCTTACCTTGACGACATTGTTATTCATAGCTCCACCTGGGCTCGGCACATAGCTCAGGTGGAGGAAGTGTTTGGTAGGCTGGCTGCTGCCAATTTGACTGTGAACCTTGCCAAGTGTGAGTTTGGACAGGCCACTGTGACCTACCTGGGGAAGGTTGTTGGGCGGGGGGAAGTCTGTCCTATCGGCGCTAAGGTAGAGGCCATTCGCTGTTTCAGTGTTCCTACTTCTCGGCGTGAGCTGAAACGTTTTCTTGGTATGGCAGGTTATTATCGGAGTATTTGCAAGAACTTTGCTACCATGGCTGCCCCCTTGACTAGCTTACTTAGCCCAAAGGTCCATTTTGTTTGGACAGAGTTGTGTCAGTTGGCATTTGAGAATCTGAAGGCCCTTTTGGCTAGTGCTCCAGTACTGGCTGCCCCTGACTTTGGCCGGCCATTTAAACTAGCTGTCGATGCTAGCGATGCTGGGGTTGGTGCTGCCCTGCTTCAGGATGACCTGTCAGGGGTTGAGCATCCAGTCTGCTACTTTTCAAAGAAGTTTGACATTCATCAGAAGCATTATTCAACCATCGAGAAAGAGGCCTTGGCCCTTATCTCTGCTCTCGACCATTTCCATGTGTATGTCTCTTCCAGTCAGGTCCTGGTGGTCTACACCGACCATAACCCACTCGTGTTCATCAGCAGAATGAGGAACTCCAATCACCGGCTAATGCGATGGAGTTTGTTCCTGCAGGGCTTTAACCTGGACGTTAAGCACATCCGAGGAAGAGACAACGTGCTTGCTGATGCTCTCTCAAGGTCATGAACGACATCCTGTGTCCTCGGTCTCCAGTGGAAGACATCCCTGCCTCTTTTGCCATCCACATCTGGATTGATGACGATGTGCCTGCAGACCCCCCATTCTCAAGGTTGTAAATGTCACATGTAGTAGCACTATTTCAGTTACAGTCTATTCTGGGGATTGTTAGGTTGCCTAGCAACCGTTTTAAGGGGGGAGGTGTTATGTGCCAGATCTGTGCCTTGTTTTGCAGTGCTCCTTCAGCCCCTCCCTCACCTCGTTGACTGCCACCTGAGCTGCCTATTTAAGCTGGAAGCTTAATGGACTCCCTCTCCAGCCAGGGCCAGCAGCATGGCTCCCATTCACCTTTTGGTTAAAGCCTTGGTTACAGTAAACCCACTCTTCTTACACCTTTAACTTGTTTTGACGGTTATTTGTTGCTTCCTTGAGCCGGGTAGTAACAGTCTGTAATGAGGATTTCCACCAGTCTACCCAGATAGCAGCTGATTCCGTGCCGGATCCGGCTGAGTTCCGGCAGATCCGCGTAACAGTCGCGTCAGTTTTGTGGATCCGTTCCAGATCCGATACGAATGCTACATTCTTAGTATCATTATACGGAACTGGCCCGTTTTTGGAACGGATTTGGACATTTCTCTAAATTATAATTGTATTCTCGTCATTAATCTTAATGTCTTTATCGGGTTTCAAACACTTTCAACACATTCCTAGACATGAGAAGTATTGGACATCGAGTCTTTAAAATACAGCTTGCATATTTAATAGTCTATTAGCCTACATTAATTGCATTGTCATTTAGGACGCTCCAGAGTAATAACCTGTGTCATCGTAACATTTTCCTTAACCCTCATAGTGTGCTACACTTTGTATTGTAAGACAATGTCAATGGGTTACAAACTCATAGGCCTGCCGCCTACCTGCATTCATAGCCTCCACCCTGATATATACAAGGCCGATTATACACCAATCTACCCCATAATCCAACCTCAAAAACCATGGTTGGCAAACTCTGTGCAGCCCCATGTGGGTGGTTAAACAATAAAATACATTTAGCACCACAATGTGTAATTGACAAGTCTGTTTAAGGTATAATGGGTAAGCCTAAAACTTAAAGACACTGAGGACCTTAGAACAGTCTATGCTGACACACTCTCTTCTACCTTACACCGCTCCATAGCTGGCTGTTGAAATCACAGACTCCATTATAGTCATTGTAGTGTTTTGATGGCCATTCCTTGATCACAATGTTCTTCCATTGAACGTGCAAGTCCATGTGTCCATCAACAAACAGTTTTACATTCCCATGAGTGTTACGGTGTGTGAATTGATGCAATATATATAATCAATGAAAAAGGCTCTTACATAAGGGATGCAAAACCTGTGTGATATCAAGCCAGTCAACTCCATGAAACGTGTACATTTTCAGATTTATTGACAGTCTGAACCAACCAATATGAATGTGCATTTCCCAGGAGGGATATCATTAGCGGAGCTTATGAGATGAGCCCTCTGGAAATTGCAATAAGGATGTGCAATTATAATAGAGAGGCTATATGGATTGATAACATTGGATAGCCAGTGACACACCAGCCAGGTTGTCACCACATTACCTACCATGCTAACAAAACATTTACATTACTTTGTAAAACATTTACGTATCCAAGCACTACACCATCTGATTTCACTTTGTGGCTCCCGTTTAATAAAGAGGAGCAACTCAATTGCAAAATCAGCTGGTGTAGTGGTTGTTTGAATGAAACCCAACACCCTCTTGGCACTTGTTCCTCTGTACATATATTGACAAATGAGTAGAGACAACAGTTATTTTGTGGAATGGAGAATGGTTGTTATAGCAGGAGGTAAGAAGAAGCAAACAGAAGTCTCCATCACCATTGATGATATGCAGCAGATCCCCAGGAAGAATCTTCAACACTCTGCTCACTGGAAAATAAAAGTAGTAAGTAAGACGCTCTTACAGAAACAACCAAAAACATTAAACTCATCTTGCTACAGAACCATGTTTAAGATTTGTTCATCACATGCTAAAGAGTCACCATCACCAATAACCCACTGGCAATCAGAACATAACATTAAACGAGGAGGAGTAATCCAAGAAGCTTACTTTAGTAATTAAGGAGGTGTTTGGTTGGTTTAATAGCCAAAATAGTAACAGCTAGCTCATGACTTATAGGAATTTGACATTTGCTGTTAGACTTTTAGAAGTGCATGGCAACTATCAGTTAAGCATTTACTTTTGCAGTATGTCCATAGACATTGTATATTACTCTACATCCCAAACTGTGTATAAAAACACAGTTAAAACGGTACAAACATGTACTGTAAATGTTTTTGAACCGTTATAGTCAACAAGCGGGAAACTGATCGCACGAGATGGCTGTCTCGTGAACTTGTGGCTAAACATTCGGACAAAAGCCGTTATTTTGGGCAGTTTGTTAAGAGGACACTTCAGCTAACTCTATACCAGCTTTTGACATACAGTAACGTTGCTAACGTTGAGTAAGTAGGTAACTGTTTATAATCTAATTATGTCCATCTCCTTATACACTAGCTGCTGTAACTAGATAGCGAATATACATACATCGAATACGATCCAGTGGTGTGCTGTTAGTTTGTTACTGTAGCGCTGCTAGTAGCTAAGCTAGCTAACTACCGACAGTAACAAAAAATGCCCGGCTACCAGTAGACCTGTTGGTAACTTATTATATATATAGCCCATTCGTCGGTCCATTCTACAATTTGAAAAGCTATTGTAAAACCACGACTTGGAGAACTGCTCTAAAATAAACTAGCAGAGTACTGTACTGCAGGTCAAATATAGCTAGTTTTGTCTACTGTAGCCTAGCTCAGTACTATAACGGAACATTTGCCAGATTTGCCATTGTGTACGAGCTACAACACAATCGTAACAAATATACGGTGTTCTATCATTTAAATTAAATATTACTTGTTGTTGCACATACAGCAGGAATTATCACGCTTACCTCGATGTTGGTTAAAACTGTTCTCATCGACGTCGCTGTCGGTACTGTACCCTACTGATCATGTCACAAATAGCTCTACCTTCAGAGACACGGCAACTGTCAATCACTTGAAATGACCATTCAGAAGCAAGTTGTTGCTTGTGAACAGCTAGTTTTCAGAGTCAATCGGCCAATCAAAAATCATGCAATTTAATGTTATTATTTCACCATATAATTTGTGACAGCACTCAATTAGTTGATTCTGATATGAGAAATAATGTATGATTGTATTCATTTGTTAAAACATGATCTTGAGTCCCGAGTTTAAAATTTAAATTAATTTTATTCTTTCAGTTCGAAGTTTACCTGGAATAACAGTCACACATCACGTCCTCAGCACAGCAGGAAGGTGAGTCAAACACAAAAATACAATGGGTTACAATATTTATGGAACCCCTTGGAAACAATGAGTAAAAAGTGTTTTACAATGAGTAAAATACGTTTTTGTCATTCAGATAAATGTCTGAATTCTAAAATTAAGCAGGCATCTTTATCAGTAAAATTAACAAGAACAGGAACATTCAAAACAATGTTCTTTTTTTTAGTTTGTCAATAAAAATGCTGAAAGCAGTCTCTAAGTCGACTCTTTGGAGGAGGGCACATAGAGATGTGGACAGGCAATTAGAAATAATGACAGAAGACCTTACAGAAGGAGAGGTTGGGAATGAAACTGAAGAGGAAGTTAGGGCACATGATGATTGGATTGAAAGTGGGGCAGAAGAGAGGGAGGAAGATCCAGAAGAAAGTGAGGCAGAGGAGTATGTGCAGGAGATGGAATATATGGAAGGAGATGTAGAGGACACACATACAGACGGAATGGGCTTCACTCCTCTCCAACAAGATTCCACAGTGACTTCAAATGGATCGGATGATGAGTTTGAGCAAGAGACGTCAAGCCTTGGTGACAGTATTAGCTGTTGGGCATTAAATTTTGGAGTCTCTCTTGTTGCCCTGACTGCTCTGTTGACCATCTTGCAGCCCTATCATTCGGACCTACCGAAGGATGCTAGGACAATTTTAAAAACAAAAATCAATTATACCATCAAGGAAAAATGTGGTGGACTGTATTATTATTTTGGTATTTTGACATCTCTTCATAAGGCACTGTCAGAAATGATACATTTAGTTGTTGATGGTTGCATATTAAGACTTCAAATCAATATAGATGGGTTACCCTTGTTCAAAAGTTCAAACATGCAGTTTTGGCCAATTCTGGGACTCTTGGTTAGTCATCCAATGAAGGAACCTGTCATAATTGGACTATATTGTGGTGCCAAAAAACCTTCCAGTGCTGTAGAATTCATGCAAGACTTTGTCCAGGAATTGCAAAATCTAGAAAAGGGTTTTGATTTTAAAGGAAAAAATATAAGTCTGAAGTTACACACTGTTATCTGTGACACACCTGCTAGATCTTTCATTAAGAACACCAAGTCTCATAATAGTTATCAGGGCTGTGATAAATGTGCACAGCGTGGACGATACATGAACAGAAAAATTAGCTACCCTTTGACTGAGCACAGACTAAGAACGGATGAATCATTTGCACAGAGAATAGATGAAGAGCACCATCATGATGGATCATACCCTTTTGAGGGTTGTAATGTGGGTATGATATCCCAATATCCTCTTGACTACATGCATCTTGTCTGTCTAGGAGTTGTTAGAAAGCTTATACTTACCTGGCTCCGAGGACCTCTACATTTAAGGTTGCCTCCAAGAATTTTCAGCAGACTCTCAGATTGTCTGGTGGAAATGCGTGCTTATCTTCCAGTAGAATTTGCCAGAAAGCCAAGGTCGATGAGAGAAGTTGATCGTTGGAAGGCTACTGAGTTCAGGGAATTTCTTCTGTACACTGGCCCTGTCGTTTTGGCTTCTTTCATTGACACCAATATGTACAACAACTTCATGCTTCTCTATGCTGGGATCTCTATTCTTTTGAGTCCACAACTTTCTTTAACTGCTGCATCGTATGCAGAGACATTACTGAAAAGCTTTGTGAACCATTTTGGGGAGATATATGACAAAAGTGAAATTGTTTATAATGTTCATGCCTTAATCCATCTCCCACAAGATGTTATGCTGCACGGTTGTTTGGGGAACATTTCTGCTTTTCCATATGAAAATTATTTGCAAAAAGTCAAGAGACTAGTTAGAAAACCCAATTGTCCACTTCAGCAAATTCTCAGAAGGCTGTCTGAGCAAGACAACACCATCCGTCGCCTGACACCAAACGATTTCCTAAAAAAAACACACTTTGTTGGACCACTTCTTAATACAAATGTACTTACAGTTAAGGGACAGTACCAGGAAATGCATACTGAACAGTGGACACTTAAAGTGTCAACAGGAAATAATGTCTTCATCATTGGAAATGATGTTTGTAGCATATGCAACATTGTTGATTGCTTTGATGGAGTCTACGTGTTGTACAGAGCCTTTACAAAGAGATTGTTTTTTTATGAATACCCATTCAGTTCAGATTTCCTGAATGTGTACAGAGTATCTCACCTTTCAGATGACCTTAAATATGCCAAAGCTTCAGACCTTTCTCAAAAGTGCGTAGCATTGCCCCATAGAGGTGGATTTGTAGCTATCCCCCTTCTGCATCAGCATCTCTACAAGTAGTCTAAGTTAGGCTAACCGCGGGAATGTGAGTGGCAGGCAAACTATTCAAAAAGCGGATCCCATTATTAACGCACTGATCAATTCAACATCACATAGCCAGTGTCAGGTACAGAGAGCAGCTCTGAAACTTTACTAATTGTTAGATACCTTATTGTCTTAATTGTCCATTTGGAAAAGTTCAGTCAGTTTCTTACTTCCTACAATTACTTTTGTTGTCTTGACAAGCCTTTGTTGATAAGTTTTGTAATGTATAATAAATTTGATAATGCTAAAAAAATTATGTAACTATTCTTTTCATTTTGTATCTTTTTTTAATGATCATAATATAATATTAAGTAATATATTAAGTAATATATGTATTATGTAGGCTATGTACAGTATATGTATGAATAAATGTAAATGATATATAGACCGTATATAATGGTCCCGTTCCAAACACCACTGACAAAGTTAAACACTTTAGTGCCAGCTGGGAATTGTTTGGCAACAACAAATTGGGTCCTTTACACTATTCTAAGACAAGAAAGCAGGGTCCTGGACTTTGTTCAAGTGCAAATATACAGTATTCTTTCTCTTCACTGGCATACAAATGGAATGACTGACTGACATTTCGTTTTTTTCTTTCAGAATGTATCACTTGGTCAAATTTATTCAGACCAAAACTGTTTCAGTTGTACCATCTGACTGGTACAGTGATGGAGCATCATTTTGGCCATGCTACACCACTGATGAAAGAATAAATAGAGCAGTCAGACAAAGAGAGGAGCCTGGAGAGGACTGGGAACAACATGATTGCACAGTTCTGAAAACTTGTGGTATGTAACATACAGTATGTGTATTTTTATGTTTATATGAGCAAGTAAGGACATACACTTCACAAATACAGTATGAGCTAGCCTTTCAGACATGCATCCTAATATGGCGTCGGAGTGGCGTCACATTTCTCTATGCCTGTGATAAAACACATTTGAGTAACGCTTTAGTCAGTCAGTGATAGAAACCTGTGAGAAGGTTTCTCCTGTTTCAAAGAAGAAACTATATATTCTAGGTAGCATAAAACAGACTGACAAAAGCACTTTTGGTGTGGTAATTGCAAAACAATTGCCTTGTGTTCACAGACAAAATATAGACTAGTCTATAATCCCATTTTGAGTTCACAATTTTAGGATGAATGTGTCATTAAACACATGTTTTGACCAGTCAATGTTTTTATGTTCTAGGTGACCTTTTGTCAGCAAGACAGTCACTCAGGTGTCACACTCTGCTCCAGCCATGGACTCAGTACTTTTCCACTGCCCTGCTCTCACCACTCTCAGTCACTGAACACACACCTGCCCTCACTCACTAATCACACACCTGCTCTCACTCACCAATCAGCTCACCCAACCAGTATATATTCTCCAGTCTCACACACACTCAGTGTCAGTTCGTCTGTGAAGCAACACCGTTCCTGCTTGCCGACTATTGTGTAGACTGATCCCTGTTTCTGAACCTTGCCTGACCTGACAACGAATTCTCTCCTGCCCCGGATCTTGACCTGTCTTCGTCCAGCGATTCTCCAACTACGTCTTACTCCCGGACTCCACGGATCCTCCAGCCCTCCTGATCGTGCTCTACTCCTGGGGAAACCCACACTCATAACCTGGAACCCCTGGAACTCCCTGGATCCCCCTGGAACCCCGGTAACCCCTGACACACCCCGAACCCAGAACCCCGAACCCAGAACTCTGAACCCAGAACTTCTCCTGGAACCCCGGTAACCCCTGACACACCCTGAACCCAGAACCCTGAACCCAGAACCCCGAACCCTGAACCCAGAACTTCCCCTGGAACCCCTGGAACCCCTGGAACCCCGGTAACCCCTGACACACCCCGAACCCAGAACCCCGAACCCAGAACTCTGAACCCAGAACTTCCCCTGGAACCCCTGGAACCCCGGTAACCCCTGACACACCCCGAACCCAGAACTCTGAACCCAGAACTCTTCTCCCCTCCCCTTTTCCCTTCAATAAAGGAACACTTGGTGTTTGTGACTCGCATTTGGTTGTCCTGCCTCGTACCTGACAGAACGAACTGACCATCATGCAACCAGCGCACGAACCCAATGCCATGAACCGCCTTGAACGTGCTGAGGGAGAAGTCACCCGATTGGCAGGCGACATCGCGTCCTTGATCCAGCTAGGCCAACAGCAACAACAGCAACTCCAGCAACAACAACAGCAGCTGGCCCAGGTGATAGAGAGACTCACAAGCCTGACAACCCCGTCTTCTTCGCCCCAACCAGAACCCAATGCTGCACCACCCGATGCTCCAGCTCCAGTTGAAACATCCCCTTCTCCAAATGCTCCAGAACCCAAGATCGGGAACCCTGAACGATTTGATGGCGACCCAAAACAGGTGCGAGCATTCCTGACAAGCTGTAGGGTCCAATTCTCACTGCAACCCCGGACCTTTGCAACAGAGGGAGCTAGAGTTGGATATGTAGTCACCCACCTGACCGGTCGAGCTCGGCTCTGGGGAGCAGCTGAGTTTGAGAGGAGGACCCCAGCCTGTGCCACTTTCGAAGCGTTTGCTGCTGAGATGACTAAGGTGTTTGACCTGGGCTCTTCGAGTTCTGAAGCATCCCGTGAGCTCCTGACCATGCGTCAAGGCAACCGAACCGTGGCAGACTACTCAATCGATTTCAGAACCCAGGTGAACCGCAGCCCTTGGAACATGGCAGCTGTGGTGGATGCCTTCTATCAGAGCTTGGCGGATTACATCAAGGATGAGCTTGTCTCCCACGATCTTCCCAGCACCCTGGATGCCGCCATTGACCTCGCAGCCCGCATTGACCGCCGGATTCTGACCCGAAGGCGAGAGAGAGGACGCCAGAACCAGTCAGCCACCCGTGGTCGCAGCACTCCTTCTGCCTTCCTGCCTTCCACAGTCACTCCTCAGGCTAGCCAGCCCGAGCCCATGGAGATAGGCCGAGCCACCCTCACTCCTGGAGAGCGTCAGCGGCGCTTCACTTCCAACCTGTGCCTATACTGCGGAGGTGAGAACCACAGAGTTGCCTCCTGCCCAGCAAAAGCCAGAGCTCATCAGGTGTAGGGGAGATCCGGGTGAGCTCAACATGTCTCCAGCCTCCCCCCATTCGTAAGCCCATGCTCCAGCTTCGCCTCCTGCTAACCAACACTACCCATACACTGTCCGCCCTTGTCGATTCCGGAGCAGAGGCCAACATCATGGATACAGAACTTGCCCGGCAACTGGGCCTGGGACGCCACCACTTATCCCCACCTGTTCCCGCACGTGCCCTGGACGGACACCCACTCGGCATGGTGACCCACGTTTCTGCCCCTGTAACCATGCTTCTGTCTGGAAATCACCGGGAGTCCATCCAGTTCTACCTTCTACATTCACCAGGTCAACCTCTCATTCTGGGCTATCCTTGGCTGCGCCAACACAACCCCCAACTCGACTGGGAGACTGGAGTGATACGAGAATGGGGAAGGAGATGCCACCAGACTTGCTTGAAGGATGCTGTCTTGCCCACCAACCCCAAGCCTGCCAGCCCTGTCCCTGACATTCCCAATGTACCTGCTTGCTATCACAGTCTCCGAGAAGTTTTCAATAAGTCCAAAGCCACCTCTCTGCCTCCTCACCGGCCATATGACTGCGCCATTGACCTTCTGCCCAGCACCGCACCACCTAAGGGCCGTCTATACTCCTTGTCAGCACCAGAGAGAATGGCAATGGATGAATACATTACTGACTCCCTAGCTGCCGGGATAATCCGCCCATCATCCTCACCTGCTGGAGCTGGATTCTTCTTTGTTGGCAAGAAGGACGGCTCACTCCGCCCATGCATAGATTACCGTGGATTGAATGACATAACTGTCAAAAACCGTTACCCCCTGCCACTCATGTCTTCTGCCTTTGAGCTCCTCCAGGGTGCCACAGTGTTCACTAAGCTGGACCTTAGGAACGCTTATCATCTGGTTCGCATGAGGGAAGGCGATGAGTGGAAGACGGCATTCAATACACCAACCGGACACTATGAGTACCTGGTCATGCCTTTCGGCCTCACTAACGCCCCCGCAGTCTTCCAAACCCTGGTGAATGACATCCTGCGAGACATGCTCAATGTTTTTGTATTTGTTTATTTAGATGACATCTTGATTTTTTCTAAAACCATGTCAGAACACATCGGTCACGTCCACCAAGTCCTGCACCGTCTCCTTGAAAACTCACTTTTTGTCAAGGCGGAGAAATGTGAGTTCCATGCCAGATCCATGTCATTCCTAGGATACATTGTGGCAGAGGGGAGCATTCAGATGGACCCTGAAAAAGTGACTGCAGTCGCATCCTGGCCTGTGCCGGAGAATCGGAAGAAGTTGCAACAGTTTTTAGGCTTCGCCAACTTTTACAGGAGATTCGTCCGAAATTACAGTGCAGTTGCATCTCCCCTAACTGCTCTCACCAGCACTAAGGTGCAGTTCAGGTGGAATCCAGCAGCCGACAAGGCATTCGAGACACTAAAGGCACGTTTCACTTCTGCCCCCATCCTCCAAATGCCTGACCCTGACCGACAGTTTGTGGTGGAAGTGGATGCATCAGATGTGGGGATCGGGGCAATACTTTCCCAGCGTGCAGCATCAGATGGCAAGCTACATCCATGTGCCTTCTTTTCTCGCAGGCTGTCCCCAGCAGAACAGAATTATGACATTGGGAACCGTGAGCTGCTGGCTGTGAAACTTGCTCTGGAGGAATGGCGTCACTGGCTTGAGGGCTCAACTGTTCCATTTCTGGTCTGGACGGATCACAAGAACCTGGAATATATCCGAACAGCCAGGAGGCTGAACTCACGTCAGTCCCGGTGGTCCCTCTTTTTCACACGGTTCAATTTCATCCTCTCTTACCGGCCTGGATCACGCAACCTCAAGCCTGATGCACTCTCCCGTATGTTCCAGAAGGCCGAAGCACCAGTAGAGGACCCCAAGCCCATTCTCCCAGACTCCTGCGTAGTTGCTGCTCTGACCTGGGGCATTGAGGAGCAGGTTAAAGCAGCTGCCCGAGATCAGCCTGGCCCCAGCACTTGTCCCGCGGACTGCCTATTCGTTCCAGGAAATCTGAGGTCTCAGGTGATCCAGTGGGGTCATAGCTCCCATCTTGCTTGCCATCCTGGTGTCTCACGCACCATTCGCCTGCTCTCCCAGCGGTTCTGGTGGCCATCCCTGAGGAGAGATGTTCAAGACTTTGTGAGGGCCTGCCACACCTGTACAAGGAACAAGACCACCAACCGTCCCCCAGCTGGTTTACTCCAACCCCTACCAGTGCCCAAGCGACCCTGGTCACATCTATCACTGGATTTTGTCACCGGACTCCCTTCATCTGACGGAAACACTGTCATTCTCACAGTCGTGGACAGATTTAGCAAAATGGCCCACTTTGTCCCCCTTCCGAAACTGCCCTCTGCCAAGGAAACAGCATTGGTAGTTCTAGATAAGATCTTCCGGATTCACGGACTACCTAAGGATGTGGTATCTGACAGGGGTCCACAGTTTGCGTCTTCCTTCTGGAAGGAGTTCTGCCGACTGCTGGGGGCTACAGCGAGTCTCACGTCGGGATTTCACCCCCAGTCTAACGGGCAATCTGAGCGGCTCAACCAGGAGCTGGAAAGGTCCCTTCGTTGCATGGTTTCGCACAGCCCTCGGATGTGGGCTCAACACCTGCTGTGGGTGGAATATGCCCACAATTCCCTCCCGAGCTCCGCCACCGGTCTGTCACCCTTCCACTGTGTCTTCGGCTATCAGCCACCCCTGTTCGAAAGTCAAGAGAAAGACGCCTCCTGTCCATCTGCGCTTGCCTGTGCTCGGCGTTGTCGCAGAATCTGGTCCCGAGCACGCACCACCCTTCTCAAGTCTGTTGCCAGTTACACCATTGGGGCCAACCGACGAAGAATCCCGGCTCCCCAGTACCAAGTGGGCCAAAGGGTGTGGCTCTCGTCTCGGGACCTGCCACTCCGTGTGGAATCACGTAAGCTGGCGCCCCGTTACATTGGCCCGTTTCCCATTCTGAAGGTGATCAACCCATCTGCTGTCCGGCTCCGACTGCCCAGGTCTATGAAGGTTCACCCAACATTCCATGTCTCCAAACTTAAGCCGGTCCATGAAAGTCCTCTGGTTCCGAATGCTGCACCGCCGCCTCCTCCTCGCCTTGTTGAGGGGGGCCCAGTCTACACCGTGCATCGCCTGCTCAAATCCCGGCGTCGAGGCAGGGGTCTCCAATACCTGGTAGATTGGGAGGGCTATGGTCCTGAGGAGCGGATGTGGGTTCCGGCTGGGAGGATTGTAGACCCCACCCTCATCTCTGACTTCCACCGTCTTCATCCTGACCAGCCTTACATCCGGAGGGGCCGACCGGTCGGTGCCCTGCCCAGCTCTGACCCAGTACCTGTTCCTGTTTTGTTGGATGACGACTCCTCTGCTGATGGCGATGACGCCATGGACACTGACAGGTCGGAGGAATTCTGACCCGCCTTCCAGTTTCCCCCTCCTCCCACCCTGGCTCGTTGATCTTTTGGGGACGTCAGGGGCCGTCCCTTGAGGGGGGGGTTCTGTCACACTCTGCTCCAGCCATGGACTCAGTACTTTTCCACTGCCCTGCTCTCACCACTCTCAGTCACTGAACACACACCTGCCCTCACTCACTAATCACACACCTGCTCTCACTCACCAATCAGCTCACCCAACCAGTATATATTCTCCAGTCTCACACACACTCAGTGTCAGTTCGTCTGTGAAGCAACACCGTTCCTGCTTGCCGACTATTGTGTAGACTGATCCCTGTTTCTGAACCTTGCCTGACCTGACAACGAATTCTCTCCTGCCCCGGATCTTGACCTGTCTTCGTCCAGCGATTCTCCAACTACGTCTTACTCCCGGACTCCACGGATCCTCCAGCCCTCCTGATCGTGCTCTACTCCTGGGGAAACCCACACTCATAACCTGGAACCCCTGGAACTCCCTGGATCCCCCTGGAACCCCGGTAACCCCTGACACACCCCGAACCCAGAACCCCGAACCCAGAACTCTGAACCCAGAACTTCTCCTGGAACCCCGGTAACCCCTGACACACCCTGAACCCAGAACCCTGAACCCAGAACCCCGAACCCTGAACCCAGAACTTCCCCTGGAACCCCTGGAACCCCTGGAACCCCGGTAACCCCTGACACACCCCGAACCCAGAACCCCGAACCCAGAACTCTGAACCCAGAACTTCCCCTGGAACCCCTGGAACCCCGGTAACCCCTGACACACCCCGAACCCAGAACTCTGAACCCAGAACTCTTCTCCCCTCCCCTTTTCCCTTCAATAAAGGAACACTTGGTGTTTGTGACTCGCATTTGGTTGTCCTGCCTCGTACCTGACATCAGGAAGTCATTGACTTGCAACACGTCTGACTTAGAGTCTGAGTCTGAGGAGGATATCAGACCACGGAGAAAAATCAAGCCAAGGTTAGTTTCAGCATGACAGATTTTTTCAACTCAAACATTGAAAACTAAATGATCTTTTTGGTCTGTTTTTTTTTTTAATTCAGGCACTTATTTGGTGACACCGATGGGGAGGAAAGTGATGAGCCTGTCTCACAGAAGGCAACCCCCCAGCCAGCTCGGCAGTGTCCATCTGTGTCACTGTCCTACCAGGCCCCACAGGTTCCACCACCACCTATAACTCCCCTAAACCCTCTTCCACAACCTGGAACTTCAATGCATCCTCCTCTACCACGTCGTAGGGCTTCCTCTCCAGGGGATTATATAAGTGGGTCCACAGGGGATGGTGTTCGCCTGTTTACACCGACATGCCGAGTGGCAAGGTCTGGGACTGGACCAATTCCATGTAGTGGTAAGCTCCATTGTTACATATTTGTGTGGTTTGTGTAAAACTGTCTGCACTCATGCTCAATTTTTAGTTGGTCATGTTGACAGTATTAAATTTTTTCCCCTTGTTTTTTTTCTTCTTATTTGCAGGAGCCCAATTGCAAATGCTCACCTTATTGGAACATATGAAGCACCAACAAACACAGATGTTATCAATGATAAACCACTTGGCTGCTAAAATAGATGGCAATGAAAGACTATGCCCTTCTGAAATGCCAGTGGATGTGTGTTTCCCTTTGGAGACTCTAGGGGAAGTAGATGATTTTGAAGCCTGGCTTCAGGAGGAGTGTAATGCTGCTGCAAAAAAAAATATGGTACATACTGTCTGTCTTTCCATTGAACTATTTTGCTCAGAGTGCATATCACTGTGATCTTATTTTCAAAAAGAGTAATTCCTGTGATGGTTTCCTAATATTTGTTTTTCATACAACAGATAGCAGTCCTAGCTTCAATAGGGGGACAGGACACTAAAAAGGTGACTTGGAACATCCTGGCCCACATGTTTTCCGACAGTGTTGCCAAAAGAATAAATTGGAAGGGTGTGAATGGCAAAAAAAGGTTTTGCCAAATGAAGGCAAAGGCTGTACTCATGCGTGAGTAGAAAATAGGTTCCCTCAAAATCTTCTTCTCACTATTTCGAGTTGATGTAACTAGATAAATAGACACTGATGGATATGAGGGTCTGTAATTTTTGTACAGGTGCAGTGAGGAGGTGCAGTGTCTGCAGTGGTGCCACAGACACCGAAATCATTAAACACACCATAAGATGGTTTAACCTTGCGTCTGACCGTGGGGGTGGACGTAAGGAACGCAGCAGGTATTTAAGTGTTCTACATTTCTTTTCAGCTTTTTTTGTATTTTACAAACTGAATACCTTTCATTCCAAACACAGCCAATGGAAAATTGTATGTTACCTTGTCTATACAAATGTAATTATATGTGTGTAAAGTGGTCTTACCTTTATTTACCACAGGTCATCTACTGCTCCAGCTTCCTTGATGAACTCAGACATGTAGAGGGATGTGTACATATACATCCCTTTACATGTCTGAGTACATGTGACATGTATATACCTTTTATATATTGTAGTTAATGTTTACTTACTGTTTATTATTTCTTAAATAAAAATGCAACCTTTTGAAAACTATGCAGGACTTTTGAGATTTTATTGTGTGCGTGCTGCAAGGCGCACACTATGTTATTACTAGCGTTTAATATTATTATTATTCTTACGCCGTTTTTTGGCTCAAAACATCTCCCAGAGTTTTTGACGCATATACACAAAAGTTATATCAAAACGTGCGGCTCGGCCCCGACATGTGTGCTATGATTTATCTAAGACTTTTGGTGAACAATTTTGCCCAAAAATTGCCAAAAACCACACCAAAAAAATGAATAGGTGTCAATGGAGAGAATGTTTGAGAGGTAGAGTGGTGATGTCATCGCTAGAGTGTGGAGAATAGAGAGAATTGTGTAAAAAAAAAAAAACGTATTTGACTACCATGGCCTCAAATGCACCACTACAGACACAATTTATACATAGAAACGTAGGAAAATGTGTCCTCTAGCTCACACTTGCTTTACTTTATCTGTCAGATTTATTGTTTTAGCTTGACATGCGAAGATTCGGCCGCAGCACCCATGAACAGCCTCATAGACTCCTATGTTAAGAGAGGTGGGGCTGTAACTGAAAAGATAGAAAACGAACACTTTTTAGAATTGCTCCCAAGAGCACATTTCTTCACTTGTCAACACAAAATGCCTATGTAGACGTTCAGGAAGGGCTCAGCCGGCTTCACGTTAACCTGGTTTTATGATTGGAAACACGGTTTGGCCAGAAATCCTTCCTGTTCGAGGGGTGCTGTAAGCCTTTTCTCTGTCTTTCGAACTGCCATGACAGTTCCAGCTGCAACTTATTAGTTCGTTACTTAGCAACGTGCTTGAAAGAGGAGAGACGGTGGCCACGAATGACGGTGGCTATTTTACGAACATTAATTCATTTCACATTTAATAACTTTAATTGGAGGATATTTACTGGAGGAATCAAATTGGCTCTTTTTGTTTCGGGTGTATTTATAAACTGTACTCCAACTCAACTCTTCCTCTCTGGCTCTAAGTCTCTAAGGTAAGCGAACATCTTTTTTCAACTCTTTCGCTAGCATGCTATCTAAAATGTAGGTTTTTGACTTCTTTAACATTTGGGCTCATAGGTATTCATGTGCTTATCAGTCAGGATTTACAACTGACATTCCAACTAGCTGTAAAGATATGCTGTTTGCTAACATTAGCGACCAATGCTGAAATTAGCGCTTAAGCTAATTGCTAGTGCATCAGCATATGTTTTGCTAGCATGCTATATAAGATGTGGGTTTTTGACTTCTTTAACATTTGGGTTTATATGTATTCATGTGCTTATCAGTCAGGACGGTGGTGGAGGGTTGTAAGGAGGGTAGTGGGGGGGGGGTTATTTGTGTGCATTTTGACCGTTTAGGGTCGTTTTCGGAGGGGGGGGGGCGATCGGCGTTTGCGGGGGGCGGGGGGCGGGGGGGCTCGTGCGGGGGGGTTTGAGGGCAGGGTTCATGTGGTGGGGTCCGTAGGAATCTAACAAGATATTGGGGAGGTGTGTGGGAGGTCGGGTTGATGAGCTATGAGCCTGTTTGGGGGAGAGGTTTGACAATCGCGAATGATTTAGTTTCACTTTCAAGCGGAGTTTGTGACGTTGCGGGGGGCTCGGGGGGGGGGGGGGGGGGCGATTTCGGAGGGGTTTGAGGCCAGAGTTAATGTGGTGGGGTCCAGACGAATCCAACCAGGTATTGGGGAGGTGTGTGGGTGGTTGGGATCGGCAGTTCCATAGAGAAACAGTGGGGATTAAATACAGGTCTTTTAGGAATTGCTATTTAAATTGTTGGGGGGGCTTGCTGTAAAACATTCATAATCGTCTGGATACTGGTTTACCTTGCAAACTATTGGCTAGTGTTGTATGGGGAGTCCTGTAGTCCTGTAGTTTATAGATGATTGAACCTGTGTGTCTGCTACTAGGTGATTCATTGCACTGAATGGTTTGATTGACAGTTCATCATTAAGTCATTAATGTACAGACTGCCTGTGTGTATGCACATCTATCTATCTATCTATCTATATATATATATATATATATATATATATATATATATAGATGTGTGTGTATGTGTGTATGTGCGTGTGTGTATGTGTATGTGCGTGTGTGTTTTTCTCAATTAATGTTGGATAAAAAGCACTGTTTTTGTTAGTGTGATATCATAACTGTGTGACCTAGTGCTTTTTGTGAATTTTGATGCTAGCGTATTGCTGAATCCTGATTTGTTACATGTTTGATTGCATGTGGATTGATTTGACATTTAACACAGCTGTATAACTTTATAATGTTATCTGATACTTATAATGCGGTATCATTTTGATAAAAGGTGCATTTCTAATACCAAAGTCATAGCCATTGATGGCCTAATTCTGGCATTGGATGTATTTGGGTCATTTTACACTCTAAGTTTTTGAAAGCATTTATCACTATTATCAAATTAGAACCAAACTATTACTATGCTACTGAACTGTAATGTAAAGTGCTACCTGACACAGAGTGACCAATTGTTTACTGCTTGCTTACTACTTAAACCTAAACTGTGGCAGTGTGCTCAAGTGGAGCTGTCTTTAATCCTGCTGAAATTAGTGTTAACGCTACTACTAGTGCATCAGCATATGAACACCTGTTGAAAGCTTGATCTGTCACATACCTAAGCAATGGTAGAAGTCATATTCAGAAAATGACTCAACAGTGTCATTGATATATGGGGGAGAGTCCCGGGCCAGAGTCACGCACACTCAAAATTTCTTTAGGAATTTTTTTCTAGTTTCTTATGTAAGTCAACTGTTTACAACAGAGTTTGAATACTAAGATACAAAAACATTTGACGGTATTATTTGCTCTGTGACATATGTTTTATGTTTTCAATGCTCTGAATTAAATAACTGGTAGCAACTGCATGGGCCATTTTCATTGATAAATAAATCCGTAATACGGAGCCGGGCCGGTGTCATTTTCAATACGGGACAATCCGCTTTCCGGGTCTGGGCCAGTCCTATCCCTGTTCCGTTCTGGATCCGTAAAACGGATCCGCACCAGCATTGGGCCGCGATGCAAAAAGACACCGGCCCAACTCCGTATTACGGATCTGGGCCGAATGCTGCGCAACATTCAGGCCAGATCCGGCACGGAATCAACTTGCTATCTGGGTAGGTGCCTGTGGTTCCATGGTGTAACGGTCAGCACTCTAAGCTCTGAATCCAGTGATCCGACTTCAAATCTCGGTGGAACCTGGGTCAGTGGTCGAGGATGCATCACTTTTTATAGAGTCATTATCACAAGTATCAGGATTCACCATACAACTATGTGACGAGTGAAGGTATGTCCTCAGTCATCCGAGTAGCGCTGTGATGGCGAAGTGGGTGAGAACCAAAAGGGGCAAAAACAGTCCCTTCTCCCTGTCAGGGAACTGAACCCTGGTCTCCCGCGGGCGGGGATACTAACCTATACCAACGACAACAGCTGCAGTTTCCCATTGGAGATCACCATCAACTCAAGGGCCCTGGATGGAAGGCGGGAATCCACGTGGCAGATGGGGCTGGGCAACATGTCGATGTTTTTCCTCATCTGGCTGTCCTCAAAAAGTTGAGGACAACGTTGATGGGGAAAGAAACTCGTTTTGCAGGATGAAAATGTACCTGAAGGGAGAATGCAGGCATCGATCCCGCTGCAACTCGCATGCAAAGGAAGCGCTCTACCACTTGAGCTAATCCCCCACTTCTTAACCCTCCTAGTTTCATAGTTTCTTGAAAGAATGAAAATGGATTCAGCCATGTCAACGTTTATGCAGAAAGAAACTAGTTTTGCAGGATGAAAATGTACCTGAATGGAGAATGCGGGCATCGATCCCGCTGCTTCTCACATGCGAGGTGAGCGCTCTACCACTTGAGCTAATTCCCCACATCTCAGGACAAATGGTGCCTTGAAAGAGTTCAAATTGTTTCTGTCTTGTACCACAGTCATACATGCTGGTTTGAGACAAATCTTCCTGGGAAAAACATGATGGAGAATGCGGGCATCGATCCCGCTGCCTCTCTTTTTATTGAGTCATAATCACAAGTATCAGGATTCACCAGACAACTATGTGAAGAGTGAAGGTATCTCCTTAGTCATCCAAGTAGCGATGCGAAGGCTGTGATGGCGAAGCGGGTGGGCAAAATCAGTCCTTTCTCCCCGTCAGGGAATTGAACCTTGCTCTCCCGCTCGACAGGCGAGGATACTAACCACTATACTAACGAGTACACGATGCTAGCTGGAGTTTTCCATCGGGGCTGGGCAACATGTCAATGTTTTCCTCATCTGGATGGCCTCAAAAAGTTTACCACACAGTCAAACCAACTCAAAGACAAGGATGTTGACCGCAAGAGCCATGCATTGGCTGGGAATCGAACTCCGGCCTCCCGCGTGGCAGGCGAGAACTCTATCACTG
This sequence comes from Neosalanx taihuensis, assembly GCA_030340665.1. Taxonomy (NCBI): domain Eukaryota; kingdom Metazoa; phylum Chordata; class Actinopteri; order Osmeriformes; family Salangidae; genus Neosalanx; species Neosalanx taihuensis. The sequence goes on along the minus strand of JARGSH010000050.1, from coordinate 1,478,200 downwards.
AACCACCAACACAACCATATAGGGTATCTATGAAGTCACGTGACATGAGTCGCTCTCACCGTTACGCCTAGGCAAGAGGATGGAGACGTGCCAAATTGAACCAAGAGCCAAACTGATGCACAGTGTCTGTAACGGGGATTTCCACCAGCCCAGGTGGCTGTGGTTCCATGGTGTAACGGTCAGCGCTCTGAATCCAGTGATCCGAGTTCAAATCTCGGTGGGACCTGTGTCGGTGGTCGAACAATGTTCTCAAACGAGCATGTATGACTGTCGTACAAGACAGAAACCATTTTAATTCTTTCAAGCCACCATTTGTCCTGAGACGTGGGAGATTAGCTGAAGTGGTAGAGCGCTCGCTTCGCATGTGAGAGGCAGTGGGATAGATGCCCGCATTCTCCATTCAGGTACATTTTCATCCTGCAAAACTAGTTTCTTTCTGCATCAACGTTGACAAGAAGCGCATTGGCATGAAAGGTGAAGACTACACCAGCCTTAGCAAACGTTTGTGATGAAATATGTACGTTTTGGGTCCTCATGTTGTTGTATCTCTTGCTTTATGTTCACAATCGTTGTGTTATGCATTTATAGTTCTTCCCTTGGCACTTATTGGTTCTCATGATGTATGATTCACGATCTAATCCACTGTCTTCAGGGTCTATCACGTTGCTATGCTCAATGACTGATGCTCTTTGTAAAACTCTCTCTCGCTTTGGATAAAAGCGTCTGCTAAATGTAAAATGTAAATGTCATGCAGACGATGACAAGTTCCCCATTAACTGAATCACCAATGGGGACTTAGCTGAAGTAGTAGAGTGCTTGCTTTGCATGCGAGATGCAGCGGGATCCTTGCACGCATTCTCCCTTCAGGTACATTTTCATCCTGCAAAACTAGATTATTTCTGCATCAATGTTGACAAGAAGCGCATTGGCATGAAAGGTGACGACTACACCATCCTTAGCGAAAGTTTGTGATCAAATATGTACCTTTTGGGTCCTCATGCAGTCAATGACAAGTTCCCCATCAAGTAAATCACCAATGGGGAATTAGCTCAAGTGGTAGAGCGCTTGCTTAGCATGCGAGAGGCAGCGGGATCGATGCCCGCATTCTCTATTAAGGTGCATTTTAATCCTGCAAAACTATTTTCTTTACCTTTCTGTACCTTTTGACGAGTTTCAACTTTTTGAGGACAGCCAGATGAAGAAAATCATCGACATGTTGCCCAGCCCCGTCTGCCACGTGGATACCTTCCATCCAGGGCCCTTGAGTTGATGGTGATCTCCAATGGAAAACTGCAGCTGTTGTCGTTGGTATAGTGGTTAGTATCCCCGCCCGCAGTGGAGAGACGTCTATGGGTGTAATGGAAAAAATGGAGACCTCGTATCAAATCCCACTCGCAACGAAGTTTACAGCTAATGATTTAGTGTATATCTGTCAATATTACATTTACCGAACACTGAAAATATATCCCTAAAATAAAAAGCAGAAGATATTTCAGTGTAAGCAGTTTCTAGTTTGTAGTCGCTTTGGATAAAAGAGTCTGCTAAATAAAAAAATGTAAAAGCAGATTAGTGTGTTCACAGTAATAATGTTGGGGATGATCTGGACCAGACACCTCTGCTGGGGTCCGTATCTCTGTCAGTTCCTGTTGGTGTGTGGTATGGTATAAACAGATGACTATGATTTGAGAGTCAACCGCTCTGATCACACCAGTATGGAAGACATACAGCTTGTCTGGGTTTGAACCTGGGTCCTCTCTATCACTAAACAAGCACTCTAACCTCTACACCATGCTCAGACGCTCTGCCATTCTGTTAACTCTTTAGGCGCCAGGGTTTTTTCAAGAAAATATAAAATTTTGATATCAAGATTTCAAAAGGCTATAACTTGAAAGTGGTTTGAGATAAAGGTATACTGTCAATGAGTAAGTTGTTCAGTATGACTCAAAGTTTGTGATGGGAATTTTTTTTTTCATCTAATTTGCATATGATGACGTCACAAGGTGGCGGCTATAATGGAAAATGGAAACCTCAACTTGGAGGTTTCTAAACGCTATAACTTGAAAGTAGTTTGAGATAAGGGAATACATTCAACATTCAATGTGAAATATCTTTAGTATGAAACTAAATTTGGGATAGAAATACGTTTACTGATCCAACTTGTATAATCAATTGGCGCGTTGACCACACTGATGCTCAGAACCGCATCTAAAATGCAGTTGTACTATTTCCTGGATCTGTGTGGAAACAGGCATGTTTTCATCCGTGGTTTCCACCCATATTTGCGGTGTTATGAGCCCCCCTGCCACCTCGAACATGTCCCCTTTTTGGCATTCGCAGAATGCTTCCACCCCGGCCACGCTGAGGTGAAGCATCCGCTATACAGTGTACTGATTGTGGACTTTGTGCACGGACGCGCAGTCACTACTAACGTCAGTTTATGCTTCACTAGACAGACTGCATGTCATTCCTCGAAGGAATCGGAGTTATCTAATATCTGAATAAATACTTTGTTGACGGTAAATCAACCTCTTGGTATCGTGAGTAACTAAAAAAAACACTCTTTCGCTCTACTCTGCTGTTGCTCCACTCAGCCCTTCTATCATTGATTAGCAGCGTCTAAGCAGAGCTGCGTCACTGGTTGGGAGGGGGTTTTACAAACTCGTTTTTCTCGAAAACTTTTAATAAAAACATGTCCATAAATGATGATTATATTAAAGGAACACATGTCCACTATCACCTGGTGAAAAGTAAAAACAAGATTCAGCCCCACATTTATAGCTACAGCCTGTTTTAGTCAGCAATGTTGCTAGTCGCAATTCTGCGACTTTGGCGCCTAAAGGGTTAAGCCTTTCACAACTCTAAACCTTGCTCAGACGCTCTAGCATCCTGTTAAGCCTTTCACACCTAACCTCTAAACCTTGCTCAGACACACAGTTTTTAGATTAGATTGGATTCAACTGTAGTGTCATTACACAGGTACAAGTACAGGGTAACGAAATACAGTTAGCATTGTTGAAGAAAGTGTTTTGTCCGTCTCTTCATAAACGGAGTGACAGTTCAGTTGAGTTCTGGATTAAATACGTATTTAACAACCTGCAGATTGGGAGAGAAATGACCAGACCTCTGGCAACAAAATGAAGACAGTACAAAGCTTAGGTCTCAATCATGGCTCTCTCCCGGACGAAGGCAAGAGAGCATTCTTTTATAGGGCACAAGAATGTAAACATAGATAGTGACAGTCAGGCGGTAATGACGTTACAGCAGTCTTCATAGAAGGTGTGTTCAGTAGTGATTAATATAAGTACACAGGAAATCCAATTTCTTCCACAGCATCCAACCAGAAGTGCAAAACAGTTATTACAACAGACTATATTTTTCATTGTATACTCAGAACATACACAGTATGTACAGTATTCAGAAAAAAACGGTTTTCAGAGAAAAACAATCTTATTGGATGGAAAAAATATGTATATGTATGTTCCCATATTTTAACCTGCCATACCATGAAGGCGATCACATCCCAGCATGATGTACACTATATTACCAAAAGTATTTGGTCTCTAGAGAGATACGTACGTACTACGTAGGCAAGCTACGACGGAGATACCGCAATGACCAAGGTTTTACAATCCAGACCATGAGTGGACAATCTTGGTCCTTTGGCGTCATTGTCCTGAAGGTTTTAGATGTGACCCCAAAGGAATTAACATGATAAACGAATACATTCTGCAGGAATTTCATTCGAAATTGCTGTTCATGTTCGCCACATAAATAAAAACTTGATATAGTCTGATAGGTCCACTATCTAAATCGCTGCTCTTCATAGCATGTCCATCGTAGCTCGCCATGATCGTATAGTGGTTAGTACTCTGCGTTGTGGCCGCAGCAACCCCGGTTCGAATCCGGGTCACGGAATTGCAAAACAATGTCACGGCAGATGGGCAAGATTTTTACTCAAGCAACAATCCTGGAAATAGATCACAAGGAGAATGTCTGAATTGACAAACTTCAAAATCTTACGCAGTTTAGATTTTCATATTTCGTAATAGAGTTCTCTTGCTTCTTCTTTGTACTGCCGATAGGCGATGCTCGTGTCTTTATTAAGGTTAAAATGAACGTGATAAACCAACAACAAATAGGCAAACCATCAAAATGTGTCATTTTTATTCCCAGTCGACTAAATTCAAAGGCTTTTTTTGATTCAGATAGGCGTAGACCAGTGGTTCTCAACCTCTTTTAGGCCAGTGCCCCCCTCTCCATTTTCCAGGTCCGACCGACGCCCCCCCCCCCATAACAACTTTTTCTTCTAACAATTTATACAATTATTATCATAAATACATTTTAAAACAACTGTTTGAAAACAAACTTATGTGTTTTATTCTTATGTACTATGTACACAAGTATAATTAAAAAAATCACAGCACTAAAACAATACAACACACAATATACATTGTAGTATGTACAAAATGTAATACAAAAAGCAGTCTTTTACTATTTATGAGTCTGAGAACGGTGTTTTGGTCCGCGCCAAAATCCAAGCCATCTCAAAAGATGCCTCTGTTTAACGCTCTGCAGTGGAGGTTGTCCACTGGCTTGCTCTATCCTATGTCCTAGATCCTATGAGACCGCAGAAAAGCATTCGCAGAATGCTTCCACCCCGGCCAGGCTGAGGTGAAGCATCCGCTATAGAGTGTGCTGATTGTGGACTTTGTGCACGGACGCACAGTCACTACTAACGTCAGTTTATGCTTCACTAGACAGACTGCATGTCATTCCTCTAAGGAATCGGAGTCATCTAATACCTGAATAAATACTTTGTTGACGGTAAACCGACCTCTTGGTATCGTGAGTAACTAAAAAAAACACTCTTTCGCTCTGCTCTGCTGTCGCTCCGCTCAGCCCTTCTATCACCGATTAGCAGCGTCTAAGCAGAGCTGCGTCACTGGTTGGGAGGGGGTTTTACAAACTCGTTTTTCTCTAAAACTTTTAATAAAAACATGTCGATAAATGATGATTATATTACAGGAACACATGTCCGCTATCACCTGGTGAAAAGTAAAAACAAGATTCGGCCCCACATTTATAGCTACAGCCTGTTTTAACCAGCTATGTTGCTAGTCGCAATTCTGCGACTTTGGCACATAAAGGGTTAAACTGTTACTCTGAGGGCTGTAGTGTTCCCTGCTGCTGTCGCAAACTGCAATGACCACCCTGCGGAACAAATAAAGGATTATCTTATCTTATCTAGTACACCAACATTCACAACCCTGCCCCGTGTGAGGCTCAAACTCACAAACACGCACTGCAGCTTGTGTTGCACACTTGAATAATGAAACTCAAGAGTGGACTTGAAGAAGTTGAAGTTGTTCTTTTTAATGAATTCTGTAAATAGACACAGGCAAAGTACACATTACGTTAAAACACGTTCTGTCCGCCATTGTTCCAAACCTGTTCTGATAATGTGTAGCTTTCACAGGATTTACATCTTAATCTACGTATTACACAATTTACCAAAATACCTATTAATACACATAGAAATTACAATGGAAATACACAAAATAAAAGCACATTGTGACTCCTGATCATTTTCCCAGTTCTTAACCTTGGCATACAAAGTAAACAATCTATATAAATGTACCGCAACCGGACCCTAACTGCGGACGCAAGAATGTTAGCTTAACTCTACTGAAGTTGCTTATCACGGCATTACAACCTTTTAATACAACATTCCCGGTAGTTAACAGGCCAACACTTTCCCCATATATCTAAACCCTTTTCCTGCTTGTGCGTATGTACATTCATGACTCTTATATTATTTGCTTACCTGTAAATAGACACAGGCAAAGTACACATTACCCCCTGTGGCGGAAATGAGGTACTACATAGGCCTGTGTAACGGTAAATGGAGCACAATGTTTACAAAATGCAACAAAACAATTAGAATGACTAATAAACTAATTATGGAAAAAATTAAGGACATCATATATATATGGTATGGGGGTGTACTTGTCTAACACTATTCTCACACCTGCGCCATCGATTCAGCTGCATTGCTCCACCCCTCCTAACACCCAGTGGAGCGGAGTAGTGACAGCCTCCAGCCCCAGTGGCCTAATGGATAAGGCACTGTCCTCCTACGACAGAGATTGTGGGTTGAAGTCCCATCTGGGGTGACAGGCAGCTGAGTGGCGCAGCGGAAGCGTGCTGGGCCCATAACCCAGAGGTCGATGAATCGAAACCATCCTCTGCTATGAGATTTTGAACCCCCACGCTCTCCTGACCTTTACTGCTTGCGCTGTCTTTTGCCCCATACTTGCGTTGTCTCGGGGGTCGTTGGAACCCACAAGATCATCTGCCATCTCCATTAACTCACATTCTATGAAAAACATATTGAAGCTGAATCTGGCACCAGGGCTCTGGCGAAAGGACAGGTTTGTCCAGTCGTTCAGTTGTTTCAATGAGACAGGCTTGCGCACCAGGTCCAGCGTCTCAATCGTCTCAGCCTGGACCAGTCACCCCTTCTCGAGCAGACAGCTATTTGCAAACCTCAAGAGCCCTGATGAAGCATTTGAAAACCTCACCACATATTGGCTAAATCAAACAGGAAAGGACATCTAAAGAAATTCTTTGGCCAGTGTGGGGATCGAACCCACGACCTTGGCGTTATTAGCACCACGCTCTGACCAACTGAGCTAACCGGCCACACCTGCTGTACTGACGGGCCAGAGCTGCTTTGTTGACAGGCCAGAGCTGCCGAGCCAACCTCTCCAGACGCAGATGGTGTCCTTTGAACACCTGTCAAATTACCCTTTCATTTGGAAACGGATGCTATTTTGGTATAAAAATTTCTAAAAAACAAAACTGCCCTGTGTGAGGCTCGAACTCACGACCTTCAGATTATGAGACTGACGCGCTGCCTACTGCGCCAACAAGGCTTGGAGGGTACCAAGGCCCCTCCCCCGAGGCAGTTTGGCTGAAGCACGTGACCCTGACAAAATGACAACAACAAAAAGACAAATCTTCCTGTTACCTGTGGGATGAAGAGTGTGAGCAAATACCCTCTTCTCTCAAGTATTGTGGGTTTAACTCCAAGCTCAGTCAGCGAGCAGTGAAGCGAAAGGATGGTGGTTCGAGTCTGTCTTTGTTTCTGATGTGGGTCCTGCCCTGTGCGAAAAGGACCTGTACCGACCATCAGAGTGAAAGTAGGTGGAGGATCTCTTCCTTGACTTCTTTGCACAGGCGCCGTGGCTTAGTTGGTCAAAGCACCTGTTTAGTAAACAGGAGATCCTGAGTTCAAATGTCAGCGGTGCCTTTCTTTTGGTCTCCCAGGAGTTTCTCTTCCTGGGCACTTTAGCCCTGGAGCTAAGCAGCAGACAGCAATTTGCAAACCTCACGGGTTTACCAAAAGCCCTGATGAAGCATTTGAAAGCCTCACCACATATTGTCTAAATCAAAAACAGGAAATGACATCTAAAGAAGGTCTTTGGCCCGTGTGGGGATTAGTGTTGCCACACGTCCCGTTTTCTCCGGGATTGTCCCGATTTGTTGTGGTCTGTCCAGGAAAATGAAATAACCTTTCCGGGACACGTTTTGTCCCGTTTTTTTTTTTTACTTCCTCACATCATCTCCCGTTGCAATAGTCTAAACGAAGCTAGACTCACAAGCAACTACGACAGACTATGGCAGAGTGGCCTCACTCTCACTGAATGAATGCGCACGCAGCCAGTCGCCGTTGCTAGGTGATCGTGGTCATCAATACAACGGCGGCCGGCCGCGCGAGAATCCAAAGGAATACCGTAATACCAAAGTTCCCTTGGCTGGTGTGCGAGAGCTGGCTGTCTACTTTTTATGTTCGGATTCTGATAAAGGCTGGTTCTAAAGCCTCAGCCTGGGTCAATTTCATCAATACATTATTCATATAAATAAATAAATAGGCATAAATAAGATAAGGTGTAATAATGTTTATAGTGCCCATTTGGGTTAAGAAAAAAATATTTGAACTTAACGCCTAATTGCACCAGTTGAACCAGAGATTCTTTCTCTCTACTCTCTCTGGTTGAACTGTTTTATTCTTAAACATGAACATTCACATGGTATTGTGAATATGCGTGTCCGCAGCTCTCAACCCCCGCACACGTAAGCGCGCGTGCGATAGCCGCCGTCCGATGTGTCCCGGTTTTTGACAACTCAGATGTGGCAACCCTAGTGGGGATCGAACCCACGACCTTGGCGTTATTAGCACCACGCTCTGACCAACTGAGCTAACCGGCCGCACCTGCTCTGCTACCGGGCCAGAGCTGCTTTGTTGACAGGCCAGAGCTGCCGAGCCAACCTCTCCAGACGCAGATGGAGCCCTTTGAACACCTGTCAAACGACCCTTTCATTTGGAAATGGATGCTTTTTTTGTGTTATAAAAAAATCTAAAACAGAAAATTGCCCTGTGTGAGGATCGAACTCACGACCTTCAGATTATGAGACTGACGCGCTACCTACTGCGCCAACAAGGCTTAGAGCTTACCAAGGTCCCTCCCCCCACGCAGTTGGAATGAAACGCGTGAGCCTGACAAAATGACAACAACAAAAAGACAAACCTTCCTGTTACCTGTGGGATAGGAGAGTGTGAGCAAATGCGCAAAGTGTTGTGGGTTTAACTCCAAGCTCAGTCAGCGAGCAGTGAGGCGAAAGGATGGTGGTTCGAGTCCGTGTTTGTTTCTGATGTGGGCCCTGCCCTGTGTGCGAAAAGGACCTGTACCGACCATCAGATGTGAAGACGCTGGAAAATCTCTTCCTCGTGTTTCTCAGAGAGGCGCCGTGGCTTAGTTGGTCAAAGCGCTTGTTTAGTAAACAGGAAATCCAGAGTTCCAATCTCAGCGGTGCCTTTATTTTGGCCAAGGTCTCCCAAGAGTTCCTCAGCCTGGGCACTTTAGCCCTGCAACTAGGTGCTCATGTTTTGACAGCAATTGCTGAAGTCTCCCTGGTGGTCTAGTGGCTAGGATTTAGCGCTTTCACTACCGTGGCCTGGGTTCGATTCCCAATCATGGGAATTTCTCTACGGAAGAGCTTTTCAACCCTGAAGCTGTTGTCGGTGTTTAAATTGCTTGTTCTGACTACATGTCATTGTGACCTATTGCATTGTCACTTTAACTTCACAACATGAAACAACGCTCTTTCACGGTCCTCTATTGGCTGGGAATCAACCCCAGGGGCCCGTTCTTCGTACGTCGCTAACTCAGTTAGCTGGATTTGATTGTTGACGATTTGGCATGATCTTGGATCGTTTGGTTCTTCGAAGCTCATCCTAGACTTGTCGTCATAGCAACAGGTCCGTAAGCCCAAACCTGCTCGGGAGCAGGTTTACTTCATGTAAACAAGATTAGATTGAGGCTTTATAAGCGGAGGAGATAGGGAAGTCTGTCGCAGCCATACGCGAGCAACCTCTTGCGGAAGGTGGGAGAATAATTCGCAGAGCTTTTCAAATTAATCGGGTATTGTGGGATAAAGTGTAATTCTTGAGAGATACCGTTTTTTTCAGCCTTTTTCTTCGTGGCTGTTACAAATAGACAAACACATCATTTAACAGTGGTTTTTAAAAGGGAGGAAAAATAAGTGGCTTTTTAAAATAAAGACAGAATGAATTAAAGGCTACCATTTTGTAGAATATTCTTGTATTTCACTTTTACTTTAATTTGTCTGCTATTTTTTGCCAGCCCACTCTCCTGGCATTTGCAGACTTTGAGGTGTTCCCTGTCGTTTTAAATAACGACTCAAATTCGGCATAACCTTCCATTAAAAGCTCTTGTTCTGATTGGGAGAAAAAGTGGGCACGTTCTTTGGCCATGCTGAACAGCCAATAGCAGCGTTGCTGATCAATGTTTCTACTATTGATACATATCCCCTGTTAAGCCAACACATGATCGTATCCAGTGATACTAATCATACACAACAGGTTTGTTCGAAGAACCCAGTTAGCCGGATCATGAATCGCACGATGAAATCATCTTGGATGTGTCATTTGATCTCGGATGTATTAAGCGACCTACGAAGAACGGGCCCCTGGTCACCTGCTTGGAAGGAAACCAGAACCTCAGATAAAAGGCCACTGCGTCGTCCTCGAGGTGAGGCTTATTGCCGTGACCAACACAGAACACCTCAGCAAGCGCCACAATAAGTTTTGAACAAATATCGGCCGAACAGGGACTTGAACCCTGGACCCTCAGATTAAAAGTCTGATACTCTGCTGACTGAGCTATCCAGGCCCTGTAGGGGGACCTACGACACTGAAAGATGTCGTCCTTACAAATCTTGAACATAGCTCTCGTCAACGCCGTGTCGGGTAGGAAGGAAAAGAGTTGCAGCCATGGTTACATTTGATCGGGGTGGCTCAATGAGGTTGAAGGCGGTGGGCGTCCGAGGCTCTTTTGAAGACTCTGAAGTCAAAGCGTGGTTGCGCCTCAGGGATCACAAGACAGAGGGACAATCTCAATTCTGACGTTGTGCTATCTGTGGCTGAAACGCATGAGCCTCAAGCCCTACTGGCCAAGTGGATGGGGCGCTGGCCTCATACTGCTGAGATTGTGGCTTTGCAACACCGCAACAGCAGCAGAGTGGCACAGCAGCAGCGTGCTCTGCCCATAACCCAGAGGTCGATGAATCAAAACGATCCTCTGTTATGAGACTTTTGACCTTCACGGTCTCTTGGGCTTTAGGTCTTTGCCAGACTCCGAAGTGGTAGGGTCAGCAAGGGGAATTAGCTCAAATGGTAGAGCGCTTGCTATAGCATGCGAGAAGTAGCAGGATCGATGCCCGTATTCTCCAAGCTCTTGGTCACCATGGCTTTCTTAGTACCGCTCTGGTTGCGGGGCCTGCAGTCCCTCTCCAGACGCAGATAGCGACCCTTTGCCCCACACTTGCGAAGAGTCTTCCAAGACTCCAACGTCATGGGCTGACCAGACACTGCTTGCAACTCTTGGACGTGGGCCACACTCAAAGAATACGCGTTATGACGTTATCTACCATTTAACGCTCCTTTACTTTACATACTATCTTGTTTACGTATACTCTTAGATCCATTGAAGCATGAAGCAGATGAAGCATTTTAAGTCCCATCTGGGGTGACAGGCAGCAGAGTGGCGCACTGGAACAGCAAACCTGATCAGCAGAAGCTAGGGAATGAGCGTACAAGCGGCACCAGGGAACCTGACTTGGCGTTTCCGAAAACAACAGGCCAACTCCAACGAGCCGCAACACACCCAGTCGGCACAATTGCAATTAGACAAAAACAGCATGAAGTTTCCACGCGATTTCAAAGGCCCGACCCGGTCAAAGCAATTTGACCAAAGCAGAATTAAGTTTCTGCCAGGTCTCGAACCAGGGACCTTTCGAAAGTAAGGCAAACGTGATAACCACTACACTACAGAAACCAAATGCTTGCAAAGAGTGGGAAACCCAGTAGGTTTAGGGTTCAAACAAGCGGCACCAGGGCAGCTAACTTGGCTTTTCCGAAAACGACATCCCAACTCCAACGAGTCGCAACTCACTCAGTCAGCACAATTGCATTATGACATAAGCAAAATGAAGTTTGCGCCCACTTTCGAACGGGGACCTTTCGCGAGTTAGGCGAACGTGATAAAAACTACACTACAGAAACCAACTGCTTGCAAAGAGTGGGAAACCCAGTAGGTTTAGGGTTCAAACAAGCGGCACCAGGGCAGCTAACTTGGCGTTTCCGAAAACGACAGCCCAACTACGAGTCGCAAGTCGGCACAATTGCATTTTGAAAAAAGCAAATTGAAGTTTCCGCCCGGTTTCGAACCGGGGACCTTTTCAGAATCAGAATGGGGGTTTATTCGCTATGCAAGATAAACAAACATAGAAAACACTTTGGCAGGACATAGATTTTTCTGCGTGTGAGGCGAACGGGATAACCAGTACACTACAAAAACTAGCTGCTTCCAAAAAGTGTGAAACCCAGTAAGTTTAGGGTTCAAACAAGCGGCACCTTTCTCATGGTTCTGCATTGGCCGGGAATCGAACCCGGGTCAACTGCTTGGAAGGCAGCTATGCTTTCCAATATACCACCAATGCCCACACAGCACCATCTGGGTCACAGTGCCTCAAGCAGGGACAGGAAGGCCGGACCATCGGATAAAAGGCTGCTACGCAGCACGCCTCAGATTAAAAGTCTGATGCTCTGCCGACTGAGCTATGCAGGCTCCGTAGGTCACAGCTGACACTGAGGGACCCCATCCTTACCAATCCTGAACATAGCTCTCACCAATGCCATGTCAGGGAGGAAGGAAAAGCGTGGTACTGGTTCAAATCCGGCTTGAAGGAGTTTTACTTTTCTCCTCTTTTTTTTGCGGTATAAAGTATTTACAGTCCAAATGCAGGATAGCAGACAAAGCAGGGAGACCCTATTTTGAAAGGGGTGTACAGACTCGTTTCTGTAAACGGGAACCGAACCGATGGCATGGATGTGAGAGCATTGATTCTAGCCCTTCTTCCCCCCCTCTAAGAGTAGCTTTTAACTGAAAACCACCAGGCAAGTTGGCTCGTTGGTCTAGGGGTATGATTCTTGCTTTGGGTGCGAGAGGTCCCGGGTTCAAATCCCGGACGAGCCCATTTTGAAAGGCCAGGCAAGCGCTGTATTGTACGTTGTTGGAAAATCCATAATAGACTCAAGGCTTTCTTTGCTATCTCAATTGGAGGAGGACTGGAACGTTGCATGCCTACAACGCCAAAATACCACTTGCTGTTTCACCCTTCGATAGCTCAGTTGGTAGAGCGGAGGACTGTAGTTTATGACTGGATTCGAAATCCTTAGGTCGCTGGTTCAAATCCGGCTCGAAGGAGTTTTACTTTTTTCCTCTTTTTTTTGCGGTATAAAGTATTTACAGTCCAAATGCAGGATAGCAGACAAAGCAGGGAGACCCTATTTTGAAAGGGGTGTACAGACTTGTTTCTCTAAACGGGAACCGAACCGATGGCGTGGATTTGAAAGCATCGAGTCTAGCCCTTCTTCCCCCCCTCTAAGAGTAGCTTTAAACTGAAAGCTACCAGGGAAGTTGGCTCGTTGGTCTAGGGGTATGATTCTCGCTTTGGGTGCGAGAGGTCCTGGGTTCAAATCCCGAACGAGCCCATTTTGAAACGCCAGGCAAGCCCTGTATGCTACGTTGTTGGAAAATCCATATTAGACTAAAGGCTTTCTTTGCTATCTTAATTGGAGGAGGACTGGAGCGTTGCATGCCTACAATGCCGAAACCAGTTGCTGTCTCACCTTTCGATAGCTCAGTTGGTAGAGCGGAGGACTGTAGATTATGACTAGATTGGAAATCCTCAGGTTGCTGGTTCAAATCCGGCTCGAAGGAGTTTTACTTTTTTCCTCTTTTTTTGCGGTTTAAATTATTTACAGTCCAAATGCAGGATAGCAGACAAAGCAGGGAGACCCTATTTTGAAAGGGGTGTACAGACTCGTTTCTGTAAACGGGAACCGAACCGATGGCATGGATGTGAGAGCATTGATTCTAGCCCTTCTTCCCCCCCTCTAAGAGTAGCTTTTAACTGAAAAACACCAGGCAAGTTGGCTCGTTGGTCTAGGGGTATGATTCTTGCTTTGGGTGCGAGAGGTCCCGGGTTCAAATCCCGGATGAGCCCATTTTGAAAGGCCAGGCAAGCGCTGTATTGTACGTTGTTGGAAAATCCATAATAGACTCAAGGCTTTCTTTGCTATCTCAATTGGAGGAGGACTGGAACGTTGCATGCCTACAACGCCAAAATACCACTTGCTACCTCACCCTTCGATAGCTCAGTTGGTAGAGCGGAGGACTGTAGTTTATGACTGGATTGGAAATCCTTAGGTCGCTGGTTCAAATCCGGCTCGAAGGAGTTTTACTTTTTTCGCGGTATAAAGTATTTACAGTCCAAATGCAGGATAGCAGACAAAGCAGGGAGACCCTATTTTGAAAGGGGTGTACAGACTTGTTTCTCTAAACGGGAACCGAACCGATGGCGTGGATTTGAAAGCATCGAGTCTAGCCCTTCTTCCCCCCCTCTAAGAGTAGCTTTTAACTGAAAGCTACCAGGGAAGTTGGCTCGTTGGTCTGGGTCACTGGGTCACTCCGACCACGCCATGATCCACCTGATTCCTGCATACAAGCAGAAACTAAAACTCTGTAAACCTGCGGTGAGGACATCAAAACAGTGGACCAGCGAGGCTGTGGAGGAACTCAGAGCTAATCTGGAGTGCACTGACTGGGAAATGTTTGCTGCCGCTACAAATGGACTGGATGAGTACACTGAGGCTGTGACATCATACATCAGCTTCTGTGAGGATTCCTACATACCAACTCGATCCAGGGTGAGTTACAACAATGACAAACCCTAGTTTACTGCAAAACTCAGAAGTCTGAGGTCGAAGAAGGAGTTGGCGTTTAAGTCTGGCGACCGTTACAGATTTAAGGAGGCGAAGAAGCTGTTCAGCAGGGGCGTCAGAGACGCGAAACGACTCTACTCAAAGAGACTGCAAGAACAATTCTCCTCAAATGACTCTGCTTCTGTCTGGAGGGGGCTTAGGCAAATTACCAACCACAAGCCCAGAGCCCCACCCACCACCAACGACTCCCGCCTGGCCGAGGACTTGAACAAATTCTATTGTAGATTCGAAGGACAATCGGACAGCCCCACGCCCAAGGACCACCCCCCACCCCTCTCCCCACCCACCCACCACCCCACCCCCCTCCTCCCCAACCATCATCCCACTCCCCCACCCATCAACACCAACACAATATTGACTCTCTCCATCCAAGAGAGGGAAATTAACAAGGTGTTCAAGGGACAGAACCCTTGCAAAGCTGCAGGGCCGGATGCTGTCTCCCCTGCCACACTGAAGCACTGCGCTGACCAGCTGTCTCCTGTGTTCACCAACATCTTCAACACCTCCCTGGAGATGTGCCACGTGCCAGCCTGCTTCAAATCCTCCACCATCATCCCTGTGTCCAAGAAGCCCAGACCAACAGGACTGAATGACTACAGACCCGTCGCCCTGACATCTGTGGTAATGAAGTCCTTCGAACTCCTGGTGCTGGCACACCTCTCCTGAATTTTACGGACGACACCACCCCGGGTCATTTCTGATGGGGACGAGATTACATAAGTAAGTGTAAGGCTCAATAACAACATCTATAGTGTAGAAGTGTAGAAGTATTGGTGAATATGTGTGCGCAATATAATCAGCTGTAAGTGAGTAAGTTAGTGCTATGGTGACGAGGTACGTTGTAGTTGTTTAACATTTACCTTTCCGGTCCAATGTCTGCTCCAGAGTGCACGACCAAAAGATTCCCCCGGGGGCACAGCGCCATCATAAAGGTTCCGGGAGAGACCAATGGACAAGATAGGAAGTGGGGATATTTCAAAGGTTCACCTGTGGAGTGGAAGAGTCCGATGATTAAAATGGTGGCACATTATTTAAGGAGCCAGTGGCTCTCTTTCTGGGGAACTGGTCTGACATTGCATGCGTTTGTTAGGAATGTTTGTACTGCACAATAAAAACAGAGAAACCTGACCACTGACCAAAGTTTTCCTTGGACATCATCCAGCCGCTCACGGGCCAGAGTCCGACAGACCACCTGGCTCCAAACCTGCAAAGAAATTTGACCACCATCAACACTCTAATCAGAGAACAAGGAAGCTCCATTCCCCGCCTACCCCGCCACCTTTTCTCCACCACCTGGGACAACGTGCACTGGACCCCCGAGACCGCGCACTCCATGTGGATCCACTGGAGAACGTACCTCAACCTGGGCCAACCGCGACTTGAGGGAACGGAACCAACACCTAGCGTGGTAAACCTTTCCTCGACTCTGATCCTTACAGACCCCCAGACTTCCATTCTATCTAAAGGCGTATCCTTTATTCCAACATACGGTACACAGCCCAACCCCAAATGGGACCTGCGGCTGGATATAGTAGCGTACCACCGACGACTGCGCCTCTGCTTCTTTTTTGGGGATGACATGGACGATGGTTCGACCAGACCACCGTTCCAGCCCCCCTCCCTCCAGTCGAACTGTTTGAGCTCATGGGAAACGATTTGGAGGCTTTGACCTCTTCCCTTCCATCCTCAGGTCAGAGTTCATCCAACATTTCCCAACAGGAGTGGAAGGCTATCAAAACCTTACGGGATAATAGAGCAATTGTAATAAAACCAGCGGACAAAGGCTCGTCCTTAGTTATCATGGACAGAACCTTTTATGTCCAGGAGGCAATGAGGCAATTGTCTGATCCCGAATACTACGGCCCTCTTCCGGGACCCATTTACCCCCAGATGGCCTCCCTCATGAGAGAGGTAGTAACCCAGATGGTGACCGAGGGCTTCGTCACCAAAAAACTGGCAAAGGTCCTTAATGGGGACGACCCAGACAGGGAGACTGGACACGTGTGTTTCCCACCGTTACGCTGTTCAAAGCCTTAAAATCCAGAGGTTATACTCGCACCTTCTTGCGCTCGGTTGTGAGCGACTGGCTTTCCCACCGCGGGGCTCAGAGGGTGGCTCCCACGGGGACAAAGATCCCCTTGATCTCAATCTTCTCCCCATCCTCCACCACACTCCATAGGACCCTAAGACAAAACTTTGAGGATAAGAAACCATTCCTCCCCTCACAAACACCACGGTGTTTTCTGCCTTCTGTAGAAACCCAAACCTGGGGGACTTATTAGTCAGGGTATTACGGCTTGTGCCGTTATTCGTTTGTATCTGTGTTTCTGTTCTTGTCTGTACCCAGGATTGTGTGGCCGCACCTGATTCGTTCCATGTCCTGGCTCGCGATTGGCTGCTCCAAAAGGCGGGCAGTATCTGAACACGGAAATGTCACTGCCCAATTGATTATACAAGTTGGATCAGTATATCCCAAATTTAGTTTCATACTAAAAATATTTCACATTGAATGTTGAATGTATTCCCTTATCTCAAACCACTTTCATTTCACCGCTTTCAAGTTATAGCCTTTTGAAATCTCAATATAAAATTTTTATATTTTCATGAAAAAACCCTGGCGCCTAAAGGGTTAACAGCATACAAAGTTGCAGGCAAACAAATGGTGTCTATGCAACACTTTATTTGCACATCAGTATAGGTAATTGCACTGAGATCATTTGATGTGGCAGTATTACCCTTAAATGTTGAATTAAAACCAGTTCTAAATGTTTCTGAATGTTACTGGCCAACTATGTTGTTGTCAGAAGTAAGATTTAAGGGAGATTATTTCATTAACTCCAATTTAATGAACAATTCTATCGTCTATTTCAGTCATCAACAAATGATTCTTTCTTTTTTTTAACAGCTAAGTGTATCCAGTGCAGGAAAAATGTCTCTGCCAGCCCAGTTGCGAGTTGTGATTAAAGACTGTGATTTCAGGAAGCTCACTCTTCCCTCTGGCATTCCAGAAACCTTAGAAGGACTTCGTGAAATGATCCTGGAGACAATCCAAATTGATGGGGATTTTTCTCTAATGTATGAGGATAAAGATTTTGGCAATTAACCCTTTAAGCGCCAAAGTCGCAGAATTGCGACTAGCAACATTGCTGATTAAAACAGCCTGTAGCTATAAATGTGGGGCCGAATCTTGTTTTTACTTTTCACCAGGTGATAGTGGACATGTGTTCCTGTAATATAATCATCATTTATGGACATGTTTTTATTAAAAGTTTTAGAGAAAAATGAGTTTGTAAAACCCCCTCCCGACCAGTGACGCAGCTCTGCTTAGACGCTGCTAATCAGTGTGTCACGAATGAACCAGAGGGGGGGGACCCAGAAAGCAGACCAGAGGTGAGGAATAAAGGGAACTGTTTATTAACAAAAGGCAGGGCTGGTGCCGAACTGGACCGAGGAGCACAGGTGAGTAAAGCAGGGCTGGAGCAGACTGGACCGAGGAGCACAGGTGAGTAAGCAGGGCTGGAGCAGACTGGACCGAGGAGCACAGGTGAGTAAGCAGGGCTGGAGCAGACTGGACTGAGGAGCTGAGGCACGTAAGTTGACTGAACGAACTGGCAAAGAAGGAGAGGATGAACCATGGTTTTAACTGCAGCTGACGATGGTGGATGAGATGCAGGTGTGCCAATCAGCTCTGGACAGGAGTCACGCCCAGGAAGCTCCAAACAAGGACAGGGGTGGAGGAACATACACACACACACACACACACACAGGAGGGAGGAGGCACTGAGCCCATGACAGTACCTCCCCCTCAACGGACGCCTCCTGGCGGACCGCCAGGCTTGTCAGGGTGAGCCCGATGAAAATCCCTGATCAACTCCGGGTCCAGAATCAAGGCCCGCGACACCCAGGAGCGCTCCTCTGGACCATACCCTTCCCAGTCCACCAGGTACTGCAACCCACGGCCACGCCGACGAACATCCAGGAGGCGACTGACCGTAAAGGCAGGGTGACCATCGATAATCCGGGTGGAAGGAGGGGGTTCGGACGGAGGAGAGAGTGCACTGGAAGATACTGGTTTGATTTGAGATACATGAAACGAGGGATGGATACGGAGAGAGCGGGGCAATTTCAGTTGTACTACCACAGGATTAATGATCTTGGAGATCTTGAACGGTCCAATGAATCGGGGTGACAGTTTCTTAGATTCAGTTCTTAGAGGGATATCCTTGGAAGAAAGCCAAACAGACTGACCTGGGACATAGGACGGAGCAGCAGTCCGGTGGCGGTCGGCGTAGAACTTATTCTGTGCAGATGTTCGACGTAGAGCCTTACGAGTGTCCAACCAGATCTTCCGACACCGCCTTATGTGAGACAGGACAGAGGGCACAGCAATCTCCATCTCCTCAGTAGGAAAAAGTGGGGGCTGGAAGCCTAGAGTACATTCAAAGGGGGAGCGACCTGTAGCAGAGGAGACTAGAGAATTATGGGAATACTCCACCCAAGTCAAGTGCTTGCTCCAGGTTGTAGGATTGCTGCCTATTATGCACCGCAAGGCCACCTCCAGATCTTGGTTAGTCCTCTCTGTCTGACCATTAGTGTGAGGATGGAAGCCTGAGGACAGGCTGACTGTGGCCCCTAATGCCTCACAAAAGTTCTTCCAGACATGTGAAGTGAACTGCGGTCCCCTGTCCGAAACTATGTCCTTAGGAATGCCATGGATTCTGAATACATGCTGGACGAGAAGATTAGCAGTCTCGAAGGCAGAGGGCAATTTAGGAAGAGCAACAAAATGAGCAGATTTAGAAAAACGGTCAACAATGGTCAGAATAACTGTGTTACCGTTAGAGGGAGGTAGACCAGTGACGAAGTCGACGGCTATATGGGACCAGGGTCTTGGCGGTATGGGCAGAGGACGGAGTTGACCCGCTGGAGGTTGATTTGAAGTCTTGTTCCTTGCACAGATCGTGCATGCAGCAACATATTCCCGGACGTCAGCCTCCCTAGTTGGCCACCAGAAGCGACGGCGCACCTGGCCAAGGGTTCGCCCTACGCCGGGATGACAGGACAATTTAGAATCATGAGCCCATTGAAGTACCTGGGAGCGGACGGCTTGGGGCACAAACAGCTTGCCGGGGGGGCCAAGACCAGGATCAGGTTCAGCTGACTGAGCTGCACGAACCGTAGACTCCACCTCCCAAACAAGGGTCCCGAGAATGCAGGAAGTAGGAAGGATGGTTTCAGGTGAGCATATGGAGGCGTCAGAAGAAAACTGCCGGGAGAGAGCGTCAGGTTTAGTATTTTTTGAACCTGGGCGATATGTCAGAGTGAAATTAAAGCGACCAAAAAACAGAGCCCAGCGAGCTTGGCGAGAGTTCAGCCTCTTAGCTGATTGAATGTAGGACAGGTTCTTGTGGTCGGTCCAGACAACAAAAGGTAGCTCCGCCCCCTCCAGCCAATGTCTCCACTCTTCTAGTGCAAGCTTGACAGCCAGTAACTCCCGGTTACCAACATCATACTTCTGCTCAGCTGGGGAGAGGCGTCTGGAAAGAAAAGCACATGGATGAAGTATGTCCTCCGTCGCTGACCTCTGAGAGAGAACAGCCCCCACACCGATGTCCGAGGCATCCACCTCTACTATAAATTGTTTAGTTGGATCAGGCAGGGCAAGAACACGGGCTGTGGTAAAGCGACGCTTGAGATCAGCAAAGGCTGAAGAGGCTTTAGGCGACCAGGTGAAAGGTATGCAGGTGGAGGTGAGTTTTGTCAGAGGTGCCGCAATCCGACTGTAATCCTTGATAAAGCGTCGATAGAAGTTAGCGAAGCCCAAAAACCGTTGCAACTGTTTGCGAGAAGTTGGTTCCGGCCATTCCGCAACAGCTTGAATCTTGCTGGGATCTGCCTTCACCTGACCAGCTTCAATGATATAGCCCAGGAACGAGACAGAAGTAGAGTGGAACTCACACTTTTCAGCTTTTACAAACAATTTATTCTCTAGGAGACGCCGAAGAACTAGCCGGACATGAGTTTGGTGTTCTTCCAGATTCCGAGAGAATACGAGAATGTCATCAAGGTAAACAAAGACAAAACGATTCAGAAAATCCCTAAGGACATCATTAATGAGAGCCTGGAAGACCGCTGGCGCATTAGTTAATCCAAAAGGCATCACCAGGTATTCGAAATGGCCCATAGGTGTGTTGAATGCCGTCTTCCATTCATCACCCTCCTTGATCCTAACCAGGTGATAAGCATTCCGCAAGTCCAGTTTAGTAAAGATGGTCACGCCCTGGAGCGGTTCGAACGCTGTAGACATGAGAGGCAAGGGATACTTGTTCTTTACAGTGATGTTATTTAACCCTCGATAGTCTATACATGGTCTCAAAGTCTTATCTTTCTTGTCCACAAAAAAGAATCCAGCGCCAACCGGAGAAGATGATGGACGAATGATACCAGCAGCAAGAGAGTCCTTGAGGTAAGTTTCCATGGCCTCCCTTTCAGGTCGGGAAAGATTGTACAGACGTCCAGTTGGAAGTGGCGCCCCAAGTAACAGGTCGATGGAGCAATCATAAGGACGATGTGGGGGCAGAGAGAGAGCCTTTGTCTTACTGAAGACTTCAGCCAAGTCATGGTATTCTGCAGGGACAGTAGACAAATCAGTAGGCTTAGATTCAAGTTCTCTGGCTCTCTCAGTTGGTGGCATAGCAGAACGGAGACAAGAAGCATGACAAAGTGTACTTGTAACGAAGCGCAGTTCGTTACTTGTATATTTTGCACATGTGGTAACTATTTATGGGCACAACAACAACATAGGTGATAGTAATAATCGCACATTGCACTTGAGTCACAGTAGCACTTTATTTGCCATGATTTGCACAATACATTTTGCACATTGCGTAGTTGCACATTTTCTAGATATTTAACTTTATTTATTGAATGTGTGTGAGCTTGTGAGGAACCTCGTGACCGCGGTTGATTGTATACTGTCGGGCAGGTACGGGATTGCGCAATTGGCTCCGCCTGCAAGAAGAGAGGAATATTAAGCTCCACCGAAGTTAAGTAGTGTAGAAGTATTGGTGAATATGTGTGCGCAATATAATCAGCTGTAAGTGAGTAAGTTAGTGCTATGGTGACGAGGTACGTTGTAGTTGTTTAACATTTACCTTTCCGGTCCGATGTCTGCTCCAGGGTGCACGGCCAAAAGATTCCCCCGGGGGCACAGCTCCATCATAAAGGTTCCGGGAGAGACCAATGGACAAGTTAGGAAGTGGGGATGTTTCAAAGGTTCACCTGTGGAGTGGAAGAGTCCGATGATTAAAATGGTGGCACAGTATTTAAGGAGCCAGTGGCTCTCTGTCTGGGGAACTGGTCTGACATTGCATGTGTTTGTTGGGAATGTTTGTACTGCACAATAAAAAAAGAGAAACCTGACCACTGACCAAAGTTTTTCCTTGGACATCATCCAGCCGCTCACGGGCCACAGTCCGACAGCGGGTATTGAGACAGGGCCTTAGAAAGTTACCTAGGTCCCTGTGTTGCTTTGAGAACAGTTTTGGCATGGTGAAGCAGCTGATGAAGCCAAGCTCATCCTCTTTTGAAATCACTTATAGGAGCATCGTCTGTGAGTATTTTTGAAGGATGTTGTTAGTATAAATATTTAATGAGTATATTTCTGTATATTTTCTAGTGATGGCAAAATGAAGCCCCATAAAGCAGTGAAGCCCTGCAGGGAAATACTGCTACACACGTAGGGGCTTCAAGATGATTAATTTGCTCGCCTACGCCATCATGTGGGCAGAACAATGTATCACATGCTTGGTGCTTGCAATAAAATGGTGGGGTGTGAATCATGCTCTGAATCCAAAAATATTATTTGAAGAGTTTTACCATGAATAGTTTTGTGTTGCTTTGTTTTTTGTTTGTGCTTATGCAACATGTGGAAATGTGGAAGTGTTTATTCATTTTTATTCAAAAACAAATATTTTTTGGGCGGTTTCTTTTTTTGCAGAGAATTTCACCTGCCTCTCTTTCACATGGCACTGATGAAGCAGGGGTGCATATAAATGAGATAGCAAGTTTATATAGATGTGGAAGTGTGTATTTCTGTGATTCCCAGTACTGAAGGGGACTTTCAACTTTGGTGCTCAGGTTTGGTGCTGCTAGATACTTTTGCACCTCAACTGTTGCATTTGCCGTGACATTTGTGGTTCTTGCTTGATGGACTGAGGTGTCATGACGATGCCACAGTTTGCTTCCTAGAAAAGATAAACAGGCTATTGTATTAGTAAATATTAGTCAATATTAGCACAATTAGGAGATATTAAATACCTCCAACAGACTGGGAAGTTTCTGATGATGGTGAAGATGATGATGAGGATGATGATGAAGTATACGAGGATGCTGTGTGCCTCATAATAGATGCTTAGATTTAACGATACTTAGATTTAACGACCTGGTTCCTGCCCATCCCCCCTCTAGCCATTCTCCTGACGACCCTCAAGCCAGCGACGCCCCTGGCCAAACTGCTGACGACCCTCAAGCCAGCGACGCCCCTGGCCAAACTGCTGACGACCCTCCGGCACCTGTGAGTACCCCTTTTCCCCCTCCCCCTCTCCGTCAGAACAATGCCCCCCCCCTCCACCACAACGACCCCCATCCCCCCCCTACGACCCCAGCTGTGTCTCTCACTGTGGAACAGGTTAGAGGACAACTGCTGAAACTCCATGCAAACAAGGCTGCTGGCCCTGACGACGTGAGCCCTAGGGTGCTGAAAGCGTGTGCCCCCCAGCTGTGTGGAGTGCTGCAGTACATCTTCAACCTGAGCCTGAGTCTCCAGAGAGTCCCTGTCTTGTGGAAGACATCTTGCCTCGTCCCTGTTCCGAAGACGCCGCGCCCCAGCGGCTCCAAGGATTACAGACCGGTGGCACTGACCTCCCACGTTATGAAGACCCTGGAGAGACTGGTGTTGGAACAACTGCGGCCCATGGTCGGACCCTTCCTGGACCCCCTTCAGTTCGCCTACCAGCCCCGGCTGGGAGTAGAGGATGCCATCCTCTTCCTGCTCGACCGCTGTTATACTCATCTAGACCAGCCGGCAAGCACTGTGAGGATCCTGTTCCTAGACTTCTCCAGTGCCTTCAACACCATCCGGCCAACTCTGCTGGGTGAGAAGCTGGCAGCGATGCAGGTGGATAACTCCCTGGTCTCCTGGATTGTAGACTACCTGACTGGCAGACCGCAGCATGTGCGCTTACAGCACTGTGTGTCGGACAGTGTGGTCAGCAACACTGGGGCTCCCCAGGGAACCGTCCTCTCCCCCTTCCTCTTCACCATCTATACCACGGATTTCAGCTACCACACAGAGTCCTGCCACCTTCAGAAGTTCTCTGATGACTCTGCTGTGGTGGGCTGTATCAGTGACGGGGAGGAGGCCGAGTACAGGACTGTGGTGGGGAACTTTGTCGCATGGTGTGAGCGAAATCATCTGCAGCTTAATGCGGCTAAGTGCAAGGAGCTGGTCATCGACCTGAGAAGGACCAGGACAACAGTGACCCCTGTCCACATTCAGGAGGTCAGGGTGGACACCGTGGAGGATTACAAGTACCTTGGTGTTCACTTGGACAACAAACTGGACTGGGCTAAGAACACTCAAGCCGTCTACAAGAAGGGCCAAAGCCGCCTCTACTTTCTGAGGAGGCTGAGGTCCTTCGATGTCTGCCGGACAATGCTTAGGATGTTCTACGAGTCTGTGGTAGCCAGTGCTATCCTCTATGCTGTTGCCTGCTGGGGCAGCAGGCTGAGGGCAGCGGATGCCAACAGGCTCAACAAACTTATCCGGAAGGCCGGTGACATTGTGGGGGTAGAGCTGGACTCTCTGGCAGTGGTGTCGGAGAGGAGGATGCTGGCCAAACTCAACGCCATCCTGGACAGTACCTCCCACCCACTCCACAATGTGCTGGCCGGACAAAGGAGTACTTTCAGCGGGAGACTCATCCTCCCGAAATGCACCACGGAGCGCCACAGGAAGTCATTCCTGCCTGTGGCCATCAAACTTTACAATTCCCACACTAGTAGTTTGTAAGCCAACTGTATATCCTGTGAAATAGCATAACATCCAGGGATATAACAATGGACATTAGGCAATAGTCGGACACAACTTCTGTAACATAACTACAGAAGTGGCAATATTCTGGTACAACTGTATATAACCATGTATATTCTGCTAATAACCTGCAATCCTGTATATCCTGTATATGCTGCAAATAACTGTAAATCCTGTACATCACAATTACTTGCATAATTGTAATTGAATTGTATAGATTATAAGGGTATAGTCTGTAACCTGCACTTTATCCTGGACATACTGTATATTCTGCTGTACATTCTGCACATTCTGTACAAAAACTGAAAATCATGTACATTCTAATATAATACTGTATATTATACAAGACCATTACTGTATAATTGTAAATGTATAGCTTCTGTACATAATCATTATGCTCCCTGGGAGGATTCACCTCACCCACCATTTTTGTGTGCGTGCTGCAAGGCGCACACTATGTTATTACTAGCGTTTATTGTGTGCGTGCTGCAAGGCGCACACTATGTTATTACTAGCGTTTATTATTATTATTATTGTGTGCGTGCTGCAAGGCGCACACTATGTTATTACTAGCGTTTATTATTATTATTCTTACGCCGTTTTTTGGCTCAAAACATCTCCCAGAGTTTTTGACGCATATACACAAAAGTTATATCAAAACGTGCGGCTCGGCCCCGACATGTGTGCTATGATTTATCTAAGACTTTTGGCGAACAATTTTGCCCCAAAATTGCCAAAAACCACACCAAAAAAATGAATAGGTGTCAATGGAGAGAATGTTTGAGAGGTAGAGTGGTGATGTCATCGCTAGAGTGTGGAGAAGAGAGAGAATTGTGTACAAAAAATAAAACGTATTTGACTACCATGGCCTCAAATGCACCACTACAGACACAATTTATACATAGAAACGTAGGAAAATGTGTCCTCTAGCTCACACTTGCTTTACTTTATCTGTCAGATTTATTGTTTTAGCTTGACATGCGAAGATTCGGCCGCAGCACCCATGAACAGCCTCATAGACTCCTATGTTAAGAGAGGCGGGGCTGTAACTGAAAAGATAGAAAACGAACACTTTTTAGAATTGCTCCCAAGAGCACATTTCTTCACTTGTCAACACAAAATGCCTATGTAGACGTTCAGGAAGGGCTCAGCCGGCTTCACGTTAACCTGGTTTTATGATTGGAAACACGGTTTGGCCAGAAATCCTTCCTGTTCGAGGGGTGCTGTAAGCCTTTTCTCTGTCTTTTGAACTGCCATGACAGTTCCAGCTGCAACTTATTAGTTCGTTACTTAGCAACGTGCTTGAAAGAGGAGAGACGGTGGCCACGAATGACGGTGGCTATTTTACGAACAGTAATTAATTTCACATTTAATAACTTTAATTGGAGGATATTTACTGGAGGAATCAAATTGGTTCTTTTTGTTTCGGGTGTATTTATAAACTGTACTCCAACTCAACTCTTCCTCTCTGGCTCTAAGTCTCTAAGGTAAGCAAACATCTTTTTCAACTCTTTCGCTAGCATCCTATCAAAAATGTCGGTTTTTGACTTCTTTAACATTTGGGCTCATAGGTATTCATTGACTTACCAGTCAGGATTTACAACTGACATTCCAACTAGCTGTAAAGATATGCTGTTTGCTAACATTAGCGACCAATGCTGAAATTAGCGCCTAAGCTAATTGCTAGTGCATCAGCATATGTTTTGCTAGCATGCTATCTAAGATGTGGGTTTTTGACTTCTTTAACATTTGGGCTTATGTATTCATGTGCTTATCAGTCAGGACGGTGGTGAAGGGTTGTGGGGAGGGTTATTTGTGTGCATTTTGACCGTTTATGGTTGTTTTCGGAGGGGGGGGGGGGGGGCGATCGGCGTTCGCGGGGGGCGGGGGGGCTCGTGCGGGGAGGTTTGAGGGCAGGGTTCATGTGGTGGCGTCCATAGGAATCTAACAAGATATTGGGGAGGAGTGTGGGAGGTCGGGATCGGCAGTTAATGGAGTTGCCGCTCCATAGAGAAACAGTGGGGATTAAATACAGGTCTTTTAGGAATTGCTATTTAAATTGTTGGGGGGGCTTGCTGTAAAACATTCATAATCGTCTGGATACTGGTTGACCTTGCAAACTATTGGCTAGTGTTGTATGGGGAGTCCTGTAGTTTATAGATGATTGAACCTGTGTGTCAGCTACTAAGTGATTCATTGCACTGAATGGTTTGATTGACAGTTCATCATTAAGTCATTAATGTACAGACTGCCTGTGTGTATGCACATATATGTATCTATCTATATATATATATGTGTGTGTGTGTGTGTGTGTGTGTGTGTGTATGTATGTGCGTGTGTGTATGTGTATGTGCGTGTTTGTTTTTCTCAATTAATGTTGGATAAAAAGCACTGTTTTTGTTAGTGTGATATCAGAACTGTGTGACCTAGTGCTAGCTTATTGCTGAATCCTGATTTGTTACATGTTTGATTGCATGTGGATTGATTTGACATTTAACACAGCTGTATAACTTTATAATGTTATCTGATATTTATAATGCGGTATCATTTTGATAAAAGGTGTATTTCTAATACCAAAGTCATAGCCATTGATGGCCTAATTCTGGCATTGGATGTATTTGGGTCATTTTACACTCTAAGTTTTTGAAAGCATTTATCACTATTATCAAATTAGAACCAAACTATTACTATGCTACTGAACTGTAATGTAAAGTGCTACCTGACACAGAGTGACCAATTGTTTACTGCTTGCTTACTACTTAAACCTAAACTGTGGCAGTGTGCTCAAGTGGAGCTGTCTTTAATCCTGCTGGAATTAGTGTTAACGCTACTGCTAGTGCATCAGCATATGAACACCTGTTGAAAGCTTGATCTGTCACATACCTAAGCAATGGTAGAAGTCATATTCAGAAAATGACTCAACAGTGTCATTGATATATGGGGGAGAGTCCCGGGCCAGAGTCACGCACACTCAAAATTTCTTTAGGAATTTTTTTCTAGTTGTGTGCGTGCTGCAAGGCGCACACTATGTTATTACTAGCGTTTATTATTATTATTATTATTCTTACGCCGTTTTTTGGCTCAAAATATCTCCCAGAGTTTTTGACGCATATACACAAAAGTTATATCAAAACGTGCGGCTCGGCCCCGACATGTGTGCTATGATTTATCTAAGACTTTTGGCGAACAATTTTGCCCCAAAATTGCCAAAAACCACACCAAAAAAATGAATAGGTGTCAATGGAGAGAATGTTTGAGAGGTAGAGTGGTGATGTCATCGCTAGAGTGTGGAGAAGAGAGAGAATTGTGTACAAAAAATAAAACGTATTTGACTACCATGGCCTCAAATGCACCACTACAGACACAATTTATACATAGAAACGTAGGAAAATGTGTCCTCTAGCTCACACTTGCTTTACTTTATCTGTCAGATTTATTGTTTTAGCTTGACATGCGAAGATTCGGCCGCAGCACCCATGAACAGCCTCATAGACTCCTATGTTAAGAGAGGCGGGGCTGTAACTGAAAAGATAGAAAACGAACACTTTTTAGAATTGCTCCCAAGAGCACATTTCTTCACTTGTCAACACAAAATGCCTATGTAGACGTTCAGGAAGGGCTCAGCCGGCTTCACGTTAACCTGGTTTTATGATTGGAAACACGGTTTGGCCAGAAATCCTTCCTGTTCGAGGGGTGCTGTAAGCCTTTTCTCTCTGTCCAACTGCTATGACCGTTGCAACAGTTGCGAAGTTCGTTACTTAGCAACGTGCTTGAAAGAGGAGAGACGGTGGCCACGAATGACGGTGGCTATTTTACGAACAGTAATTCATTTCACATTTAATAACTTTAATTGGAGGATATTTACTGGAGGAATCAAATTGGTTCTTTTTGTTTCGGGTGTATTTATAAACTGTACTCCAACTCAACTCTTCCTCTCTGGCTCTAAGTCTCTAAGGTAAGCAAACATCTTTTTCAACTCTTTCGCTAGCATCCTATCAAAAATGTAGGTTTTTGACTTCTTTAACATTTGGGCTCATAGGTATTCATGTGCTTATCAGTCAGGATTTACAACTGACATTCCAACTAGCTGTAAAGATATGCTGTTTGCTAACATTAGCAACCAATGCTGAAATTAGCGCCTAAGCTAATTGCTAGTGCATCAGCATATGTTTTGCTAGCATGCTATCTAAGATGTGGGTTTTTGACTTCTTTAACATTTGGGCTTATGTATTCATGTGCTTATCAGTCAGGACGGTGGTGAAGGGTTGTGGGGAGGGTTATTTGTGTGCATTTTGACCGTTTATGGTTGTTTTCGGAGGGGGGGGGGGGGGGGGGGGGGCTCGTGCGGGGAGGTTTGAGGGCAGGGTTCATGTGGTGGGGTCCATAGGAATCTAACAAGATATTGGGGAGGTGTGTGGGAGGTCGGGATCGGCAGTTAATGGAGTTGCCGCTCCATAGATAAACAGTGGGGATTAAATACAGGTCTTTTAGGAATTGCTATTTAAATTGTTGGGGGGGCTTGCTGTAAAACATTCATAATCGTCTGGATACTGGTTGACCTTGCAAACTATTGGCTAGTGTTGTATGGGGAGTCCTGTAGTTTATAGATGATTGAACCTGTGTGTCAGCTACTAAGTGATTCATTGCACTGAATGGTTTGATTGACAGTTCATCATTAAGTCATTAATGTACAGACTGCCTGTGTGTATGCACATATATGTATCTATATATATATGTGTGTGTGTGTATGTGTGTGTATGTGTATGTGCGTGTGTGTTTTTCTCAATTAATGTTGGATAAAAAGCACTGTTTTTGTTAGTGTGATATCAGAACTGTGTGACCTAGTGCTAGCTTATTGCTGAATCCTGATTTGTTACATGTTTGATTGCATGTGGATTGATTTGACATTTAACACAGCTGTATAACTTTATAATGTTATCTGATATTTATAATGCGGTATCATTTTGATAAAAGGTGTATTTCTAATACCAAAGTCATAGCCATTGATGGCCTAATTCTGGCATTGGATGTATTTGGGTCATTTTACACTCTAAGTTTTTGAAAGCATTTATCACTATTATCAAATTAGAACCAAACTATTACTATGCTACTGAACTGTAATGTAAAGTGCTACCTGACACAGAGTGACCAATTGTTTACTGCTTGCTTACTACTTAAACTTAAACTGTGGCAGTGTGCTCAAGTGGAGCTGTCTTTAATCCTGCTGAAATTAGTGTTTACGCTACTACTAGTGCATCAGCATATGAACACCTGTTGAAAGCTTGATCAGTCACATACCTAAGCAATGGTAGAAGTCATATTGTGAAAATTACTCAACAGTGTCAGTGATGTATGGGGGAGAGTCCCGGGCCAGAGTCACGCACACTCAAAATTTCTTTAGGAATTTTTTTCTAGTTATTATTATTATTCTTACGCCGTTTTTTGGCTCAAAACATCTACCAGAGTTTTTGACGCATATACACAAAAGTTATATCAAAACGTGCGGCTCGGCCCCGACATGTGTGCTATGATTTATCTAAGACTTTTGGCGAACAATTTTGCCCAAAAATTGCCAAAAACCACACCAAAAAAATGAATAGGTGTCAATGGAGAGAATGTTTGAGAGGTAGAGTGGTGATGTCATCGCTAGAGTGTGGAGAAGAGAGAGAATTGTGTTTAAAAAATAAAACGTATTTGACTACCATGGCCTCAAATGCACCACTACAGACACAATTTATACATAGAAACGTAGGAAAATCTGTCCTCTAGCTCACACTTGCTTTACTTTATCTGTCAGATTTATTGTTTTAGCTTGACATGCGAAGATTCGGCCGCAGCACCCATGAACAGCCTCATAGACTCCTATGTTAAGAGAGGCGGGGCTGTAACTGAAAAGATAGAAAACGAACACTTTTTAGAATTGCTCCCAAGAGCACATTTCTTCACTTGTCAACACAAAATGCCTATGTAAACGTTCAGGAAGGGCTCAGCCGGCTTCACGTTAACCTGGTTTTATGATTGGAAACACGGTTTGGCCAGAAATCCTTCCTGTTCGAGGGGTGCTGTAAGCCTTTTCTCTCTGTCCAAATGCTATGACCGTTGCAACAGTTGCAAGTTCGTTACTTAGCAACGTGCTTGAAAGAGGAGAGACGTGGCCACGAATGACGATGGCTATTTTACGAACAGTAATTAATTTCACATTTAATAACTTTAATTGGAGGATATTTACTGGAGGAATCAAATTGGTTCTTTTTGTTTCGGGTGTATTTATAAACTGTACTCCAACTCAACTCTTCCTCTCTGGCTCTAAGTCTCTAAGGTAAGCAAACATCTTTTTCAACTCTTTCGCTAGCATCCTATCAAAAATGTAGGTTTTTGACTTCTTTAACATTTGGGCTCATAGGTATTCATGTGCTTATCAGTCAGGATTTACAACTGACATTCCAACTAGCTGTAAAGATATGCTGTTTGCTAACATTAGCGACCAATGCTGAAATTAGCGCCTAAGCTAATTGCTAGTGCATCAGCATATGTTTTGCTAGCATGCTATCTAAGATGTGGGTTTTTGACTTCTTTAACATTTGGGCTTATGTATTCATGTGCTCATCAGTCAGGACGGTGGTGAAGGGTTGTGGGGAGGGTTATTTGTGTGCATTTTGACCGTTTATGGTTGTTTTCGGAGGGGGGGGGGGGGGGGGGCGATCGGCGTTCGCGGGGGGCGGGGGGGCTCGTGCGGGGAGGTTTGAGGGCAGGGTTCATGTGGTGGGGTCCATAGGAATCTAACAAGATATTGGGGAGGTGTGTGGGAGGTCGGGATCGGCAGTTAATGGAGTTGCCGCTCCATAGAGAAACAGTGGGGATTAAATACAGGTCTTTTAGGAATTGCTATTTAAATTGTTGGGGGGGGCTTGCTGTAAAACATTCATAATCGTCTGGATACTGGTTGACCTTGCAAACTATTGGCTAGTGTTGTATGGGGAGTCCTGTAGTTTATAGATGATTGAACCTGTGTGTCAGCTACTAAGTGATTCATTGCACTGAATGGTTTGATTGACAGTTCATCATTAAGTCATTAATGTACAGACTGCCTGTGTGTATGCACATATATGTATCTATATATATATGTGTGTGTGTATGTGCGTGTGTGTATGTGTATGTGCGTGTGTGTTTTTCTCAATTAATGTTGGATAAAAAGCACTGTTTTTGTTAGTGTGATATCAGAACTGTGTGACCTAGTGCTAGCTTATTGCTGAATCCTGATTTGTTACATGTTTGATTGCATGTGGATTGATTTGACATTTAACACAGCTGTATAACTTTATAATGTTATCTGATATTTATAATGCGGTATCATTTTGATAAAAGGTGTATTTCTAATACCAAAGTCATAGCCATTGATGGCCTAATTCTGGCATTGGATGTATTTGGGTCATTTTACACTCTAAGTTTTTGAAAGCATTTATCACTATTATCAAATTAGAACCAAACTATTACTATGCTACTGAACTGTAATGTAAAGTGCTACCTGACACAGAGTGACCAATTGTTTACTGCTTGCTTACTACTTAAACTTAAACTGTGGCAGTGTGCTCAAGTGGAGCTGTCTTTAATCCTGCTGAAATTAGTGTTTACGCTACTACTAGTGCATCAGCATATGAACACCTGTTGAAAGCTTGATCAGTCACATACCTAAGCAATGGTAGAAGTCATATTGTGAAAATTACTCAACAGTGTCAGTGATGTATGGGGGAGAGTCCCGGGCCAGAGTCACGCACACTCAAAATTTCTTTAGGAATTTTTTTCTAGTTATTATTATTATTATACTTATTCTTACGCCGTTTTTTTGGCTCAAAACACCTACCAGAGTTTTTGACGCATATACACAAAAGTTATATCAAAACGTGCGGCTCGGCCCCGACATGTGTGCTATGATTTATCTAAGACTTTTGGCGAACAATTTTGCCCAAAAATTGCCAAAAACCACACCAAAAAAATGAATAGGTGTCAATGGAGAGAATGTTTGAGAGGTACAGTGGTGATGTCATCGCTAGAGTGTGGAGAAGAGAGAGAATTGTGTACAAAAAATAAAACGTATTTGATTACCATGGCCTCAAATGCACCACTACAGACACAATTTATACATAGAAACGTAGGAAAATGTGTCCTCTAGCTCACACTTGCTTTACTTTATCTGTCAGATTTATTGTTTTAGCTTGACATGCGAAGATTCGGCCGCAGCACCCATGAACAGCCTCATAGACTCCTATGTTAAGAGAGGCGGGGCTGTAACTGAAAAGATAGAAAACGAACACTTTTTAGAATTGCTCCTAAGAGCACATTTCTTCACTTCTCAACACAAAATGCCTATGGAGACGTTCAGGAAGGTCTCAGCCGGCTTCACGTTAACCTGGTTTTATGATTGGAAACACGGTTTGGCCAGAAATCCTTCCTGTTCGAGGGGTGCTGTAAGCCTTTTCTCTGTCTTTCGAACTGCCATGACAGTTCCAGCTGCAACTTATTAGTTCGTTACTTAGCAACGTGCTTGAAAGAGGAGAGACGGTGGCCACGAATGACGGTGGCTATTTTACGAACATTAATTCATTTCACATTTAATAACTTTAATTGGAGGATATTTACTGGAGGAATCAAATTGGCTCTTTTTGTTTCGGGTGTATTTATAAACTGTACTCCAACTCAACTCTTCCTCTCTGGCTCTAAGTCTCTAAGGTAAGCGAACATCTTTTTTCAACTCTTTCGCTAGCATGCTATCTAAAATGTAGGTTTTTGACTTTAACATTTGGGCTCATAGGTATTCATGTGCTTATCAGTCAGGATTTACAACTGACATTCCAACTAGCTGTAAAGATATGCTGTTTGCTAACATTAGCGACCAATGCTGAAATTAGCGCTTAAGCTAATTGCTAGTGCATCAGCATATGTTTTGCTAGCATGCTATATAAGATGTGGGTTTTTGACTTCTTTAACATTTGGGTTTATATGTATTCATGTGCTTATCAGTCAGGACGGTGGTGGAGGGTTGTAAGGAGGGTAGTGGGGGGGGGGGGTTATTTGTGTGCATTTTGACCGTTTAGGGTCGTTTTCGGAGGGGGGGGGCGATCGGCGTTTGCGGGGGGCAGGGGGGCTCGTGCGGGGGGGTTTGAGGGCAGGGTTCATGTGGTGGGGTCCGTAGGAATCTAACAAGATATTGGGGAGGTGTGTGGGAGGTCGGGTTTATGAGCTATGAGCCTATTTGGGGGAGAGGTTTGAGAATCACGATTGATTTACTTGCACCTTCAAGCGGAGATTGTGACGTTGCGGGGGGCTCGGGGGGGGGGGCGATTTCGGAGGGGTTTGAGGCCAGAGTTAATGTGGTGGGGTCCAGACGAATCCAACCAGGTATTGGGGAGGTGTGTGGGTGGTTGGGATCGGCAGTTCCATAGAGAAACAGTGGGGATTAAATACAGGTCTTTTAGGAATTGCTATTTAAATTGTTGGGGGGGCTTGCTGTAAAACATTCATAATCGTCTGGATACTGGTTTACCTTGCAAACTATTGGCTAGTGTTGTATGGGGAGTCCTGTAGTTTATAGATGATTGAACCTGTGTGTCAGCTACTAAGTGATTCATTGCACTGAATGGTTTGATTGACAGTTCATCATTAAGTCATTAATGTACAGACTGCCTGTGTGTATGCACATATATGTATCTATCTATATATATATATACGTGTGTGTGTGTATGTGTGTGTGTGTATGTGTATGTGCGTGTGTGTTTTTCTCAATTAATGTTGG
This sequence comes from Neosalanx taihuensis, assembly GCA_030340665.1. Taxonomy (NCBI): domain Eukaryota; kingdom Metazoa; phylum Chordata; class Actinopteri; order Osmeriformes; family Salangidae; genus Neosalanx; species Neosalanx taihuensis. The sequence goes on along the minus strand of JARGSH010000050.1, from coordinate 1,443,886 downwards.
ATAAAAAGCACTGTTTTTGTTAGTGTGATATCAGAACTGTGTGACCTAGTGCTAGCTTATTGCTGAATCCTGATTTGTTACATGTTTGATTGCATGTGGATTGATTTGACATTTAACACAGCTGTATAACTTTATAATGTTATCTGATATTTATAATGCGGTATCATTTTGATAAAAGGTGTATTTCTAATACCAAAGTCATAGCCATTGATGGCCTAATTCTGGCATTGGATGTATTTGGGTCATTTTACACTCTAAGTTTTTGAAAGCATTTATCACTATTATCAAATTAGAACCAAACTATTACTATGCTACTGAACTGTAATGTAAAGTGCTACCTGACACAGAGTGACCAATTGTTTACTGCTTGCTTACTACTTAAACTTAAACTGTGGCAGTGTGCTCAAGTGGAGCTGTCTTTAATCCTGCTGAAATTAGTGTTTACGCTACTACTAGTGCATCAGCATATGAACACCTGTTGAAAGCTTGATCAGTCACATACCTAAGCAATGGTAGAAGTCATATTGTGAAAATTACTCAACAGTGTCAGTGATGTATGGGGGAGAGTCCCGGGCCAGAGTCACGCACACTCAAAATTTCTTTAGGAATTTTTTTCTAGTTTTTACTTATTGTTATTGACCCCACCCCCTACCCCTGTGTACACTTTCTAATCTTTTACCTCACACCCTTACCCTTAACTGTGCTTTGCGAGACTGTGTGCCGTTGATACAAAGGAGTTTCCCTCGGGATCAATAAAGTAATCTGAATCTGAATCTGAATTATTCCATTGTTAGCCTTTTTTCTGCCTCTGCTGCTTTATTGGGACTGAAGAAGCCTAGTTTTTTAAACCTTGGGTCAAGCAGGGTAGCTAAAAACACAATGCTCATCGACTGGAGGTTGTTCAGCTTCTCTCTTAGTTGTCGTTGCAGAAACTCAACCATGGATATACTCTCTGGATTTTGAAGCAGTTGAATCCCCACTTCTTCCAGAGAGTGATACAACATGGACAACAGCGGAATTACCTTTGATCCGGAAACCTTCTTCTCCTCAGACAGCTCAATTGTAGCATAGTTAAATGGTTCTAATACTTTCAAACAGTCAGCTATATTTCTGTATTGATCAGCAGAAAATGGTACCAGATCAGTACGTAGACCAGCCAAAGCTGCTCCGACAGGCTCTCTCAAAGTGTACATACGCTGAAGCATGTGATAAGTGCTGTTCCACCTTGTTTCAACCTCCTGTACATTCTGCACATTCTGTACAAAAACTGAAAATCATGTACATTCTAATATAATACTGTATATTATACAAGACCAATACTGTATAATTGTAAATGTATAGCTTCTGTACATAATCATTATGCTCCCTGGGAGGATTCACCTCACCCACCGTTTTTTACTTATTGTTATTGACCCCACCCCCTATCCCTGTGTACACTTTCTAATCTTTTACCCCACACCCTTACCCTTGTGTGCTTTGCGAGACTGTGTGCCGTTGATACAAAGGAGTTTCCCTCGGGATCAATAAAGTAATCTGAATCTGAATGAGTTTAAGCACTGGAAGGCCCATGTGAACTTGCATCTGAGTTTTCGTAATTTCAAATTTTTCATTTTTTGAAGCTAATTGTTAGCTTGCTAGGCTAGTGGTAGGTCACATGATTGGAGATGTGTAGTAGATATTTTAGTAATGACATATTCTAAGCTCATTGTGTGTTTATTTTGTTTCTTCATCCTAGTTTTACACCTGGGGCCCGTTTTTCGTTCTTCGTACGTTGCTTGATACATCCGAGATCAAATGACACATCCAAGATGATTTCATCCTGCTAATCATGATCCGGCTAACTGGGTTTTTCGAACAAACCTGTTGTGTATGATTAGTATCACTGGATTTAGTTATTTGAGATAATTGCGCGATCATTTGTTGGCTTAAAAGGGGATATGTATCGATAGTAGAAACATTGATCAGCAACGCTGCTATTGGCTGTTCAGCATGGCCAAAGAACATGCCCACTTTTTCTCCCAATCAGAACAAGAGCTTTTAATGGAAGGTTATGCCGAACTTGAGTCGTTATTTAAAACGACAGGGAACACCTCAAAGTCTGCAAATGCCAGGAGAGTGGGCTGGCAAAAAGTAATAGACAAACTACAAAAAAATTCCTAAAGAAATTTTGAGTGTGCGTGACTCTGGCCCGGGACTCTCCCCCATATATCAATGACACTGTTGAGTCATTTTCTGAATATGACTTCTACCATTGCTTATGCTTATGCTTATAGCATGCTAGCAAAACATATGCTGATGCACTAGCAATTAGCTTAAGCGCTAATTTCAGCATTGGTCGCTAATGTTAGCAAACAGCATATCTTTACAGCTAGTTGGAATGTCAGTTGTAAATCCTGACTGATAAGCACATGAATACCTATGAGCCCAAATGTTAAAGAAGTCAAAAACCTACATTTTAGATAGCATGCTAGCGAAAGAGTTGAAAAAAGATGTTCCCTTACCTTAGAGACTTAGAGCCAGAGAGGAAGAGTTGAGTTGGAGTACAGTTTATAAATACACCCGAAACAAAAAGAGCCAATTTGATTCCTCCAGTAAATATCCTCCAATTAAAGTTATTAAATGTGAAATGAATTACTGTTCGTAAAATATCCACCGTCATTCGTGGCCACCGTCTCTCCTCTTTCAAGCACGTTGCTAAGTAACGAACTTCGCAACTGTTGCAACGGTCATGTCAGTTGAACAGACAGAGAGAAAAGGCTTACAGCACCCCTCGAACAGGAAGGATTTCTGGCCAAACCGTGTTTCCAATCATAAAACCAGGTTAACGTGAAGCCGGCTGAGCCCTTCCTGAACGTCTACATAGGCATTTTGTGTTGACAAGTGAAGAAATGTGCTCTTGGGAGCAATTCTAAAAAGTGTTCGTTTTCTTTCTTTTCAGTTACAGCCCCGTCTCTCTTAACATGGGAGTCTATGAGGCTGTTCATGGGTGCTGCGGCCGAATCTTCGCATGTCAAGCTAAAACAATAAATCTGACAGATAAAGTAAAGCAAGTGTGAGCTAGAGGACACATTTTCCTACGTTTCTATGTATAAATTGTGTCTGTAGTGGTGCATTTGAGGCCATGGTAGTCAAATACGTTTTATTTTTTTACACAATTCTCTCTCTTCTCCACACTCTAGCGATGACATCACCACTCTACCTCTCAAACATTCTCTCCATTGACACCTATTCATTTTTTTGGTGTGGTTTTTGGCAATTTTTGGGCAAAATTGTTCGCCAAAATTCTTAGATAAATCATAGCACACATGTCGGGGCCGAGCCGCACGTTTTGATATAACTTTTGTGTATATGCGTCAAAAACTCTGGTAGGTGTTTTGAGCCAAAAAACGGCGTAAGAATAAGCAGAATAATAAACGCTAGTAATAACATAGTGTGCGCCTTGCAGCACGCACACAATAATAAACGCTAGTAATAACATAGTGTGCGCCTTGCAGCACGCACACAATAATAAACGCTAGTAATAACATAGTGTGCGCCTTGCAGCACGCACACAATTAAAGTAAAAGTGAAATACAAGAATATTATACAAAATGGTAGCCTTTAATTCATACTGTCTTTATTTTAAAAAGCCACTCATTTTTCCTCCCTTGTCTATTTATAACAGCCACAAAGAAAAAGGCTGAAAAAACCCGGTATCTCTCAACAATTACACTTTATCCTGCAATACCCGATAAATTTGAAAAGCTCTGCAAATTATTCTCCCACCTTCCGCAAGAGGTTGCTCGCGTATGGCTGTGACAGACTTTCCTATCTCCTCCGCTTATAAAGCCTCAATCTAATCTTGTTTACATGAAGTTGAGCTTACAGACCTGTTGCTATGACGACAAGTCTAGGATGAGCTTCGAAGAACCAAACGATCCAAGATCATGCCAAATCGTCAACAATCAAATCAAACTAACTGAGTTAGCGACGTACAAAGAACGGGCCCCTGTTACATGCCGTCAGTTTTGAATAAATCTGCCAAACTGGACCTGCGTGTGATGGGAGTGATCTGTCTGTCTAGTTGTAGAAGGGGAAGTCTTTAATGAGGGCAGAACACATAGGTTAAACTATAAATACATATTAATACATTAAAATGCAGCATAAAGAAACAGCATTCTTTGTAGAGGACATTTTTCAATCTGTGCCAATTAAAACAAATCTTTTGTTACCGTTTTTTACAGAAAACAATCCAATAGAAATTGAATGTTATTTTACAAGCCGTGCGGAGCTTGTAGCTGCTATGACACGATTAGGACAGGTATGAGATCCAATTAAGTGCAGGCTATGACGCGATTGATACCAGCAGAGTGATTCGGTGGGTCGCTATCAGCCCAGTTTTGACTTCGGCCGCTGCCAGTCCTTGTCCAAATAACATAGCAAAGAAAGACTTCAGTCTATTATGTAGTCTATTTGACAACAACGTATCGTACAGGGCTTGCCTGGGCTTTTAAAATTGGCTCATCCAGGATTTGAACCTAGGAACTCTCACACCCTAAGCAAGAATCCTACCCCTAGACCAACAAGCAAACTTGATGCATAACTAACAGTTAAAAGCCACTATTAAAGGGGGGGAAGAAGGGCTAGAATTGGTGCTTTCACAGCCACGCCATCAGTTTAAACGAGAAACGAGTCTGTATACCTCTTTTGAAATAGGGTCTCCTTGCTTTGTCTGCTATCCTGCGGTTGGACAGGAAATAGTTTAAACCGCAAAAAAGAAAGATTAACAAAGTAAAACTCCTTCAAGCCAGATTTGATTTCCAAACCTATCACATAGTACTGTCCATCACTCTACCAACTGAGCTATCAAAGGGTAGGTAGGTAGCTGGTAGTTTGGCATGGTAGGCATGAAACACTCCAGTCCTCCTCGAATTGAGATAGCAAAGAAAGCCGTTAGTCTAAATTGGATTTTCCAACAACGTACCATCCAGGGCTTGCCTGGCATTGTAAAATGGGCTCGTCCGGGATTTGAACCCGGGACCTCTCGCACCCGAAGCGAGAATCATACCTCTAGACCAACGAGCCAACTTGGTGGACAATCTTCAGTTAAATGCTACTCTTAGAGGAGGGGAAGAAGGGCTAGAATCTGTGCTTTCACAGCCACGCCGCTTGTCCAGGGGCACGAAACAGGGTCTGAGGTGGACCAGGTTGAGGTCTGACCGACCCAGTGGGGGGAGGGGGGAAGAGATGTATGCGTCGTTAGCGTTGGCATAAAGCAGGTCCAGTGTCCTCTCCTCTCTAGTTGGACAACTCACATACTGGGTGAAGGTGGACAGTGTTGATGAGACACTGACATAGTTGAAGTCGCCTGATGTTACTATCAGTGCGTTGGGGTGCTTGGTCTGAAGTTGCGCAATTTCCTTATGAATGGCATTGCATGCCGTTGTCTGCTTTATTTCTGGATAAATTCCTGAGTTACGGTAAGACTGCTGGATCTGGATGCTTGTTGGGGCAGCGCTCCAAACAAGAAGGACCAAAACTTGTTTGCTACAGAAGGGAACATGAGTTGTGCTCGTAAGGTTGTACCTTTGTCGTTGTTAACACGCGCGACCATAACAGCCTTTGCATCGCACCTCCTCACAAAGTTGTGTAACAAATCTTTTGGTATGAGGGGACTGAGCTCTCAGCACATGCGTGGTCATCGGCTAATGCTTGACCTGGTGCCAGTGGACATCGTACTGCGACAGTCTACAAACCCTGGATATGTTCACCCTTTGGATGTCGGTCTCCCTGATGGACAAGAAGCGAGTTCCCAGTCCCTGTCATCATCCTCCTGTCTGTGATGCTGCGCCAATCATGGGCCCAATCCCTGTGGCTGCCTAAACTGACTTTGTGCTACCTCAGACCCAAGTTTAGCATTGAGTTTTAATGTTTCAATGACCAATTCACTCTTTCTAGAGATATGACTGTTTAGCCTGTGTTCTGCTCCACTCTTTCAACAACCGTCCCTGGAGGAGGGGATACCTCACTGAATTGATTTTTTCTCCCTAGTGAGTTTTTCCTTGTCTTCCTTAAGGATTTAGGTTGGTTGAGGGGCAGTTCTATGGGCACATGTGAAACCCTTTGTGACATTGATTGTAAAAAGGGCTATACAAGCTGAATAATAGGCAAAAAATGGAGCTTCGATGTTGGTCATTTAAACCAAGTTGACCGCGTGGCCTAATGGATAAGGCGTCTGACTTCGAATCAGAAGATTAAGGGTTCGAGTCCCTTCGTGGTTGTTGTCAGCATGATGTCGGCGAGTTGTAACTGTGGTTGATAACATTTTATAACAATGTCATTGGCCTGACAGATCAGTTTGTTGAATCTGTTGGCGTCCGCCGCCCTCAACCTACTGCCCCAGCAGGCAACAGCATAGAGGATAGCACTATCCACCACAGACTCATAAAACATCCTCAACATTGTCTGGCAGATGTTGAAGGACCTCAGCCTCCTCAGGAAGTAGAGGCAGCTCTGGCCCTTCTTGTAGACGGCTGGAGTGTTCACACTGACCGCCTGAATGGAAACAGGGGTCACTGTTGTCCTGGTCCTTCTCAGGTCGATGACCCCCTCCTTGCACTTTGCCACATTGATGATTCCGATTAGTCTGTAGTTTAGTGGATGAATTGTTCTTCCTGCATTATAAGGTCATGACTTTCTTTTGAGCTCTGAGTAAGTGTCTGACAAATTAATGAAATAGAATGAACACACGCTCATAAAGTTAACATGCCTGAACTCTCATGTTCCTCATCTAAACATGCTGATGCGTAGGTCTCCATCAGAAATGCATTATGGGTACTGTAAATATTTTAGAATAATGAAGTTGGTCTGTAATTTAGTCAAATAATTTTTGACTAAAGAAAGGCTTCGCTTTAGATTCACCTGTATTGTCATTACACAGGCATAATTTCTATAGTTCTTAACTTGTGAAATGTGTTTCTAAAGTGTCCGGTCTCATAAACCATGATGATGAGATATGATATTCCCTTCTGAGCAGGAAGCAAGCTGAGAGTAATGATCACCTCATTTGCTCTCTGCTATTGATGAATGTTCACTGCTTCTTAACGAAGCTTTGAGGAAGGGAATATGATCAGAGTGGTTATTCATGTTTGTGAATGAAATAATATCTGTTAAGTATCACTTATTAAGTTGGTCTGTAATTTAGTCAAATAATTGTTCTTCCTGCATTATAAGGTCATGATTTACTTCGGAGCTCTGAGTAAAAGAGTCTGATAAATTAATAAAATAGAATGATTGTGTTTTGACCTGAGTAGAAAATGAGTAGAAGATGCATATAAAAATGTGATAAAAATCTAATTAGTCTACAGTAACGTTTTTGTTTTTGATTGAAAGTATTTAGTTATTTATGTTATTTAAGGGATTGTGTTAACATGACACTGTTATAATTGTCATATTTGACCCAATGCATATGGTACATTTATAAAGTGAATAGTTAGTGAAAAAGAGGCGTGTCCCTGTCGAGGTTGATCCATACAGATGCCTCTGATGTCAGCCAGGGGGCGGGGCTCAGAGTACCAAGGTGTCACCATGACTGGTAACTGCAGCTCTGTGATACGGTGCTCTGCTTCACCTGCTCTCCAGTTAAGACTATACTTTCGGGGATCATTTCTATAGTTCTTAACTTGTGGAATGTGTTTCTAAAGTGTGTGGTCTCACTATCCATGATGATGAGATATGATGTTTCCTTCTGAGCGTGAAGCTAGTTGAAAGTAATGATTGACTTAATCTGCTCTCTGCTGTTGATGAATGTTCACTGCTTCCTAGTGGAGCTGTGAGGAAGGGGATATGATCAGAGTGGATCTTGGTTCTCTGTTAAAAGTAATTACAACAGCATTGACCTCAAAATGAGAAGTTGTTCCTGTGCTGCAACAGTTTCCATCTCCATGGAAGGATGCTTGATTGTGATTGGTCTGTTTAACATGTAGCTCAAGATAGTCAGCATAATGTTAATAATAAAGAATGTTGATAGTAACTACACACACAAACACACACACTCATCAAGTTAACATGCCTGAACTCTCATGTTCCTCATCTAAACATGCTGATGCGCAGATCTCCATCAGAAATGCATTATGGGTACTGTAAATATTTTAGAATAAAACTTATTGGATGCTCACTACCTCGTATTTGGTTAATGTTATTCACAGGGTTATAGTTGTATTGTCAAGCTGCACATGAATGATTAGGTTTAGTTTGTCACCATCAGTGTGAATGACGGCAGTTTAAATGCCTTCCCCCTCTCTTCTGTATGTTTGTTGAGACTATACTTTCAGAGATCATTTCTATAGTTCTTAACTTGTGAAATGTGTTTCTAAAGTGTCTAGTCTCATAAACCATGATGATGAGATATGATATTCTCTTCTGAGCATTAAGCAAGCTGCAAGTAATGATTCACTTCATCTGCTCTCTGCTAAAGTTCACTGCTTCATAGAGTTGTTGTGTTTATCTGTGAACATCTTAATCTTAATATATTATATTTTATTATTATTATGAAATTACTAGCGAGTTGCAGTAGTCCTTTCAAAACGGCACTACTGCAACTCGCTACTAGACGGCCTTCCTACAAGTGCAATCTGTCCACTTCAGAGGATCGCCTGGTTTTCAACCTACCCAGATGCTGCCATGTCACCCTGCTCCTCATTGCCCTCCACTGGCTTCCCATCATGGCCTGGATCAGATTCAAGACCCTGGTGCTGACCTTACAAGCAGTAAACGGGACTGCCAACCTATATCAACTCTCTCCTCTGGCCTTACACCCCTACCCACCACCTATGGTCGTCTATATTGGACCAAAAAAACAAATATGTCTGGAGCCGCAAAAAATGTAAAGCCTCATAATGAAAGCAACACATGCTGTATGTATCTATATTAGCTTTATTATTACTTTATTGTGTGCGTGCTGCAAGGCGCACAATATGTTATTACTAGCGTTTATTATTATTATTATTCTTACGCCGTTTTTTGGCTCAAAACACCTACCAGAGTTTTTGACGCATATACACAAAAGTTATATCAAAACGTGCGGCTCGGCCCCGACATGTGTGCTATGATTTATCTAAGACTTTTGGCGAACAATTTTGCCCAAAAATTGCCAAAAACCACACCAAAAAGGTGTCAATGGAGAGAATGTTTGAGAGGTAGAGTGGTGATGTCATCGCTAGAGTGTGGAGAAGAGAGAGAATTGTGTTTAAAAAATAAAACGTATTTGACTACCATGGCCTCAAATGCACCACTACAGACACAATTTATACATAGAAACGTAGGAAAATTTGTCCTCTAGCTCACACTTGCTTTACTTTATCTGTCAGATTTATTGTTTTAGCTTGACATGCGAAGATTCGGCCGCAGCACCCATGAACAGCCTCATAGACTCCTATGTTAAGAGAGGCGGGGCTGTAACTGAAAAGATAGAAAACGAACACTTTTTAGAATTGCTCCCAAGAGCACATTTCTTCACTTGTCAACACAAAATGCCTATGTAGACGTTCAGGAAGGGCTCAGCCGGCTTCACGTTAACCTGGTTTTATGATTGGAAACACGGTTTGGCCAGAAATCCTTCCTGTTCGAGGGGTGCTGTAAGCCTTTTCTCTGTCTTTCGAACTGCCATGACAGTTCCAGCTGCAACTTATTAGTTCGTTACTTAGCAACGTGCTTGAAAGAGGAGAGACGGTGGCCACGAATGACGGTGGCTATTTTACGAACAGTAATTCATTTCACATTTAATAACTTTAATTGGAGGATATTTACTGGAGGAATCAAATTGGTTCTTTTTGTTTCGGGTGTATTTATAAACTGTACTCCAACTCAACTCTTCCTCTCTGGCTCTAAGTCTCTAAGGTAAGCAAACATCTTTTTCAACTCTTTCGCTAGCATCCTATCAAAAATGTCGGTTTTTGACTTCTTTAACATTTGGGCTCATAGGTATTCATGTACTTACCAGTCAGGATTTACAACTGACATTCCAACTAGCTGTAAAGATATGCTGTTTGCTAACATTAGCGACCAATGCTGAAATTAGCGCCTAAGCTAATTGCTAGTGCATCAGCATATGTTTTGCTAGCATGCTATCTAAGATGTGGGTTTTTGACTTCTTTAACATTTGGGCTTATGTATTCATGTGCTTATCAGTCAGGACGGTGGTGAAGGGTTGTGGGGAGGGTTATTTGTGTGCATTTTGACCGTTTATGGTTGTTTTCGGAGGGGGGGGGGGGGGGGGGGGCGATCGGCGTTCGCGGGGGGCGGGGGGGCTCGTGCGGGGAGGTTTGAGGGCAGGGTTCATGTGGTGGGGTCCATAGGAATCTAACAAGATATTGGGGAGGTGTGTGGGAGGTCGGGATCGGCAGTTAATGGAGTTGCCGCTCCATAGAGAAACAGTGGGGATTAAATACAGGTCTTTTAGGAATTGCTATTGAAATTGTTGGGGGGGCTTGTTGTAAAACATTCATAATCGTCTGGATACTGGTTGACCTTGCAAACTATTGGCTAGTGTTGTATGGGGAGTCCTGTAGTTTATAGATGATTGAACCTGTGTGTCAGCTACTAAGTGATTCATTGCACTGAATGGTTTGATTGACAGTTCATCATTAAGTCATTAATGTACAGACTGCCTGTGTGTATGCACATATATGTATCTATATATATATGTGTGTGTGTGTGTATGTGCGTGTGTGTATGTGTATGTGCGTGTGTTTTTCTCAATTAATGTTGGATAAAAAGCACTGTTTTTGTTAGTGTGATATCAGAACTGTGTGACCTAGTGCTAGCTTATTGCTGAATCCTGATTTGTTACATGTTTGATTGCATGTGGATTGATTTGACATTTAACACAGCTGTATAACTTTATAATGTTATCTGATATTTATAATGCGGTATCATTTTGATAAAAGGTGTATTTCTAATACCAAAGTCATAGCCATTGATGGCCTAATTCTGGCATTGGATGTATTTGGGTCATTTTACACTCTAAGTTTTTGAAAGCATTTATCACTATTATCAAATTAGAACCAAACTATTACTATGCTACTGAACTGTAATGTAAAGTGCTACCTGACACAGAGTGACCAATTGTTTACTGCTTGCTTACTACTTAAACTTAAACTGTGGCAGTGTGCTCAAGTGGAGCTGTCTTTAATCCTGCTGAAATTAGTGTTTACGCTACTACTAGTGCATCAGCATATGAACACCTGTTGAAAGCTTGATCAGTCACATACCTAAGCAATGGTAGAAGTCATATTGTGAAAATTACTCAACAGTGTCAGTGATGTATGGGGGAGAGTCCCGGGCCAGAGTCACGCACACTCAAAATTTCTTTAGGAATTTTTTTCTAGTTATACTTATTCTTACGCCGTTTTTTGGCTCAAAACACCTACCAGAGTTTTTGACGCATATACACAAAAGTTATATCAAAACGTGCGGCTCGGCCCCGACATGTGTGCTATGATTTATCTAAGACTTTTGGCGAACAATTTTGCCCAAAAATTGCCAAAAACCACACCAAAAAAATGAATAGGTGTCAATGGAGAGAATGTTTGAGAGGTAGAGTGGTGATGTCATCGCTAGAGTGTGGAGAAGAGAGAGAATTGTGTTTAAAAAATAAAACGTATTTGACTACCATGGCCTCAAATGCACCACTACAGACACAATTTATACATAGAAACGTAGGAAAATTTGTCCTCTAGCTCACACTTGCTTTACTTTATCTGTCAGATTTATTGTTTTAGCTTGACATGCGAAGATTCGGCCGCAGCACCCATGAACAGCCTCATAGACTCCTATGTTAAGAGAGGCGGGGCTGTAACTGAAAAGATAGAAAACGAACACTTTTTAGAATTGCTCCCAAGAGCACATTTCTTCACTTGTCAACACAAAATGCCTATGTAGACGTTCAGGAAGGGCTCAGCCGGCTTCACGTTAACCTGGTTTTATGATTGGAAACACGGTTTGGCCAGAAATCCTTCCTGTTCGAGGGGTGCTGTAAGCCTTTTCTCTGTCTTTCGAACTGCCATGACAGTTCCAGCTGCAACTTATTAGTTCGTTACTTAGCAACGTGCTTGAAAGAGGAGAGACGGTGGCCACGAATGACGGTGGCTATTTTACGAACAGTAATTCATTTCACATTTAATAACTTTAATTGGAGGATATTTACTGGAGGAATCAAATTGGTTCTTTTTGTTTCGGGTGTATTTATAAACTGTACTCCAACTCAACTCTTCCTCTCTGGCTCTAAGTCTCTAAGGTAAGCAAACATCTTTTTCAACTCTTTCGCTAGCATCCTATCAAAAATGTCGGTTTTTGACTTCTTTAACATTTGGGCTCATAGGTATTCATGTACTTACCAGTCAGGATTTACAACTGACATTCCAACTAGCTGTAAAGATATGCTGTTTGCTAACATTAGCGACCAATGCTGAAATTAGCGCCTAAGCTAATTGCTAGTGCATCAGCATATGTTTTGCTAGCATGCTATCTAAGATGTGGGTTTTTGACTTCTTTAACATTTGGGCTTATGTATTCATGTGCTTATCAGTCAGGACGGTGGTGAAGGGTTGTGGGGAGGGTTATTTGTGTGCATTTTGACCGTTTATGGTTGTTTTCGGAGGGGGGGGGGGGGGGGGGGCGATCGGCGTTCGCGGGGGGCGGGGGGCTCGTGCGGGGAGGTTTGAGGGCAGGGTTCATGTGGTGGGGTCCATAGGAATCTAACAAGATATTGGGGAGGTGTGTGGGAGGTCGGGATCGGCAGTTAATGGAGTTGCCGCTCCATAGAGAAACAGTGGGGATTAAATACAGGTCTTTTAGGAATTGCTATTGAAATTGTTGGGGGGGCTTGCTGTAAAACATTCATAATCGTCTGGATACTGGTTGACCTTGCAAACTATTGGCTAGTGTTGTATGGGGAGTCCTGTAGTTTATAGATGATTGAACCTGTGTGTCAGCTACTAAGTGATTCATTGCACTGAATGGTTTGATTGACAGTTCATCATTAAGTCATTAATGTACAGACTGCCTGTGTGTATGCACATATATGTATCTATATATATATATGTGTGTGTGTGTGTATGTGCGTGTGTGTATGTGTATGTGCGTGTGTGTTTTTCTCAATTAATGTTGGATAAAAAGCACTGTTTTTGTTAGTGTGATATCAGAACTGTGTGACCTAGTGCTAGCATATTGCTGAATCCTGATTTGTTACATGTTTGATTGCATGTGGATTGATTTGACATTTAACACAGCTGTATAACTTTATAATGTTATCTGATATTTATAATGCGGTATCATTTTGATAAAAGGTGTATTTCTAATACCAAAGTCATAGCCATTGATGGCCTAATTCTGGCATTGGATGTATTTGGGTCATTTTACACTCTAAGTTTTTGAAAGCATTTATCACTATTATCAAATTAGAACCAAACTATTACTATGCTACTGAACTGTAATGTAAAGTGCTACCTGACACAGAGTGACCAATTGTTTACTGCTTGCTTACTACTTAAACTTAAACTGTGGCAGTGTGCTCAAGTGGAGCTGTCTTTAATCCTGCTGAAATTAGTGTTTACGCTACTACTAGTGCATCAGCATATGAACACCTGTTGAAAGCTTGATCAGTCACATACCTAAGCAATGGTAGAAGTCATATTGTGAAAATTACTCAACAGTGTCAGTGATGTATGGGGGAGAGTCCCGGGCCAGAGTCACGCACACTCAAAATTTCTTTAGGAATTTTTTTCTAGTTTATTACTACTATCAAAATGACTAAGCCCATCGGAGTTCACATACCTGCATAAAAGCGCAGTCTGTTCAATGTCGATCACATCCCATGACTCATTACAGGCAATTGAGTATGCTGGCGCTGAATTAATGTCCTTGATTTGCTGATCGGTGATGTTGCCTGTCATTTTAAGGGCCCTTTCCTTCACTGCCTTAGCGGAGAGAGGCATGTCTCTCTCATGTTTTCTGTATTATCTCGGTTTAGTTTTTGAATTCTGCTCATAGGTGTTCTAATATGCTGATGAATGACTCCTTCATGTAGTCACCATCTGTGAATGATTTTCCACACTTTATTATCTCTCGGGTTGCAACAAAACTTGCAGCAGTAGTGGAGTTTGGAGATGCAATCCACTTAAATCTATTTTTGCCCTCCTCTAAATTCTCCAGAAATAATGCTATCACACTTTTTCTCTCACTCCCAACTAGGTACTCGGCTGCAAATTTAGCTTCCCTGGAAATGTCTTTCCACATTACTCATTTTGTTAACTTCTCGCTACAGAGCAAACATTCAGGCAATCCTTCCGCATTGGCAATGAATGCAAATGATTTGGTCCAAGAAACGTGGAATCCTCTGTTCCCCTCATTTTTCTCTTTTCACCTTTGGGATCCATGGCCCATCACACAGCTGCTGGTTTGATTCCATCTGCCACCTGCCTGGCATCCCGCCCTGCTGATAGAAACATGTGTCGCAGGCTATGACGCATGTCTTTGTTGACAGAAATGTTGAAATGTAATATTTATTCTACACATTTCGATAGCATTGGAAAACGTTAAGAATGTTTGTGTCATGTTTGTCCTCCTACAGAAACCATATTAAAAACATATATATTTCCCTCCCTCATCTTTTTTAATTTTCAAACTTTTTTGAAAAAGCTCCAGGGAGCCACTAGGTCAGCTCTAAAGAGCCGCATGCGGCTCTCGAGCCGCGGGTTGCAGACCCCCACCCTAGACCTACGAGCCACCTTAGCTTTTGGTATTCTGTTGGTGATGTAGAGAACCTGAATGAAGGCACCATTTGCCGAACAATACGACGCGTATGTCTGGCACTTAAGTCCGTTATTCACATTTTCATTAACTTCCCTGGCCACAGAAGACCTCTCTACATCAAGGAGGAGTTTTACAAGATTGCAGGTAATGTCAACAATTTTGACATCTCCGCTTCTTCTCTACCTGTGCATCAATAAAGTTGCGGTTTACTGTAATATGTACTGTACACGTACGTAACATTCATGAAAAAAGTTATGGACATGCTTAATTGTAGCCCAATTATGACAGCTCCAGAAGTTTGTACAATTGTTTAATACTAATGCATTAAGCCGGTCCGCTATTGTCTGCCAGGCTTATTCTCTTTCTTTGATTATGGCTTGAGTATTGCCTTTTTTATAATATCCTTCTCCTCCTCATAAAACTCCATCATGAGCTGCGGCCGTGAAATATGTTGCGCAACTCTTTTCCATGTTCTGATCGGTGATTCTGTGAGCGATCGCGAGGTCTATTTAAGAATGCCGTGAACACGCATTAATCCTGACTACCTACAGTACATCTGGCTTGACATAGCCGCGCCTTTTCATCCTGGCTTGGCAAACGTGCAACCAATTAAGCCAGGATGCGCCGACCAGACTAGAGGGGTATTGCACAAAAGTAGAATAAAGAAATCCAGGATAATTGAGCAAGCGCGGCTTGACCTAGTCTGGTCGGCGCATCCTGGCTTAATTGGTAAACATATTTCACGGCCGCAGAACAACAGCTCCTGATGGAGTTTTATGAGGAGGAGGAGGATATTATTAAAAAGGCAACACTCCAGTCGAGATAGCAAAGAAGGCCTTTAGTCTATTATGGATTTTCCAACAACATACCATAATGGGCTTGATGGGTAAATGGGCTCGTCCGGGATTCAAACCCAGGACCTCTCACACCCGAAGTGAGAATCATACCCCTAGACTACGAGCCAACTTGATGGGGGAGGTTCAGTTAAAAGCAACTCTTAAAGGTAGGTAAGAAAGGCTAGAATCGGTGCTTTCACAGCCGCGCCATTGGTTTGGTTCCCGTTTAGATAAAAGAGTCTGTACACCGCTTTCGAAAAAGGGTCTCCCTGCTTTGTCTGCTATCCTGCGGTGCACAGACTCGTTTCTCTAAACGGGAACCGAACTAATGGCGTGGCTGTGAAAACACCGATTCCAGACCTTCTTTCCCCCTCTAAGAGTAGCTTATTACCTAATTCTCAACGACAAGGTGGCTTGTTGGTCTAGGGGTATGATTCTTGCTTTAGGTGTGAGAGTTCCTGTTCCGATCCCTTTCCTCATCCTCCTGCCTTTGATGCTGCGCCAATCACTCTATGGCTGCCTAAACTGACTTTGTGCTACCTCAGACCCAAGAGCATTGGGTTTTGATGTTTCAACTGCCAATTCACTCTTTCTAGAGATATGACTGTTTAGCCTGTGTTCTGCTCCTCTCTTTCAACAACCGTCCCTGGAGGAGGGGATACCTCACTGAATTGATTTTTTCTCCCTAGTGAGTTTTTCCTTGTCTTCCTTAAGGATTTAGGTTGTTTGAGGGGCAGTTCTATGGGCACATGTGAAACCCTTTGTGACATTGATTGTAAAAGGGCTATACAAGCTGATTAATAGGCTTTAAAAAATGGAGCTTCGATGTTGGTCATTTAAACCAAATTGACCGCGTGGCCTAATGGATAAGGCTTCTGACTTTGAATCAGAAGATTAAGGGTTCAAGTCCCTTCGTGGTTATTGTCAGCCTGATGTTGGCGAGTCGTAACTGTGGTTGATAACATTTTATAACAATGTCATTGGCCTGACAGATCAGTTTGTTGAATCTGTTGGCGTCCGCCGCCCTCAACCTACTGCCCCAGCAGGCAACAGCATAGAGGATAGCACTATCCACCACAGACTCATAAAACATCCTCAACATTGTCTGGCAGACGTTGAAGGACCTCAGCCTCCTCAGGAAGTAGAGGCAGCTCTGGCCCTTCTTGTAGACGGCTGGAGTGTTCGCACTGACCGCCTGAATGGAAACAGGGGTCACTGTTGTCCTGGTCCTTCTCAGGTCGATGACCCCCTCCTTGCACTTTGCCGCATTGATGATTCCGATTAGTCAGTAGTTTAGTGGATGAATTGTTCTTCCTGCATTATAAGGTCATGACTTTCTTCGGAGCTCTGAGTAAGTGTCTGACAAATTAATTAAATAGAATGAACACACGCTCATCAAGTTAACATGCCTGAACTCTCATGTTCCTCATCTAAACATGCTGATGCGTAGGTCTCCATCAGAAATGCATTATGGGTACTGTAAATATTTTAGAATAATACAGATTTGATGCTCACTACCTTGTATTTGGTTAATGTTATTCACAGGGTTAGCGTTGTATTGTCAAGCTTCACATGAATGACTAGATTTAGTTTGTCACCATCAGTGTGAATGACGGCAGTTTAAATTCCTTCCCCCTCTCACCTGGGTGTTTGTTAAGATTATACTTTCAGGGATCATTTTTATAGTTCTTAACTCGTGAAATGTGTTTCTAAGGTGTCTGGTATTATAAACCACGATGATGATATATCCTTCTGAGCAGGAAGCAAGCTGAGAGTAATGATTGACTTGATCTGCTGTTGATGACTGTTCACTGCTTCGTAATGAAGCTTTAAGGAAGGAAATATTATCAGAGTGGTTATTCATGTCTGTGAAAAAAAAAAAAAAATTGTTAAGTGTCACTTATGAAGTTGGTCTGTAATTTATTCAAATAATTTTTGACTAAAGAAAGGCTTTGCTTTAGTCCCCGGTGAGAGGGTGGTGGAGGAGGGAGGGTGTGGGCGGGAGGGGGGGGGGAGGGGGGGGGGAGGGGGGGGGTCTCCGGGGGGCGTGAGTGATGACACGTGATGCCCTGCGCGTGCCAAAGGCGGGCAGGCAGGTGCAGAGCAGGTCAACCAGGGCGGTTTTCCGGAAACCTCCACTGGGGGGGGGGGGTAACCCGGTATGCCAGATGGCCAGTCCACCCCTGGGCCTATCATGATTTTGTGTTAATAAATAATAAATAATAAATACCAAAAATAAATACAGCAGGGTGACAGTAACCATGAGTTTGAGTGTGAAAAGTTTGACAATCTAACGTTCCATTCATTGTGACATCATAATCAGATTCTTATGTATATAAACCAGGATCCAGCAGAATGAGTTCATTCGTGGATTTGTACTCATCGGTAACAGGTAAAACAGCAGCTAGGCCAGGTTATAACTGCTAGTTTAAAGTAGCCTACTCCGTTAAAACGGTGTACATTCTTAGATAAAGATTGATTCATTTACCTAAAAATTCATCCAACAAAACTATTAAATCATGCTGTGAATTGTTCTTTGCAGAAATTTGATCAAAGTGAAAAAGATATTTGAAAGCCAGGCAGGAGAGGTAACAACATTATAATAGTTTTTCATCAAATTAGCGACATCGGCTCTAGTTTTCAGTTTAATTTCCACGAATATGAGCTAAGTGTGTTTTAAGGCTTTACCAGAGAGCTGTACGGGAGACGGCAGCACCAGAGATGGAAGCTGACCAGAAACATCTTCCTTCTGTAAGTAGCTATTAAAAAAAGTCTAAACCTTAATCGTTAATAATAATAATAACTAGTTGCCACAATGATCTCTAACCTGATCTCTAACCAATCATTCATGTGCAGCTTGACAATACAACTATAACCCTGTGAATAACATTAACCAAATACAAGGTAGTGAGCATCAAATAAGTTTTATTCTAAAATACCCACAGTACCCATAATGCATTTCTGGTGGAGATCTACGCATCAGCATGTTTAGATGAGGAACATGAGAGTTCAGGCATGTTAACTTGATGAGCGTGTGTTTGTAGTTACTATCAACATTCTTTATTATTAACATTATGCTGACTATCTTGAGCTACATGTTAAACAGACCAATCACAATCAAGCATCCTTCCATGGGGATGTAAACTGTTGCAGTACAGGAACAACTGTTCATATTGAGTTCAACACTGTTGTTTTAGCTTTCAACAGAGAACCAAGATCCACTCTGATCATATCTCCTTCCTCACAGCTCCACTAGGAAGCAGTGAACGTTCATCAACAGCAGAGAGCAGATGAAGTCAATCATTACTCTCAACTCGCTTCACGCTCAGAAGGAAATATCATATCTCATCATCATGGATAGTGAGACCAGACACTTTAGAAACACAGTCCACAAGTTAAGAACTATAGAAATGATCCCTGAAAGTATAGTCTTACCTGGAGAGCAGGTGAAGCAGAGCACCGTATCACAGAGCTGCAGTTACCAGTCATGGTGACACCTTGGTACTCTGAGCCCCGCCCCCTGGCTGACATCAGAGGCATCTGTATGGTTCAACCCCGCAGAGACACGCCTCTTTTTCACTAAATATTCACTCTATAAATTTACCATATGCATTGGGTCAAATATCACAATTATAACAGTGTCATGTTAACGTAATCCATTAACTAACATAAATAACTGAATACTTATCAATATACAAATCAATTACAAAACATTACTGTAGACTAATGAGATTTGTATCCCATTTTTATATGCATCTTCCACTCATTTTCTACTCAGGTCAAAACACAATCATTCTATTTTATTAATTTATCAGACTCTTTTACTCAGAGGTCCGAAGAAAGTCATGACGTTATAATGGAGGAAGAACAATTATTTGACTAAATTGCAAACAAATTGAATAAGTGATAATTAGCATACATTATTTTTTTCACAGACATGAATAACCACTCTGATCATATTGATGACACATAATCAGAGAGCAGATGAAGTCAATCATTACTCTTAACTCGCCCACAAATACCCACAGTACCCATAGTGCATTTCTGATGGAGATCTACGCATCAGTATGTTTATATGAGGAACATGAGAGTTCAGGCATGTTAACTTGATGAGCGTGTGTGTGTGTGTGTGTGTGTGTGTGTAGTTACTATCAACATTCTTTATTATTAACATTATGCTGACTATATTGAGCTACATGTCAAACAGACCAATCACAATCAAGAATTCTTCCAGGATGATGTACACTGTTGCAGCACAAGAACACCTTTCCATTTTGAGTTCAATGCTGTCATAATTAAGTTGGCTTGTTGGTCTAGGGGTATGATTCTCGCTTTGGGTGCGAGAGGTCCCGAGTTCAAATCCCGGACGAGCCCATTTTGAAACGCCAGGCAAGCGCTGTATGGTACGTTGTTGGAAAATCCATATTAGACTAAAGGCTTTCTTTGCCATCTCAAATAAAGGAGGACTGGAGCGTTGTGTGGCTACAACGCCAAAATACCAGCTACAGTCTCACCCTTCGATAGCTCAGTTTGTAGAGCGGAGGACTGTAGTTTATGACTGGATTGGAAATCCTTAGGTCGTTGGTTCAAATCCGGCTCAAAGGAGTTTTACTTTTTTCCACTTTTTTTGCGGTTTAAACTATTTACAGTCCAAATGCAGGATAGCAGACAAAGCAGGGAGACCCTATTTTGAAAGGGGTGTACAGACTCGTTTCTCTAAACGGGAACTGAACCGATGGCGTGGATGTGAAAGCACAGATTCTAGCCCTTCTTCCCCCCCTCTAAGAGTAGCTTTCAACTGAGAAACACCAGTCAAGTTGGCTCGTTGGTCTAGGGGTATGATTCTTGCTTTGGGTGCGAGAGGTCCCGGGTTCAAATCCCGGACGAGCCCAATTTGAAACGCCAGACAAGCCCTATATGGTACATTTTTGGAAAATCCAACAAAATCCTCCAATTTAGACTAAAGGCTTTCTTTGCTATCTTAATTGGCAGACTCCAGACTCCAGACGCAGATGGCACCCTTTGAACGCCTGTCAAACAAAACCTTTAATTTAAAAATTGATGCTTTTGAGGTTATTAAAACATTAAAAAACACAACGACCCTGTTGAGTTCGGACTCTTCAACTCAAAAACAAGGATGTCGACCGCAAGAGCCATGCATTGGCCGGGAATCGAACCCGAAACTCATGGGCCCGGAATGGAAGGCGGGAATCCCCGTGACAGGTGGGGCTGGGCAACATGTAAATGTTTTTCCTCATCTGGCCGTCCCTAAAAAAGTTTACCATGTGGTCAAACCAACTCAAAAACAAGGATGTCGACCACAAGAGCCCTGCATTGGCTTGGAATTGAACCCAGGAGTCCAGCATGGCAGGCAAGAATTATACCACTCAAGCACCAAAGCAACCATATTAGCTTTATATGAGGGCATGTGCCACAACCCTCCCTCGCCGTCACGCCTAGGCAAGAGCAGGGAAACGTGCCAAATTGCGCCAAAAGTCAAACTGATGCGCAGTGTCTGTAACGAGGATTTTCACCAGTGTAGGTAGCTGCGGTTCCATGGTGTAATGGTCAGCCCTCTGGGCTCTGAATCCAACAATCCGAGTTCAAATCTTAGGGTACGAGGCACCGTGGTTTAGTAAAGGAAGTACAAGCTTGACGCAACTCACACCAAGGGAAAGTCTGATGAAATAATCTGCCGACACATCGAAGATGTCACCTAGGAGCAAGCCGTCCTCCAACGGGCACAATCATCTTGCGGCGCATACGCAGATTCGGTAGGAGCATGATGCGCCAAGCGACGGAAGAAGTTGAACTTACAAAAAAGTGGGCACTTCATGAATATGGCTTTCCGACAAGGATGAGATTCGAACTCACGCGTGCAGAGCACAATGGATTAGCAGTCCATCGCCTTAACCACTCGGCCACCTCGTCACATGCTCCACTGCCCCCTTGTCACCACCGACAGCTGAAATCTGAATTGTCCACCAGGCCACACTCACGTTTTTTTTGGTTGATAAGACCCACTGCCACGCTGCGAAGGCATTTCGTGATATGGAAACTTGGAGCGGAACGATTTTATTGTATTACTCACACCGCCCTTGTGTCATTAAAACCATCATCGAGAGCCCCGGCCACGTTCAGAAACCTTTCGCGCTAGTTTTATTTTATGAACAGCCACCATTCCGGAACAGTTTGTAGTTTTTTCTGGGTTTCCCGCTCTATTAAGCAGTTGGTTTCTGTACTGTAGTGGTTATGACGTTCGCCTTACACATAGATGGTCCCTGGTTCGAAAGTGGGCAGAAACTTCATTCTGCTTTTGTCAAATTCCAATTATGCCCACTGACTAAGTTGAGGCTCGTTTGAGTTGGCCTGTTTACGGAAACGCCAAGTCAGGTGCCCTGGTGCCGCTTGTACGCTCATTCCGTAGCTTCTGCTGATCCCTGCGAGGACCCGATCAGGTCTGTAACATGCTCAGCAGGAAGCCTGAGAACCAGCGCTGGGAAGGTTTGCCTCAGACCACCCTTATTGTTGTTAGCTTGCTGAAAAACTTTCAACTAGCTAAAATTCCTACGTTGCCTTAATGGACAAGGCAGATGATCTTGTGTGTTCCAACGACCCCCCGACACAATGCAAGTGTGGGGCAAAAGACAGCGCAAGCAGTAAAGATCAGGAGAGCGTGGGGGTTCAAAATCTCATAGCTGAGGATGGTTTCGATCCATCGACCTCTGGGTTATAGGCCCAGCACGCTTCCGCTGCGCCAGTCAGCTACCTGTCACCATGTATGGGACTTGAATCGACAATCCCTGGCTTAGGAGGCCAGTGCCTTATCCATTAGGCCACTGGGGCTGGAGGCTGTGTTTGAGAGTTTGAGCCTCTCACAGGACAGGGTTGTGAATGTTGGTGTACTAGATAAGATAAGATAATCCTTTATTTGTTCCGCAGGGTGGTCATTGCAGTTTGCAACAGCAGCAGGGCCTCAGAGTAACAGTTTAACCCTTTATGTGCCAAAGTCGCAGAATTGCGACTAGCAACATAGCTGGTTAAAACAGGCTGTAGCTATAAATGTGGGGCCGAATCTTGTTTTTACTTTTCACCAGGTGATAGCGGACATGTGTTCCTGTAATATAATCATCATTTATGGACATGTTTTCATTAAAAGTTTTAGAGAAATCAAGTTTGTAAAACCCCCTCCCACTCAGTGACGCAGCTCTGCTTAGACGCTGCTAATCAGTGATAGAAGGGCTGAGCGGAGCGACAGCAGAGCAGAGCGAAAGAGTGTTTTTTTTTGTTACACACGATACCAAGAGGTCGGTTTACCGTCAACAAAATATTTATTCAGGTATTAGATGACTCCGATTCCTTAGAGGAATGACATGCAGTCTGTCTAGTGACGCATAAACTGACGTTAGTAGTGACTGCGCGTCCGTGCACAAAGTCCACAATCAGCACACGCTATAGCGGATGCTTCACCTCAGCCTGGCCGGGGTGGAAGCATTCTGCAAACGCCAAGAAGGGGACATGTTCGAGGTGGCAGGGGGGCTCATAACACCGCAAATATGGGTGGAAACCACGGATGAAAACATGCCTGTTTCCACACAGATCCAGGAAATAGTATAACTGCATTTTAGATGCGGTTCTGAGCATCAGTGTGGTCAACGCGCCAATTAAATAGTTTAAACCGCAAAAAAAAAGAGGAAAAAAGTAAAACTCCTTTGAGCTGGATTTGAACCAGCAACCTAAGGATTTCCAATACAGTCATAAACTACAGTCTTCCGCTCTACCAACTGAGCTATCGAAGGGTGAGACTCTAACTCGTATTTTGGTGTTGTAGGCACACAACGCTCCAGTCCTCCTTTATTTGAGATAGCAAAGAAAGCCTTTAGTCTAATATGGATTTTCCAACAACGTACCATACAGCGCTTGCCTGGCGTTTCAAAATGGGCTCGTCCGGGATTTGAACCCGGGACCTCTCGCACCCTAAGCGAGAATCATACCCCTAGACCAACGAGCCAACTTGATGCTGCATTATCAGTTAAAAGCTACTCTTAGAGGGGGGAAGAAGGGCTGGAATCGATGCTTTCACATCCACGCCATCGGTTCGGTTCCCGTTTAGACAAACAAGTCTGTACACCCCTTTCAAAATAGGGTCTCCCTGCTTTGTCTGCTATCCTGCATTTGGACTGTAAATATTTTAAACCGCAAAAAAAATAGGAAAAAAGTAAAACTCCTTCGAGCCGGATTTGAACCGGCGACCTAAGGATTTCCATTCCAGTCATAAACTACAGTCCTCCAACTTGATGCTGCATTATCAGTTAAAAGCTACTCTTAGAGGGGGGGAAGAACGGCTAGAATCTGTGCTTTCACAGATGATCTGGTGACTGTGGAGGCCAGGTCATCTGGCACAGCACCCCATCACTCTCCTTCTTCATCAAATAACCCTTACACAGCCTGGATGTGTGTTTGGGGTCATTGTCCTGTTGATGGAGACGTGCCAAATTGCACCAAGAGCCAAACTGATGCGCAGTGTCTGTAACAGGGATTTCCAACAGGTCTAGGTGGCTGTGGTTCCATGGTGTAACGGTCAGCACTCTGGGCTCTGAATCCAGTGATTCGAGTTCAAATCTCGGTGGAACCTGGGTCGGTGGTCGAGGATGCATCACTTTTTATCTAGTCATAATAACAAGTATCAGGATTCACCATACAACTATGTGAAGAGTGAAGGTATGTCCTCAGTCATCCGAGTAGCGATGCAAGGCTGTGATGGTGAAGCGGGAACCGAAAGGGGCAAAAACAGTCCCTTCTCCCCGTCAGGGAATTGAACCCTGGTCTCCCGCGGGCGGGGATACTAACCTATACCAACGACAACAGCTGCAGTTTCCCATTGGAGATCACCATCAACTCAAGGGCCCTGAATGGAAGGCGGGAATCCACGTGGCAGATGGGGCTGGGAAACATGTCGCTGTTTTTCCTCATCTGGCTGTCCTCAAAAAGTTGAGGACAACGTTGATGGGGAAAGAAACTCGTTTTGCAGGATGAAAATGTACCTGAAGGAAGAATGCAGGCATGCAAAGGAAGCGCTCTACCACTTGAGCTAATCCACCACTTCTTAACCCTCCTAGTTTCATAGTTTCTTGAAAGAATGAAAATGGATTCAGCCTTGTCAACGTTGATGCAGAAAGAAACTCGTTTTGCAGGATGAAAATGTACCTGAATGGAGAATGCGGGCATCGATCCCGCTGCCTCTCACATGCAAAGCGAGCGCTCTACCACTTGAGCTAATTCCCCACATCTCAGGACAAAGGGTGCCTTGAAAGAGTTCAAATGGTTTCTGTCTTGTACCACAGTCATACATGCTCGTTTGAGACTAATTTTCCTGGGAAAAACATGATGGAGAATGCGGGCTAACGAGTACACGACGCTAGCTGGAGTTTTCCATCGGGGCTGGGCAACATGTCAATGTTTTCCTCATCTGGATGGCCTCAAAAAGTTTACCACACGGTCAAACCAACTCAAAGACAAGGATGTTGACTGCAAGAGCCATGCATTGGCCGGGAATCGAACTCCGGCCTCCCGCGTGGCAGGCGAGAACTCTATCACTGAACCACCAACACAACCATATAGGGTATCTATGAAGTCACGTGAGTCGCTCTCACCGTTACGCCTAGGCAAGAGGATGGAGACGTGCCAAATTGCACCAAGAGCCAAACTGATGCACAGTGTCTGTAGGGATTTCCACCAGCCCAGGTGGCTGTGGTTCCATGGTGTAACGGTCAGCGCTCTGGACTCTGAATCCAGTGATCCGAGTTCAAATCTTGGTGGGACCTGTGTCGGTGGTCGAACAATGTTCTCAAACGAGCATGTATGACTGTCATACAAGACAGAAACCATTTTAATTCTTTCAAGCCACCATTTGTCCTGAGACGTGGGGGATTAGCTCAAGTGGTAGAGCGCTCGCTTCGCATGTGAGAGGCAGTGGGATTAGTGTTGCCACACGTCTCGTTTTCTCCGGGATTGTCCCGATTTGTTGTGGTCTGTCCAGGAAAATGGAATAACCTTTCCGGGACACGTTTTGTCCCGTTTTTTTTTTACTTCCTCACATCATCTCCCGTTGCAATAGTCTAAACGAAGCTAGACTCATAAGCAACTACGACAGATTATGGCAGAGTGGCCTCACTCTCACTGAATGAATGCGCACGCAGCCAGTCGCCGTTGCTAGGTGATCGTGGTCATCAATACAACGGCGGCCGGCCGCGCGAGAATCCAAAGGAATACCGTAATACCAAAGTTCCCTTGGCTGGTGTGCGAGAGCTGGCTGTCTACTTTTTATGTTCGGATTCTGATAAAGGCTGGTTCTAAAGCCTCAGCCTGGGTCACTTTCATCAATACATTATTAAATAAATAAATAAATAAATAGGCATAAATAAATAAATACATAAATACAAGAATGCCCTACATTGACGTGTAGGCTGTCTCAATAGTCTAACAAAAGCACCTCTCTCGTGTGATTACTTTTCTCGTGTGAACCTTTTACTAAGTCTCTGATGCAGAAACTTGTATGTTCATTTCTGAGAATTCTTGAAAATCTGCAATAGTGGGCTTCAGTGAAACACTTAGGCCTAGGCCTACGTATCTTTATCATCTCACATCATAGGCCTATATGATTCTCACATACACAAACACAGATAGCCTACAGGTGTAAAATATTGTTAAAAAAATACTTGCATCAAAATAAGATCATTATATCCTTATTTTTGTGTAATAATGTTTATAGTGCCCATTTGGGTTAAGAAAAAAATATTTGAACTTAACGCCTAATTGCACCAGTTGAACCAGAGATTCTTTCTCTCTACTCTCTCTGGTTGAACTGTTTTATTCTTAAACATGAACATTCACATGGTATTGTGAATATGCGTGTCCGCAGCTCTCAACCCCCGCACACGTAAGCGCGCGCGTGCGATAGTGCGATAGCCGCCGTCCGATGTGTCCCGGTTTTTGACAACTCAGATGTGGCAACCCTAAGTGGGATAGATGCCCGCATTCTCCATTCAGGTACATTTTCATCCTGCAAAACGATTTTCTTTCTGCATCAACGTTGACAAGAAGCACATTGGCATGAAAGGTGAAGACTACACCAGCCTTAGCAAACGTTTGTGATGAAATATGTACGTTTTGGTTCCTCATGTTGTTGTATCTCTTGCTTTATGTTCACAATCGTTGTGTTATGCATTTATAGTTCTTCCCTTGGCACTTATTGGTTCTCATGATGTATGATTCACGATCTAATCCACTGTCTTCAGGGTCTATCACGTTGCTATGCTCAATGACTGATGCTCTTTGTAAAACTCTCTCTCGCTTTGGATAAAAGCGTCTGCTAAATGTAAAATGTAAATGTCATGCAGACGATGACAAGTTCCCCATTAACTGAATCACCAATGGGGACTTAGCTGAAGTGGTAGAGCGCTTGCTTTGCATGCGAGATGCAGCGGGATCCTTGCACGCATTCTCCCTTCAGGTACATTTTCATCCTGCAAAACTAGATTATTTCTGCATCAATGTTGACAAGAAGCGCATTGGCATGAAAGGTGACGACTACACCATCCTTAGCGAACGTTTGTGATCAAATATGTACCTTTTGGGTCCTCATGCAGTCAATGACAAGTTCCCCATCAAGTAAATCACCAACGGGGAATTAGCTCAAGTGGTAGAGCGCTTGCTTAGCATGCGAGAGGCAGCGGGATCAATGCCCGCATTCTCCATTAAGGTGCATTTTAATCCTGCAAAACTATTTTCTTTACCTTTCTGTACCTTTTGACGAGTTTCAACTTTTTGAGGACAGCCAGATGAGGAAAAACATCGACATGTTTCCCAGCCCCATCTGCCACGTGGATACCTTCCATCCAGGGCCCTTGAGTTGATGGTGATCTCCAATGGAAAACTGCAGCTGTTGTCGTTGGTATAGTGGTTAGTATCCCCGCCCGCAGTGGAGAGACGTCTATAGGTGTAAAAATGGAGACCTCGTATCGAATCCCACTCGCAACGAAGTTTACAACTAATGATTTAGTGTATATCTGTCAATATTACATTTACTGAACACTGAAAATATATCCCTAAAATCAGAAGCAGAAGATATTTCAGTGTAAGCAGTTTAGTCGCTTTGGATAAAAGAGTCTGCTAAATTAAAAAATGTAAAAGCAGATTAGTGTGTGTACAGTATATAATGTAGGAGATGATCTGGACCAGACACCTCTGCTGGGGTCTGTATCTCTGTCAGTTCCTGTTGATGTGTGGTATGGTATGAACAGATGACTATGACTTGAGAGTCAACCACTCTGATCACACCAATATGGAAGACATACAGCTTGTCTGGGTTTGAACCTGGGACCTCTCTATCACTAAGCAAACATTCTGACCTCTACACCATGCTCAGATGCTCTACCATTCTGTTAAGCCTTTCACACCTCTAAACCTTGTTCAGACGCTCTAGCATCCTGTTAAGCCTTTCACACCTCTAAACCTTGCTCAGATGCTCTAGCATTCTGTTAAGCCTTTCACACCTCTAAACCTTGCTCAGACACAGTTTTTAGATTAGATTAGATTCAACTGTATTGTCATTACACAGGTATAAGTACAGGGTAACAAAATACAGTTAGCATCCAACCAGAAGTGCACAACAGTTATTACAACAGAATATATTTTAATTGTATACTCAGAACATACACAGTATGTACAGTATTCAGAAAAAACAGTTTTCAGAGAAAAAAAATCTTATTGGATGGCAAAAATATGTAGACAGAAGCCATGGAAATGTAAGTTCCCATATCTTAACCTGCCATACCATGAAGGCGATCACATCCCAGCATGATGTACACTATATTACCAAAAGTATTTGGTCTCTAGAGAGATTTCCCTGACCAGGAATCGAACACGGGCTGCGGCGGCGAAAGCGCCAAATCCTAGCCACTAGACCACCAGGGAGACTTTGGCAAATGCTGTCTAAACATGACCACCTAGTTGCAGGGCTAAAGTGCCCAGGCCGGGTAACTCCTGGGAGACCTTGGCCAAGATAAAGGCACCGCTGAGATTTGAACTCATGATTTCATGTTTACTAAACAGGCACTTTGACCAAAACTTTGAAAAAAAATTAAGAAACCTTGAAAAAATCAATTCAGTGAGGTATCCCCTCCTCCAGAGACGGTTGTTGAAAGAGAGGAGCAGAACACAGGCTAAACAGTCATATCTCTAGAAAGAGTGAATTGGCAGTTGAAACATCAAAACCCAATGCTCTTGGGTCTGAGGTAGCACAAAGTCAGTTTAGGCAGCCACAGGGCTTATGCCCATGATTGGTGCAGCATCACAGGCAGGAGGATGAGGAAAGGGACCGGGAACTGGCTCATTGTCCATCAGGGAGACCAACGTCCAACTGGCAATCAGATCCAGGGTGGGTAGAGCATCTCAGAACGATGTACACTGGCACCAGGTCCAACATAGGCCGACGACTACGCATGTGCTTAGAGCTCAGACCCCCCACACCAAAGGGAGGTATGGAGGGAAGACAGAGAGAGAGAGGAGAGGAGATATTAGAGTGGCAAGAGCAGTTAACAGTTACAGCAATATCAAGAAAGAGGCCCACACCGATCAAGTGCAGCAACTTAGCAGACCAAAAAAGGGCAACTGACACAGCCTTACACACCAAGAAAGCACCAGCCCCCCTCGGTTGGAACATAAAATCTGTTCCAAGGAAGAGAAACTCTAAAATATTAATTTAAGAATGCCCTGTTCCCTGTCGTCTCCAGCAACAAAATCAATACAAACAGCATAAAACAAGGCGAGCGTGACAGTAGGACTGCAGTCAAGATGTATTAAGTTCAGATGGTCCCTTTGAGACAACCTGTTACCATGTTTGAGAACAATCACAGCCTTAAAATGTTATCAACCACAGTTAAAAGTCATCTATTTCTGAGGAACATCATGCTGACAACAACCACGAAGGGACTCGAACCCTTAATCTTCTGATTCGAAGTCAGGCGCCTTATCCATTAGGCCACTTGGTCATTTGACAACGTGAGGGCCTACAAAGATCTTCACATAACTTGTTTTAAATGACCAACATTGAAGCTCCATTTATTTTAGGCATATTAACTCTGCCCCTCAACCAACCTAAACCCTTAAGGAAGACAAGAAAAAACTCCCAGAAAATCTCACTAGGGAGAAAATATTGAAGAAACCTTGAAAGGAGCAATTCAGTGAGGGATCCTGTCCTCAAGGCACGGTTGTTGAAAGAGTGGAGCAGAACACAGGCTAAACGGTCATATCTCTAGAAAGAGTGAATTGGTCATTGAAACATTAAAACTCAATGCTCAACTTGGGGTTGAGGTAGCACAAAGTCAGTTTAGGCAGCCACAGGGACTGGCATTTCAAAATTGGCTCGTCCAGGATTTGAAACCAGGAACTCTCACACCTGAAGCAAGAATCATACCCCTAGACCAGGGGTGCTCAATACGTCGATTGCGATCTACCAGTCGATCGCGAAGGTATTAAAATGTAAACTCCCTTTTTTCAGATTTATTTAAATACATATAAAATCAAGTTTAACAAGACTTACAAACAGCAACATCAAATCTTATATGGATAGATAAAATGCAAATGTAGACGTCAGCCAATTATCCTCACTATGACATTTGTCACTTGACAGACAGTCGGTTTGACCAATCTGACCTCTGCGCATGTGCTCATATTGGCGAGTTATCTTCCAATTTACAACTTGTAAACTTAAGAGTTTAAAAATTAGTGGGGAAGCTGGACCAAATAAATAGACTAAACTTACCATCTCCATACGGAATGGGAGTTGGACTTTTTTTCACTATGTCATTTTCAAAGTGCGTTTGCCTCATCTGCCAGACTGCAGTCGCTATACCGAAAAAGGGAAATGTGGAGCGGCATTTTTCAGACTGTACATAAAAACTACGACACTAACTTACACCCGAAAAGTGAGTTGAGAAAGATAAAGGTTAAGGAACTAAAATCCCAGTTGTCAGGACAGCAGTCAAGACTTTGCTTTACGCGAGCCAATCGCTACATTCATGTATTCATTTTCAGGAAGATGCTGACGTTGTTTCAGTCGCATAAAAAATTGCAACACTGTTTCACCTGAACTCTTCTGGAGTGGAAGATGAGATTTTGACACTACAAGCCGACATTGAGCTGAAGGCCAGAGCTCATGGACAATTCTGGAGCGTACTCACAGAGAAAAAGTACTCCAACATGAGTGAGCACCACCCACTGTATTTATGGGTGCTTAGCACCTGTCAAGGGGGGGTGGGTTATTATTTCTTTCTTTCATTTGGTGCCACTGGCAGTCATCCTTGATCCCTGTGTTGTTATTTTGTAAATCAACGTTATTGATTTGTAAGCTGATTTCCTTATTTTGTGTTGGGGTTGTAACAAGCAATATGGGTTCACACAATTATATAGGTGTACTAACATATATGGTTCTTATTGTACGGTTTTACTCGGCTACCTACACTAACCTTGTAACTCCCACCGTCAAGGGTGTTCTAAACCGGTGAATCAGTGTCTCACTCAAGCTCGGTAATATTTTTAGTAGTGTTTATTCTCCTCAGCATTCCTGTTTTCCACATGCTAATCGCCAGGTAAACAACAGTTCAGTTTCACTGGTTAAAACAAACAGGTTTCACATGAAGCAGATCCGGCAGGTTAAAGCATCCGCCCCACTTATCCAACAGGGGGAGGTTTCTCCACCACAATAGATCGCCAACATATCACAACAAACCTGAATAACTTCACACTTATGAAGACTTCTCAATATATTTCTGAAT
This sequence comes from Neosalanx taihuensis, assembly GCA_030340665.1. Classification (NCBI taxonomy): domain Eukaryota; kingdom Metazoa; phylum Chordata; class Actinopteri; order Osmeriformes; family Salangidae; genus Neosalanx; species Neosalanx taihuensis. The sequence goes on along the minus strand of JARGSH010000050.1, from coordinate 1,412,424 downwards.
AATTATACGTTGCGTAATTTTATAGTAGGTAGATCACTTTGACTCGGTCATTTTGTAAGTAGCTTGCTTTCTGAAAAAGTGTGTGCACCCCAAATGTATATGGTTGCATTGGTAGTTCAGTGGTAGAATTCTCGCCTGCCCTGCAGGAGGCTTGGGTTCGATTCCCTGCCAATGCATGGGTCTTGCGGTCGACATCCTTGTCTTTGAGTTGGTTTGACTGCGTGGTAAACTTTTTGAGGACATCCAGATGAGAAAAAAACATCGACATGTCTTCCATTCAGGGCCCATGAGTTTGAGGACATACCTTCACTCTTCTCATAGTTGTATGGTGACTCCTGATACTTGTGATTGTGACTCAATAAAAAAAGCAGCGGGATCGATGCCCGCATTCTCCATCATGTTTTTCCCAGGAAAAATTTGTCTCAAACGAGCATGTATGACTGTGGTACAAGACAGAAACCAGAGAGAGACCTGACGTATTCATACTTTCGGAACTGGAGTATCAAAAGTGCCTTTATGCAACATACATGTGCTCATTCTTACAATGAAGTTTACAAATGTGCAGCTGGGATTTGAACCCAGGATCTCCGGTTTACAAGACAGGTGCTTTCAACCAGTGTTAGAATAATTCTTAGTTATCTCATATTTGCTGTTATAACTTTCATAGAATTATTAAAATTGTTAGCTTGTGTATGTATTTTTAAGGTTGTGCTGCAGAGAGAATGACTTGGAGTGGAAATAAACCGGAATGGGTTATAATCTACAGGATGGGGGTCGTGTCCTGATAACCTGAGTACATCACAGACAAGACACGGAACAAGCATCCACAAGCACATTCTTAAACGATATTGTTGTTATTGTAGTGTTGATTGATGAACTTTGGATGTGTTTGCCACACATGAACTGATGTTGACTTGAGATCTTTTTGCAATAAAACGAGGGGCCAGGGAGATGTGAGGCAGATCAGATTTGGGATTGCCATAAGCACATCTCTGCTGGTCTCCTCATGAGTAGATTTAGACCTTTGTCTCCTTTCTTATGCTGATATAGATTTAGGTTGAATCTAACAACCAGCTAAGCCACAGCACCCATATTTTAACATTATTTATCAGTCTTTAAAATGCTTTGGAAAGTGCAGGAAAGGCTTTAAAGTTGTCACGCCCAACGTGGGGCTCAAACCCATGACCCTGAGATTAAGAGTCTCACGCTCTACCGAATGAGCTAGCTTGCTGAAGTTGCTCTGAATCACCCGACGTATTCAGACTGTCTTAACTGGAAAATCAAAAGGGCCTTCAATCAACATACATGTGCTCATACTTACAATGAAGTGTACAAAGGTGCTGCTGGGAGCTTGCATTCCTTTTATTTCCAGCATCAACTTCGCAATTTCTTGTTTCGTTTTACCGGAGTGCTTACTGAAATCATCACGGAATGCACCAAGTTCAGCCTTAATACTTAGCATCAGACTTAGGAGGTCAGTCTCTTTGATCTTTGTTTGATCACCTGCCATTGTTATCGGCGTTTGCGATTTGTCTTCGTTTTTATCTGCTCGGGTTTAGTTTCTCCCGAGCGCAAGTTCATTCCGTCACTGCACGTTCAATATAGTTTTAAATTCCAGTTGTAACACTTCCGGCTCATGAGCAATGAAACATAGAGGGGAGGCCCAGGCAGGTTGCAAATAAAGAAGATATTTATTAAATAATAGTAAACATCAAGTAAGCTAAAGTAAAGTCAGTCTAGGGAAAAGTAACCAAAACGAAAACAACAGCCAAGACCGGGAGGAGGAGATCGACCGCCATGTTGAGGGAGGTGGGCCTCTTATACCCCTGGCCATTAGGGCACGTGACCTGGGCACATAGGAAAGAGCACTGATTATACATGCAGTTACCCAGAGACCCACCAGGGTCGTCACACTTGTGATTATGACTCAATAAAAAGAGAGGCAGCGGGATCGATGCCCGCATTCTCCATCATGTTTTTCCCAGGAAGGTTGGCTCAAACCAGCATGTATGACTGTGGTACAAGACAGAAACCATTTGAACTCTTTCAAGGCACCATTTGCCCTGAGACGTGGGGGATTAGCTCAAGTGGTAGAGCGCTCGCTTCGCATGTGGGAGGCAGCGGGATCGAGTCCCGCATTTTCCTTTCAGGTAAATTTTCATACTGCGAAACTAGTTTCTTTCTCCATCAATGTTGACAAGAAGCGCATCAGCATGAAAGGTGAAGACTACACCAGAGGGCTATTGCACAAAAGTAGAATAAAGAAATCCAGGATAATTGAGCAAGCGCGGCTTGACCTAGTCTGGCCGTCGTATCCTGGCTTAATTGTTTGCACGTTTGCCAAGCCAGGATGAAAAGGCGAGGCTATGTCAAGCCAGATGTAGGTAGTCAGGATAAATGCGTGTTCACGGCATTCTTAAATAGACCTCGTGATCGCTCACAGAATCACCGATCAGAACATGGACAAGAGTCGCGCAACATATTTCACGGCCGCAGAACAACAGCTCATGATGGAGTTTTATGAGAAAGAGAAGGATATTATTTTAGGGTTAGGCAATACTCAAGCCATAATACCAATACCAATACGTGTACAGTACATATTACAGTAAACCGCGCAACTTTATTGATGCACAGGTAGAGAAGACACGGAGAGACTGTTTAGCCAATCAGAATGCAGAACACAATGCACGAGGCAAATCCGTGATATCGCGAGGGTTCACTGTACTGAACCGTGATATCGCGAGGGTTCACTGTACTGCAATAAAACATATCTTTATGAAACCTCTGACGGCAGTTTGACAAACAGTTTTCATCAGCATATCAATATATTGCTTGGCCAGAGTAATAATAATACCACTTAAATCAATATAAAAAGACGTTTACAAACAACGTATGTTGTAGAAACAACAATATACTATATATATATGTAAAATTTTGATGCAGTATAATTAAAATGATGCAACGTATTTAAAAAGATCATGGACATGCTGTAAAACACATAAATTCCTCACAGGATTGATGGTGGAAATACAGGTGAATCACTAGGATTAATCTTAACCTGGCTGTTAGCCTGGTCCGGAGCAGGCTAGCTGCAGAGAATAAATCACCATGGTAACTTGACCAGGCTAAGTTTTATCTGCTTTCATGCAACCAACCTGAGGCTAAATTCAGCCAGGATAACAAACATATCCCGGCTTAATCCCTTATCTTGGTTTTGTGCAATACCCCTCAGCCTTAGCGAACGTTTGTGATGAAATATGTACCTATTGGGTCCTTATGCAGTCGATGACAAGTTCCCCATCCTATGTATCACCAATGGGGGATTAGCTCAAGTGGTAGAGCGCTCGCTTCGCATGCGAGAGGCAGCGGGATCGATGCCCGTAATCTCCATGATCCTTTTCCTGGGAAATGTAGCTCAAACAGTCAATCTATCATTGATGACTGTGGTGCAAGACTGAATCCATTTGAATTATTTCAAGAATCTATGAAACTATGAGGATTAAGAAATGGGGGATTAGCTCAAGTGGTAGAACCCATACTTTGCATGCGAGAGGAAGCGCCATCGATGCTTGCATTCTCCATTCTGGTACATTTTCATCCTGCAAAACTAGTTTCTTTCTGCATGAACGTTGACAAGAAGCGCATTGGCATGAAAGGTGAAGACTACACCAGCCTTAGCGAAAGTTTGAATTATGTACCTTTTGGGTCCTCATGCAGTCGATGACAAGTTCCCCATCAAATGAATCACAACGTTGTCCTCAACTCAAATCTGCGCATCAATTTGGCTTTTGGCGAAATTTGGCACGTCTCCATCCTCTCGCCTAGGCGTGACTGCGAGAGCGGCTCGTGTCACATGACCTCATAGACAACTTCTACGGCTGCATTGGTGGTTCAGTGGTAGAATTCTCGCCTGCCACGCGGGAGGCCCGGGTTCGATTCCCGGCCAATGCATGGCTTTTGCGGTCGACATCCTTGTCTTTGAGTTGGTTTGACCACGTGGTAAACTTTTTGAGGACATCCAGATGAGAAAAAACATTGACATGTTGCCCAGCCCCAACTGCCACGTGGATTCCCGCCTTCAATTCAGGGCCCTTGTTGAGTTGTCTTGTCCTCGTTAGTATAGTGGTCAGTATCCCCGCCTGTCACGCGGGAGACCAGGGTTCAATTCCCTGACGGGGAGAAGGGACTGTTTTTGCCCCTTTCGGTTCCCGCTTCGCCATCACAGCCTTTGCATCGCTACTCGGATGACTGAGGACATACCTTCGCTCTTCATATAGTTGTATGGTGAATCCTGATACTTGTTATTATGACTAGATAAAAAGTGATGCGTCCTCGACCACCGACCTAGGTTCCATCACGATTTGAACTTGAATCGCTGGAAACAATGTAAAAGAAAAATGTTGCAGTGGTCTTCAACCGTGGTCCTCAGGACCCACTGTCCTGCATGTTTTAGAAGTTTCCCTGCTCCAACACACCTGATTCTAATGCGTGGGTCGTTATCTAGCTCTGAAGAATCCTGGTAAACGATCATGCATTAGAATCAGGTGTGTGGGAAGGGGGAAACATCCAAAACATGCAGGACAGTGGGTCCAGAGGACCAGGGTTGAAGACCACTGGACTAAAGGCTTTCTTTGCTATCTTAATTGAAGGAGTACTGGAGCGTTGCATGTGTACAACGCCAAAATACCAGCTACAGTCTCACCCTTTGATAGCTCAGTTGGTAGAGCGGAGGACTGTAGTTTATGACTGGATTGGAAATCCTTAGGTCGCTTGTTTAAATCCGGCTTGAAGGAGTTTTACTTTTTTCCTCTTTTTTTTGCGGTTTAAACTATTTACAGTCCAAATGCAGGATAGCAGACAAAGCAGGGAGACCCTATTTTGAAAGGGGTGTACAGACTCGTTTCTCTAGATTAGATTAGATTAGATTCAACTTTATTGTCATTACACAGGTACAAGTCCAGGGCAACGAAATACAGTTAGCATCCAACCAGAAGTGCAAAACAGTTATTAACAACAGAATATTATAATATGGGTATACTCTATAATATATATAATATATATATATACATATTATGAACAGTATAGACAGAATATACAGGGTATGTACAGATTCAATCAGGGTATGTACAGATTCAAATTAGACAAGCAGAAATTACCGGGTAGCATGTATATACAGGTAGTGCAAATGATGCGATTGAACAAAAAGAACAGATGTGCAAAGTGAACAAAATGTGCAGGTGGTGCAGTAACAGATGTGCAGATGTGCAAAATGGACAGATAGGGCAAATAACAATTCACATATGCAAGTGGTGCAAATGTACAAACAGAATGTGCAAATATAGGAAGGGGGGGGGTTCTATGGGGGGGCGGGGGTTATATAGGGGGGCGGGGGTGTAGTGGAGTTCAGGAGTGACACAGTTCTGGGGAAGAAGCTGTTCCTCAGTCTGCTGGTTCTAGACCGGAGACTCCTGAGGCTCCTGCCGGAGGGCAGGGGGGCAAACAGTTTATGGGCGGGGTGTGAGGAATCTCTTTGGATGCTGTGAGCTCTACGTAGACAGCGCTTCCTCTGGATGTCCTCAATGGTCGGAAGAATAGTCCCAGTGATGTGTTGGGCGGTTTTCACCACCCGCTGCAGTGCCTTGCGCTCAGCGACTGTGCAGTTCCCATACCACAATGTAACACAGTTTGTCAGGATGCACTCGATCGCACAGCGGTAGAAGTTCACCATGACAGCTGAGGACAGGTGGTGTTTCCTCAGTGTTCTCAAGAAAAAGAGACGCTGGTGAGCCTTCTTGATCAGGCCGGAGGTGTTAGTAATCCAGGACAGGTCATCCGAGAAGTGGATCCCCAGGAATTTATAGCTGGAGACACGCTCAACGGCCCTCCCGTTGATTTGAATGGGGTTGTACGTGTCTCCCCTCTTCTTCCTGAAGTCCACGATAAGCTCCTTGGTCTTTGTGGCGTTGAGGAGCAGGTTATTGTCACCACACCACATGGCCAGGTGCTGCACTTCCTCTCTGTAGGCTGTCTCATCGTTGTTGGTGATGAGGCCGATCACCGTGGTGTCGTCAGCAAACTTGATGATGGAGTTGGATCCATACATTGGCTTGCAGTCGTGGGTGAAGAAAGAGTAGAGGAACGGGCTGAGCACACATCCCTGTGGTACACCTGTGTTGAGTGTGATGGTGGAAGAGCAGGAGTGGGCTGACCTAACATGCTGTGGTCGGTTGGTCAGAGTCCATAAGTCCATAATCCAGTGGCAGAGGGAGGTGTTGATGCCCAGCTCTCCAAGTTTGGTGATCAGCTTGGAGGGGATGACGGTGTTGAAAGCAGAGCTGAAGTCTACAAACAACATACGGGCATAAGTGTTATTATTGTCCAGGTGTGTCAGCACAGAGTGCAGCGCTGAGGAAACTGCTTCTTTGGCACCGGAACGATGGAGGTGGATTTGAAGCATGCCGGCACAGCTGCTTGAGCAAGGGACAGGTTGAAAATGTCCGTAAAAACTCCTGCAAGCTGCTCAGCGCATGCTCTGAGCACGCGACCAGGGATGCCGTCTGGGCCAGCAGCCTTGCGCGCGTTGATCCGGCTCAGTGCGGTGAGGACGTCTGTTGGGTTGAGTGTTAAGGGTTGGTGGTCTGTAGATGGAGTGATTGGGGTGGCAGTCTCTGTGTTGTTCCTGTCAAACCGAGCGTAGAAGTTGTTCAGCTTGTTCAGGAAGGAGACGTCTGTGGGTGCCGGGGTGGTGGTGTTCGACTTGAAGTCGCTGATGATCCGGATGCCCTGCCACATGTGCCGGGGGTCGGAGTTTTCGAAGTTCTCCTCGATCCTCAGCTTGTAGCAGTGCTTGGCCTTTTTGATGCCCCTCTTCAAGTCAGCCCTGGATGCACTGTAGGCCTGTTCGTCACCTGATCTGAAAGCGGCCTTGCGAGCCTTCAGCAAGAGCCGAACCTCCTTGTTCATCCATGGCTTTTGATTGGGCTACGTGATAATCCGTTTCTGTGTTGTGACACTGTCAATGGTGTTGTTGATATAATCCAGTACAGAGGAGGTGAAGGTATCCATGTCCGTGTGAGAGCCACGGGTAGCCTGAGAAGCAAACACACTCCAGTCCATGTGTTGGAATCTGTCCTGGAGTACAGAATCATGCTCAAGTTAGATCAAGTTACAGTAATCCCTCGCTATATCACGGTTCACTTTTCACGGTTTCGCTACTTTTTTATTATCGTGCATTGTGTTCTGCTTTCTGATTGGCTGAACAGTCTCTCTGCTTCTCTACCTGTGCGTCAATAACGTTGCGGTTTACTGTAATACTGTATGTACTGTACACGTGCAAAACAGCTAGCCAAATAAAATACACGTAAATGTCTCTTGTACAAGCAAATTCTCTTAACCAATAATGTCGACAAAACGTTCTGCACCGACAAAGGCACCTGCGGGCCCAAAAGGCAGAGGAAGATGTTAACAGTCGCAGAAACAGTTAAACTTCTGGACATGCTAAAGGAGGGTAAAAGCTGTGCGGCTGTAGGTCGGCATTACGGAATGCATGAATCTTTCATTTAAATTTAATCGTACAGTATATTAATTGTAAAAAATAAATAAAGGTTTCTACTTTTCTACTTTTTGGAATGTAACCCCCGTGAAAAACAAGGGATTACTGTACCTGAAATCAGAAGTAGATTTAATACATTGCAGAGGGAGACAAAGCAAGGTGCCATTCCAGAGCGTGGGATAGACGTGAGAGTTGTGTTGTGTAGTTTTAAATGAGAAACGACAATATACTATATATATATGTAAAATTTTTATGAAGTATAATTAAAACTAGAAAAAAATTCCTAAAGAAATTTTGAGTGTGCGTGACTCTGGCCCGGGACTCTCCCCCATACATCACTGACACTGTTGAGTAATTTTCACAATATGACTTCTACCATTGCTTAGGTATGTGACTGATCAAGCTTTCAACAGGTGTTCATATGCTGATGCACTAGTAGTAGCGTAAACACTAATTTCAGCAGGATTAAAGACAGCTCCACTTGAGCACACTGCCACAGTTTAAGTTTAAGTAGTAAGCAAGCAGTAAACAATTGGTCACTCTGTGTCAGGTAGCACTTTACATTACAGTTCAGTAGCATAGTAATAGTTTGGTTCTAATTTGTTAAAATTGTGATAAATGCTTTCAAAAACTTAGAGTGTAAAATGACCCAAATACATCCAATGCCAGAATTAGGCCATCAATGGCTATGACTTTGGTATTAGAAATACACCTTTTATCAAAATGATACCGCATTATAAATATCAGATAACATTATAAAGTTATACAGCTGTGTTAAATGTCAAATCAATCCACATGCAATCAAACATGTAACAAATCAGGATTCAGCAATAAGCTAGCACTAGGTCACACAGTTCTGATATCACACTAACAAAAACAGTGCTTTTTATCCAACATTAATTGAGAAAAACACACACGCACATACACATACACACACGCACATACACACACACACACACATATATATATATAGATACATATATGTGCATACACACAGGCAGTCTGTACATTAATGACTTAATGATGAACTGTCAATCAAACCATTCAGTGCAATGAATCACTTAGTAGCTGACACACAGGTTCAATCATCTATAAACTACAGGACTCCCCATACAACACTAGCCAATAGTTTGCAAGGTCAACCAGTATCCAGACGATTATGAACGTTTTACAGCAAGCCCCCCCAACAATTTAAATAGCAATTCCTAAAAGACCTGTATTTAATCCCCACTGTTTCTCTATGGAGCGGCAACTCCATTAACTGCCGATCCCGACCTCCCACACACCTCCCCAATATCTTGTTAGATTCCTATGGACCCCACCACATGAACCCTGCCCTCAAACCTCCCCGCACGAGCCCCCCCGCCCCCCGCGAACGCCGATCGCCCCCCCCCCCCCCCCCCCCTCCGAAAACAACCATAAACGGTCAAAATGCACACAAATAACCCTCCCCACAACCCTTCACCACCGTCCTGACTGATAAGCACATGAATACATAAGCCCAAATGTTAAAGAAGTCAAAAACCCACATCTTAGATAGCATGCTAGCAAAACATATGCTGATGCACTAGCAATTAGCTTAGGCGCTAATTTCAGCATTGGTTGCTAATGTTAGCAAACAGCATATCTTTACAGCTAGTTGGAATGTCAGTTGTAAATCCTGACTGATAAGCACATGAATACCTATGAGCCCAAATGTTAAAGAAGTCAAAAACCTACATTTTTGATAGGATGCTAGCGAAAGAGTTGAAAAAGATGTTTGCTTACCTTAGAGACTTAGAGCCAGAGAGGAAGAGTTGAGTTGGAGTACAGTTTATAAATACACCCGAAACAAAAAGAACCAATTTGATTCCTCCAGTAAATATCCTCCAATTAAAGTTATTAAATGTGAAATGAATTAATGTTCGTAAAATAGCCACCGTCATTCGTGGCCACCGTCTCTCCTCTTTCAAGCACGTTGCTAAGTAACGAACTAATAAGTTGCAGCTGGAACTGTCATGGCAGTTCGAAAGACAGAGAAAAGGCTTACAGCACCCCTCGAACAGGAAGGATTTCTGGCCAAACCGTGTTTCCAATCATAAAACCAGGTTAACGTGAAGCCGGCTGAGCCCTTCCTGAACGTCTACATAGGCATTTTGTGTTGACAAGTGAAGAAATGCGCTCTTGGGAGCAATTCTAAAAAGTGTTCGTTTTCTATCTTTTCAGTTACAGCCCCAACTCTCTTAACATAGGAGTCTATGAGGCTGTTCATGGGTGCTGCGGCCGAATCTTCGCATGTCAAGCTAAAACAATAAATCTGACAGATAAAGTAAAGCAAGTGTGAGCTAGAGGACAACTTTTCCTACGTTTCTATGTATAAATTGTGTCTGTAGTGGTGCATTTGAGGCCATGGTAGTCAAATACGTTTTATTTTTTAAACACAATTCTCTCTCTTCTCCACACTCTAGCGATGACATCACCACTCTACCTCTCAAACATTCTCTCCATTGACACCTATTCATTTTTTTGGTGTGGTTTTTGGCAATTTTTGGGCAAAATTGTTCGCCAAAAGTCTTAGATAAATCATAGCACACATGTCGGGGCCGAGCCGCACGTTTTGATATAACTTTTGTGTATATGCGTCAAAAACTCTGGTAGATGTTTTGAGCCAAAAAACGGCGTAAGAATAATAATAATAACTAGAAAAAAATTCCTAAAGAAATTTTGAGTGTGCGTGACTCTGGCCCGGGACTCTCCCCCATATATCAATGACACTGTTGAGTCATTTTCTGAATATGACTTCTACCATTGCTTAGGTATGTGACAGATCAAGCTTTCAACAGGTGTTCATATGCTGATGCACTAGTAGTAGCGTTAACACTAATTTCAGCAGGATTAAAGACAGCTCCACTTGAGCACACTGCCACAGTTTAGGTTTAAGTAGTAAGCAAGCAGTAAACAATTGGTCACTCTGTGTCAGGTAGCACTTTACATTACAGTTCAGTAGCATAGTAATAGTTTGGTTCTTATTTGATAATAGTGATAAATGCTTTCAAAAACTTAGAGTGTAAAATGACCCAAATACATCCAATGCCAGAATTAGGCCATCAATGGCTATGACTTTGGTATTAGAAATACACCTTTTATCAAAATGATACCGCATTATAAATATCAAATAACATTATAAAGTTATACAGCTGTGTTAAATGTCAAATCAATCCACATGCAATCAAACATGTAACAAATCAGGATTCAGCAATAAGCTAGCACTAGGTCACACAGTTCTGATATCACACTAACAAAAACAGTGCTTTTTATCCAACATTAATTGAGAAAAACACACGCACATACACATACACACACGCACATACACACACACACACACACACATATATATATATAGATAGATACATATATGTGCATACACACAGGCAGTCTGTACATTAATGACTTAATGATGAACTGTCAATCAAACCATTCAGTGCAATGAATCACTTAGTAGCTGACACACAGGTTCAATCATCTATAAACTACAGGACTCCCCATACAACACTAGCCAATAGTTTGCAAGGTCAACCAGTATCCAGACGATTATGAATGTTTTACAGCAAGCCCCCCCAACCATTTAAATAGCAATTCCTAAAAGACCTGTATTTAATCCCCACTGTTTCTCTATGGAGCGGCAACTCCATTAACTGCCGATCCCGACCTCCCACACACCTCCCCAATATCTTGTTAGATTCCTATGGACCCCACCACATGAACCCTGCCCTCAAACCTCCCCGCACGAGCCCCCCCGCCCCCCGCGAACGCCGATCGCCCCCCCCCCCCTCCGAAAACAACCATAAACGGTCAAAATGCACACAAATAACCCTCCCCACAACCCTTCACCACCGTCCTGACTGATAAGCACATGAATACATAAGCCCAAATGTTAAAGAAGTCAAAAACCCACATCTTAGATAGCATGCTAGCAAAACATATGCTGATGCACTAGCAATTAGCTTAGGCGCTAATTTCAGCATTGGTTGCTAATGTTAGCAAACAGCATATCTTTACAGCTAGTTGGAATGTCAGTTGTAAATCCTGACTGATAAGCACATGAATACCTATGAGCCCAAATGTTAAAGAAGTCAAAAACCTACATTTTTGATAGGATGCTAGCGAAAGAGTTGAAAAAGATGTTTGCTTACCTTAGAGACTTAGAGCCAGAGAGGAAGAGTTGAGTTGGAGTACAGTTTATAAATACACCCGAAACAAAAAGAACCAATTTGATTCCTCCAGTAAATATCCTCCAATTAAAGTTATTAAATGTGAAATTAATTACTGTTCGTAAAATAGCCACCGTCATTCGTGGCCACCGTCTCTCCTCTTTCAAGCACGTTGCTAAGTGACGAACTTCGCAACTGTTGCAACGGTCATAGCAGTTGGACAGAGAGAAAAGGCTTACAGCACCCCTCGAACAGGAAGGATTTCTGGCCAAACCGTGTTTCCAATCATAAAACCAGGTTAACGTGAAGCCGGCTGAGCCCTTCCTGAACGTCTACATATGCATTTTGTGTTGACAAGTGAAGAAATGTGCTCTTGGGAGCAATTCTAAAAAGTGTTCGTTTTCTATCTTTTCAGTTACAGCCCCGCCTCTCTTAACATAGGATTCTATGAGGCTGTTCATGGGTGCTGCGGCCGAATCTTCGCATGTCAAGCTAAAACAATAAATCTGACAGATAAAGTAAAGCAAGTGTGAGCTAGAGGACACATTTTCCTACGTTTCTATGTATAAATTGTGTCTGTAGTGGTGCATTTGAGGCCATGGTAGTCAAATACGTTTTATTTTTTGTACACAATTCTCTCTCTTCTCCACACTCTAGCGATGACATCACCACTCTACCTCTCAAACATTCTCTCCATTGACACCTATTCATTTTTTTGGTGTGGTTTTTGGCAATTTTTGGGCAAAATTGTTCGCCAAAAGTCTTAGATAAATCATAGCACACATGTCGGGGCCGAGCCGCACGTTTTGATATAACTTTTGTGTATATGCGTCAAAAACTCTGGTAGGTGTTTTGAGCCAAAAAAACGGCGTAAGAATAAGTATAATAATAACTAGAAAAAAATTCCTAAAGAAATTTTGAGTGTGCGTGACTCTGGCCCGGGACTCTCCCCCATACATCACTGACACTGTTGAGTAATTTTCACAATATGACTTCTACCATTGCTTAGGTATGTGACTGATCAAGCTTTCAACAGGTGTTCATATGCTGATGCACTAGTAGTAGCGTAAACACTAATTTCAGCAGGATTAAAGACAGCTCCACTTGAGCACACTGCCACAGTTTAAGTTTAAGTAGTAAGCAAGCAGTAAACAATTGGTCACTCTGTGTCAGGTAGCACTTTACATTACAGTTCAGTAGCATAGTAATAGTTTGGTTCTAATTTGTTAAAATTGTGATAAATGCTTTCAAAAACTTAGAGTGTAAAATGACCCAAATACATCCAATGCCAGAATTAGGCCATCAATGGCTATGACTTTGGTATTAGAAATACACCTTTTATCAAAATGATACCGCATTATAAATATCAGATAACATTATAAAGTTATACAGCTGTGTTAAATGTCAAATCAATCCACATGCAATCAAACATGTAACAAATCAGGATTCAGCAATAAGCTAGCACTAGGTCACACAGTTCTGATATCACACTAACAAAAACAGTGCTTTTTATCCAACATTAATTGAGAAAAACACACACGCACATACACATACACACACGCACATACACACACACACACACATATATATATATAGATACATATATGTGCATACACACAGGCAGTCTGTACATTAATGACTTAATGATGAACTGTCAATCAAACCATTCAGTGCAATGAATCACTTAGTAGCTGACACACAGGTTCAATCATCTATAAACTACAGGACTCCCCATACAACACTAGCCAATAGTTTGCAAGGTCAACCAGTATCCAGACGATTATGAATGTTTTACAGCAAGCCCCCCCAACAATTTAAATAGCAATTCCTAAAAGACCTGTATTTAATCCCCACTGTTTCTCTATGGAGCGGCAACTCCATTAACTGCCGATCCCGACCTCCCACACACCTCCCCAATATCTTGTTAGATTCCTATGGACCCCACCACATGAACCCTGCCCTCAAACCTCCCCGCACGAGCCCCCCCGCCCCCCGCGAACGCCGATCGCCCCCCCCCCCCCCCCCCTCCGAAAACAACCATAAACGGTCAAAATGCACACAAATAACCCTCCCCACAACCCTTCACCACCGTCCTGACTGATAAGCACATGAATACATAAGCCCAAATGTTAAAGAAGTCAAAAACCCACATCTTAGATAGCATGCTAGCAAAACATATGCTGATGCACTAGCAATTAGCTTAGGCGCTAATTTCAGCATTGGTTGCTAATGTTAGCAAACAGCATATCTTTACAGCTAGTTGGAATGTCAGTTGTAAATCCTGACTGATAAGCACATGAATACCTATGAGCCCAAATGTTAAAGAAGTCAAAAACCTACATTTTTGATAGGATGCTAGCGAAAGAGTTGAAAAAGATGTTTGCTTACCTTAGAGACTTAGAGCCAGAGAGGAAGAGTTGAGTTGGAGTACAGTTTATAAATACACCCGAAACAAAAAGAACCAATTTGATTCCTCCAGTAAATATCCTCCAATTAAAGTTATTAAATGTGAAATGAATTAATGTTCGTAAAATAGCCACCGTCATTCGTGGCCACCGTCTCTCCTCTTTCAAGCACGTTGCTAAGTAACGAACTAATAAGTTGCAGCTGGAACTGTCATGGCAGTTCGAAAGACAGAGAAAAGGCTTACAGCACCCCTCGAACAGGAAGGATTTCTGGCCAAACCGTGTTTCCAATCATAAAACCAGGTTAACGTGAAGCCGGCTGAGCCCTTCCTGAACGTCTACATAGGCATTTTGTGTTGACAAGTGAAGAAATGCGCTCTTGGGAGCAATTCTAAAAAGTGTTCGTTTTCTATCTTTTCAGTTACAGCCCCAACTCTCTTAACATAGGAGTCTATGAGGCTGTTCATGGGTGCTGCGGCCGAATCTTCGCATGTCAAGCTAAAACAATAAATCTGACAGATAAAGTAAAGCAAGTGTGAGCTAGAGGACAACTTTTCCTACGTTTCTATGTATAAATTGTGTCTGTAGTGGTGCATTTGAGGCCATGGTAGTCAAATACGTTTTATTTTTTAAACACAATTCTCTCTCTTCTCCACACTCTAGCGATGACATCACCACTCTACCTCTCAAACATTCTCTCCATTGACACCTATTCATTTTTTTGGTGTGGTTTTTGGCAATTTTTGGGCAAAATTGTTCGCCAAAAGTCTTAGATAAATCATAGCACACATGTCGGGGCCGAGCCGCACGTTTTGATATAACTTTTGTGTATATGCGTCAAAAACTCTGGTAGATGTTTTGAGCCAAAAAACGGCGTAAGAATAATAATAATAACTAGAAAAAAATTCCTAAAGAAATTTTGAGTGTGCGTGACTCTGGCCCGGGACTCTCCCCCATATATCAATGACACTGTTGAGTCATTTTCTGAATATGACTTCTACCATTGCTTAGGTATGTGACAGATCAAGCTTTCAACAGGTGTTCATATGCTGATGCACTAGTAGTAGCGTTAACACTAATTTCAGCAGGATTAAAGACAGCTCCACTTGAGCACACTGCCACAGTTTAGGTTTAAGTAGTAAGCAAGCAGTAAACAATTGGTCACTCTGTGTCAGGTAGCACTTTACATTACAGTTCAGTAGCATAGTAATAGTTTGGTTCTCATTTGATAATAGTGATAAATGCTTTCAAAAACTTAGAGTGTAAAATGACCCAAATACATCCAATGCCAGAATTAGGCCATCAATGGCTATGACTTTGGTATTAGAAATACACCTTTTATCAAAATGATACCGCATTATAAATATCAAATAACATTATAAAGTTATACAGCTGTGTTAAATGTCAAATCAATCCACATGCAATCAAACATGTAACAAATCAGGATTCAGCAATAAGCTAGCACTAGGTCACACAGTTCTGATATCACACTAACAAAAACAGTGCTTTTTATCCAACATTAATTGAGAAAAACACACGCACATACACATACACACACGCACATACACACACACACACACACACATATATATATATAGATAGATACATATATGTGCATACACACAGGCAGTCTGTACATTAATGACTTAATGATGAACTGTCAATCAAACCATTCAGTGCAATGAATCACTTAGTAGCTGACACACAGGTTCAATCATCTATAAACTACAGGACTCCCCATACAACACTAGCCAATAGTTTGCAAGGTCAACCAGTATCCAGACGATTATGAATGTTTTACAGCAAGCCCCCCCAACCATTTAAATAGCAATTCCTAAAAGACCTGTATTTAATCCCCACTGTTTCTCTATGGAGCGGCAACTCCATTAACTGCCGATCCCGACCTCCCACACACCTCCCCAATATCTTGTTAGATTCCTATGGACCCCACCACATGAACCCTGCCCTCAAACCTCCCCGCACGAGCCCCCCCGCCCCCCGCGAACGCCGATCGCCCCCCCCCCCCCCCCTCCGAAAACAACCATAAACGGTCAAAATGCACACAAATAACCCTCCCCACAACCCTTCACCACCGTCCTGACTGATAAGCACATGAATACATAAGCCCAAATGTTAAAGAAGTCAAAAACCCACATCTTAGATAGCATGCTAGCAAAACATATGCTGATGCACTAGCAATTAGCTTAGGCGCTAATTTCAGCATTGGTCGCTAATGTTAGCAAACAGCATATCTTTACAGCTAGTTGGAATGTCAGTTGTAAATCCTGACTGGTAAGTACATGAATACCTATGAGCCCAAATGTTAAAGAAGTCAAAAACCGACATTTTTGATAGGATGCTAGCGAAAGAGTTGAAAAAGATGTTTGCTTACCTTAGAGACTTAGAGCCAGAGAGGAAGAGTTGAGTTGGAGTACAGTTTATAAATACACCCGAAACAAAAAGAACCAATTTGATTCCTCCAGTAAATATCCTCCAATTAAAGTTATTAAATGTGAAATGAATTACTGTTCGTAAAATAGCCACCGTCATTCGTGGCCACCGTCTCTCCTCTTTCAAGCACGTTGCTAAGTAACGAACTAATAAGTTGCAGCTGGAACTGTCATGGCAGTTCGAAAGACAGAGAAAAGGCTTACAGCACCCCTCGAACAGGAAGGATTTCTGGCCAAACCGTGTTTCCAATCATAAATTCAGGTTAACGTGAAGCCGGCTGAGCCCTTCCTGAACGTCTACATAGGCATTTTGTGTTGACAAGTGAAGAAATGTGCTCTTGGGAGCAATTCTAAAAAGTGTTCGTTTTCTATCTTTTCAGTTACAGCCCCGCCTCTCTTAACATAGGAGTCTATGAGGCTGTTCATGGGTGCTGCGGCCGAATCTTCGCATGTCAAGCTAAAACAATAAATCTGACAGATAAAGTAAAGCAAGTGTGAGCTAGAGGACAAATTTTCCTACGTTTCTATGTATAAATTGTGTCTGTAGTGGTGCATTTGAGGCCATGGTAGTCAAATACGTTTTATTTTTTAAACACAATTCTCTCTCTTCTCCACACTCTAGCGATGACATCACCACTCTACCTCTCAAACATTCTCTCCATTGACACCTATTCATTTTTTTGGTGTGGTTTTTGGCAATTTTTGGGCAAAATTGTTCGCCAAAAGTCTTAGCACACATGTCGGGGCCGAGCCGCACGTTTTGATATAACTTTTGTGTATATGCGTCAAAAACTCTGGTAGGTGTTTTGAGCCAAAAAACGGCGTAAGAATAAGTATAATAAACGCTAGTAATAACATATTGTGCGCCTTGCAGCACGCACACAATAAACGCTAGTAATAACATAGTGTGCGCCTTGCAGCACGCACACAATAATAAACGCTAGTAATAACATAGTGTGCGCCTTGCAGCACGCACACAATGATGCAACGTGTTTATAAAGATCATGGACATGCTGTAAAACACATAAATTCCTCACAGAATTGATGGTGGAAATACAGGTGAATCACTAGGATTAATCTTAACCTGGCTGTTAGCCTGGTCCGGAGCAGGCTAGCTGCAGAGAATAAATCACCATGGTAACTTGACCAGGCTAAGTTTTATCTGCTTTCATGCAACCGACCTGAGGCTAAATTCAGCCAGGATAACAAACATATCCCGGCTTAATCCCTTATCTTGGTTTTGTGCAATACCCCTCAGCATTAGCGAACGTTTGTGATGAAATATGTACCTATTGGGTCCTTATGCAGTCGATGACAAGCTTTCTGCATCAACCTTGACAAGAAGCGCATTGGCATGAAAGGTGAAGACTACACCTGCCTTAGCGAAAGTTTGAAATATGTACCTTTTGGGTCCTCATGCAGTCGATGACAAGTTCCCCATTAAATTAATCACAACGTTGTCCTCAACTCAACACTGCGCATCAGTTCCCAGGAAAATTTGTCTCAAACGAGCATGTATGACTGTGGTACAAGACAGAAACCACTCTTTCAAGGCACCATTTGTCCTGAGACGTGGGGGATTAGCTCAAGTGGTAGAGCGCTCACTTTGCATGTGAGAGGCAGCGGGATCGATGCCCGCATTCTCCATTCAGGTACATTTTCATCCAGCCTTATCGAACGTTTGTGATGAAATATGCACAGTACAGACTAAAAGTTTGGACACACCTTTTCATTCAAAGAGTTTTCTTATTATTTTCATGACTAAGAAATCTGTAGATTCACACTGAAGGCATCAAAACTATGAATTAACACATGAAATTATATACTTAACAAAAAAAGTGTGAAACAACTGAAAATATGTCTTCTATTCTAGGTTCTTCAAAGTAGCCACCTTTTGCTTTGATTACTGCTTCACACACTCTTGATGAGCTTCAAGAGGTAGCCCCTGAAATGGTCTTCCAACAGTCTTGAAGGAGTTCCCAGAGTTGCTTAGCACTTGTTGGACCTTTTGCCTTCACTCTGCGGCCCAGTTCACCCCAAACCATCTCGATTGGGTTCAGGTCCGGTGACTGTGGAGGTCAGGTCATCTGGTGCAGCTCCCCATCACTCTCCTTCTTCGTCAAATAGCCCTTACACAGCCTGGATGTGTGTTTGGGGTCATTGTCCTGTTGAAAAATAAATGACTGTCCAACTAAACGCAAACTGGATGGAATAGCATGCCATGCTGGTAGCCATGCTGGTTCAGTATGCCTTACATTCTGAATAAATCCCCAACAGTGTCCCAGGAAAGCACCCCCACACCATCACACCTCTTCTTCGATGCTTCACGGTGGGATCCAGGCATGTAGACTCCATCCGTTCACCTTTTCTTTGTCGCACAAAGACAGGGTGGTTGGAACCAAAGAGCTCAAATTTGGACTCATCAGACCAAAGCACAGATTTCCACTGGTCTAATGTCCATTCCTTGTGTTCTTTAGCCCAAACAAGTCTCTTCTGCTTGTTGCCTGTCCTTAGCAGTGGTTTCCTAGCAGCTATTCTACCATGAAGGCCTGATTCACACAGTCTCCTCTTAACAGTTGTTCTAGAGATGTGTCTGCTGCTAGAACTCTAATCTAAGCTGCTGTTAAACTGTGTGGTGGCTCGGATGAACTCATCCTCCGCAGCAGAGTTCTTCCTTTCCTGGGGCGGTCCTCGTGTGAGCCACTCGTTTTTCTTAGCTGCTTTTTTATTGCAATAATATAAATTCTAACAATCTATTCAGTAGGACTATCAGCTGTGTATCCACTTGACTTCTGCACAATACAACTGATGGTCTCAACCCCATTTAAGTGCACTGACACTTCCAGTCTCTCCGGAGGCGTGGGTTCAAATCCCACAGCTGCCACTTTTGGATGGTGCTAATGCTGTCTCAATGCTTTGACAGCCAGTAAGTGGTGTGAAGAGGCGACACATGGCTCAAAATGCTATGCGATCATTGTGGGCATGCAGAGTGGCAAGCAGTTGAACTCCCCCAGTGGAAGCCCACGCATGATGTAGAGTTAGACAGGCTACCGTTGCTCTACGGGGCCCAGGTGCAGGTAAATGACCCAGAGGCAGCGTGGGGTTGGTATAATAGACAACGTGGCGGGTCTCAACGACCCGGATACAGCGGAATGAATGCAATCAATATCATGACAAAAACACATTGACACACAGTAGCTAAAAGTGAGCACTAGTGCCACAACTAAGAGTTTGGAAGAACTGAAACAGGTGGAGAGTAGCAATATTTCTGTAGAGAAATAAGAAAGACTACCAAAGATTTGCAGCCTGTTTTACAGTTGATTAATATGATGTTGTTACTATTGCTGTGGCTATGCAGGAGAGCCATAGACAGAGAAAAGTAACTGTTAAGGAAAGAATCTGGTCAGGTGCAGCCAGTACAAAAACCACCAGAGAAACTAGTGACCCCAGTTGATAGTTATCCACTGCCACAAGGACCTTATGATGCACTCAAATGCTCGTTGATAGCAGTGATACCAAAAGGAGGCATGCTAGACTGGAGTAAAGCGTATGACTGCAAACAGAAGTTTAGGAGCCTGCAGATTACTTGGAAAGGCTTACTAGGATGTTTGACAAACACTGAGTTTACAGCGGATGCTTTCCCTGTAGCGCTTTGTCGTGCGCTCGTTAGTGGATTTCTCCCTGAACTCCAGGTAGAAGATGAGAATCAAGTTCTGCATTGGGACGGGGAGAAGAGTCTGTTTTTGCCCCTTTTGGTTCCCACCCGCATCCCCATCACATCGCTACTCGGATGTCTGGGGACATACCTTCACTCTTCACATAGTTGTATGGTGAATCCTGATACTTGTGATTATGACTAGTTAAAAGTGATGCGTCCTCGACCACCGACCCAGGTTCCACCGAGATTTGAACTCTTGGTGCAATTTGGCACGTCTCCATCCTCTTGCCTAGGCATAACGGTGAGAGCGACTCGTGTCACGTGACCTCACAGTCAACTTATACGGTTGCATTGGTGGTTCAGTGGTAGAATTCTCGCCTGCCACGCGGGAGGCCTGGGTTCGATTCCCGGCCAATGCATGGCTTTTGTGGTCGACATCCTTGTCTTTGAGTTGGTTTGACCGCGTGGTAAACTTTTTGAGGACATCCAGATGAGAAAAAACATCGACATGTTGCCCAGCCCCATCTGCCACGTGGATTCCCACCTTCCATTCAGGGCCCTTGAGTTGATGGTGATCTCCGATGGAAAACTGCAACTATTGTTGTGTCCTCGTTAGAATAGTGGTTAGTATCTCCGCCTGTCACGTGGGAGACCAGGGTTCAATTCCCTGACGGGGAGAAGGGACTGTTTTTGCCCCTTTTGGTTCCCGCTTCGCCATCACAGCCTTCGCATCGCTACTTGGATGACTGAGGACATACCTTCACATAGTTATATGGCAGGGGTGTCCAATCCTGTTCCTCGAGGGCCACTGTCCTGACGGTTTTAGATGTTTCCCTGCTCCTGCACACCTCAACAGAGCTCGATAACGACCCTTCATTAGAATCAGGTGTGCTGGTTCAGGGAAACACCTAAAACCTTCAGGACAACGGCCCTCGAGGACCAGGATTGGACACCCCTGTTATATGGTGCATCCTGGTACTTGTGATTATGACTAGATAAAAAGTGATGCTTCCTCAACCACCGACCCAGGTTCCACCAAGATTTGAACTCGGATCGCTGGATTCAGAGCGCTGACCGTTACATCATCGAGCCGCCTATACTGATGGAAATCCCCGTTACAGACACTGCGCATCAGTTTGGCTTTTGGCGCAATTCCTGTAGACTCCAAAGTGGTAGGGTCAGCAAGGGGAAGTAGCTCAGAATGTGAGAAGTAGCGGGATCGATGCCTGCGTTCTCCAAGCTCTTGATCACCATGGCTTTTTTAGTACCACTCCGGTGCGGGGTCTGCAGTCCCTCTCCAGACGCACATAGCGACCTTTAAACGCCTGTCAAATGACCCCTTTCATTTGGAAACGGATGCTTTTTTGGTTATTAAAACATAAAAAAATACAACTGACCCGTGTGAGGTTCAATTTCACGACCTTCAGATAATGAGACTGGGTGACAACACTCAGACGTGGGCCAGTGGCGCGATGGATACCGTGTCTGACTACGAATCAGAAGATTCTAGGTTCGACTCCTGGCTGGCTCGAGTGCCTTTTTTGCAAATTGGGTGTTTGGGAAACAAGGGAAAATATGTCAAGTAGATGAGCATAGTGTGCCACCCTCAAAGAATAGGCATTATGACGTTATCTACCATTTAACTCTCCTTTACTTTATATACTATGTTGCTTTCGCATACTCTTAGATTCTTACCTTCATTTTTGATAGGATCCCCGCTATCGTGTCCTTTGTATTTTTGTATATTTTAAACTGTTATTCTGAGGGTTGTAGTGTTCACTGCTGCTGTTGCAAACTGCAATGACCACCCTGCGGAACAAATAAAGGATTATCTTATCTAGTACACCAACATTCACAACCCTGCGCCGTGTGAGGCTCAAACTCACAAACACGCACTGCAGCCTGCGCCATCGATTCAGCTGCATTGCTCCACCCCTCTTACCACCCAGTGGAGCAGATTAATGACAGCCTCCAGCCCCAGTGGCCTAATGGATAAGGCACTGGCCTCCTAAGCCAGGGATTGTGGATTCAAGTCCCATCTGGGGTGACAGGCAGCAGAGTGGCGCAGCGGAAGCGTGCTGGGCCCATAACCCAGAGTTCGATGGATGGAAACCATCCTCTGCTATGAGATTTTTTCCGGGGGTCGTGAGTGGGGACACGTGATGCCCTGCGCGTGCCAAAGGCGGGCAGGCAGGTACAGAGCAGGTCAACCAGGGCGGTTTTCCGGAAACCTCAACTGGGGGGGGGTTACTCGTATGGTAACCCGGTATGCCAGATGGCCAGTCCACCCCTGGCCTTATCATGATTTTGTGTTAATAAATAAATAAATACAGCAGGGTGACAGTAACCATGAGTTTAATTGTGAAAAGTTTGACAATCTAAGGTTCCATTTATTGTGACATCATAATCAGATTCTTATGTATATAAACCAGGATCGAGCAGAATGAGTTCATTCGTGGATTTTAACAGGTAAAACAGCAGCTAGGCCAGGTTATAACTGCTAGTTTAAAGTAGCCTACTCCGTTAAAACGGTGTACATTCTTAGATAAAGATTGATTCATTTACCTAAAAATTCATCCAACAAAACTATTAAATCATGCTGTGAATTGTTCTTTGCAGAAATTTGATCAAAGTGAAAAAGATATTTGAAAGCCAGGCAGGAGAGGTAACAACATTATAATAGTTTTTCATCAACTTAGCGACATCGGCTCTAGTTTTCAGTTTAATTTCCACGAATATGAGCTAAGTGTGTTTTAACGCTTTACCAGAGAGCTGTACGGGAGACGGCAGCACCAGAGATGGAAGCTGACCAGAAACATCTTCCTTCTGTAAGTAGCTATTAAAAAAAGTCTAAACCTTAATCGTTAATAATAACTAGTTGCCACAATGATCTCTAACCTTAATGTCCTATATTGACGTATGAGAGTAAACCGTCCCCATGTCTTCCATACAGACTGCTGGAAGGAATATGGCTCACACAAGGATGATATTCCACCTCAGAGAAATGTTGTATCACGAGCGCAGAGCGTCAGAAGAACGTCTGCTGTCATTAACAAACCAGCTGCAGCAGGAGAAGCAAGGATCTGCTGACCTGCGCCAACACCTGTCTGACACCCAGACTAAAGCAGCAGCATTTTCACAGGCAAATATGAAGCTGCAGGAGAGCCTTCAGGTTGAGAGGCAGAAAGCAGCCTCTCTCCAGGGACTGCTGACCGTGGCAGAGGAGAAGGCCTGGTCATCCAGACAGACCTGCTCCCACCTGGAGCAGGAGCTGGAGCAGAGCCACATCAGGATGGAGGCCATGAAGAGCGACCATCTGAAGCAGATACAGCTTCTGGAACAGAATCAGAAGACAGCTGAATGCAAGATGGTTGAGAAGGCTCTGAACAGTCGGGTTCAGGTGGAGACGGAGCTGGCCCAGGTCCAGGCCAACCTGGAGGTTATAGTGCAACACAGCATTCAGGGGAAGCAAGTTCTTTGGGAGAGACTGTCCAAAGAGGAGGACAAGGCCAGACTGGCTCTCCAAGCAAAATCCCAGGCTGAGGAATCTCTGGCTGCTGCCCAGACCAGCTTAATGACCATGAGGGCACAGGTGGAGTCACTATCAGGTCAGCTGACCAACATGGTGACAAGCAGAGACCATGAGATTAAGGACAACAAAGACGAGAAGATCCAGGCGGTGGCAGCCAAGGAGAGGGCTGACAGAGGTTTGAAGCAGGCCCACATGTCTCTCAGGGTGATGAAGCAGAGCCACCTGAAAGCTGAGAAGAGCTGGATCAAGCAGATGGTCCACATGTTTAAAGAGTTCGCCATGGTGGAGAAAGCCACTCAGAGCATGTGCCAGCAGTGGAAGGAGTCCTATGAGGAGCTGCAGGAGGATCTGCAAATCCAGATGAGACTGCTGGAGGAGGACAAGAACCAGGTGGAGAGAGAGCTTCACCTTGCCCTGTCCCAGGTATGTATCAAAGGGATTTCAGTCGGGGGGAGATGGATCAGTGTCTACTGGGATAGGAGTGTGAACGTATTCTGGTCTTCCTGTCTTTCAGATCCAGGCCATCAGTGATGGCTGCCTTGGCAGGTTTCTGGTGAGAAGAGCAAAGAAAAGAATGGAGAGGAAGATGCAGGAAGAGGATTAAGACCCCCACCCTTCCTCCCACACACTCTTCCTCATGCCTCCCCCACCTCCTCATGCCTCCCCCACCTCCTCATGCCTCCCCCACCTCCTCATGCCTCCCCCACCTCCTCATGCCCCACCTCATCATGCCCCACCTCCTCATGCCTCCCCCACCTCCTCATGCCCCACCTCCTCATGCCTCCCCCACCTCCTCATGCCCCACCTCCTCATGCCTCCCCCACCTCCTCATGCCCCACCTCCTCATGCCTCCCCCACCTCCTCATGCCCCACCTCCTCATGCCTCCCCCACCTCCTCATGCCTCCCCACACACACACTCACATTAACTTTCCCTCACCACACTCTCACCCTGCACCATACAATAACTGTAACTGCTAACTGCTTATGTCACTCTATTATCTCCACTCTCTCTCCTCCCCTCCATACCTCCCTTTGGTATGGGGGGAAAGGGGGTCTAAGCACTCATTACATGCATGGTCAGCGACCATGGGGCACCAAGTGATCAGGGGGGGCACCAAGTGATCAGGGGGCACCAATTGATCAGGGGGGGGCACCAAGTGATCAGGGGGGCACCAATTGATCAGGGGGGGGCACCAAGTGATCAGAAGGGGCACCAATTGATCGGGGGGGAACAAAGTGATCAGTGGGGCACCAAGTGATCAGGGGGGGGGCACCAAGTGATCGGGGGGGGGGCACCAAGTGATCAGGGGGGCACCAATTGATCGGGGGGGGCACCAAGTGATCGGGGGGGCACCAAGTGATTAGGGGGGCACCAAGTGATCGGGGGGGGGGGGCACACACACTGCAGCAGGCTCACCTTGAGAGATAGAACAGAGCTAAGCTGAGGGTGGTCTTACAACTGTCACTGTCAGTTGTGGAAGAAATTGGATTTCCTGTGTACTTATATTAATCACTACTGAACACACCTTCTATGAAGACTGCTGTAACGTCATTACCGCCTGACTGTCACTATCTATGTTTACATTCTTGTGCCCTATAAAAGAATGCTCTCTTGCCTTCGTCCGGGACAGAGCCATGATTGAGACCTAAGCTTTGTACTGTCTTCATTTTTGTTGCCAGAGGTCTGGGGTCTCATTTATAAAGCTTGCGTACGCACAAAACGGGGCTGAAAATGTGCGTACGCCAGTTTTCACGCAAAGTCAGTGATTTATAAAAAACAAACTTGGCGGTAGAATGTGCGGTCCTCCACGCAAACTATGACCCTCCCGTAAACCTACGCACTTTTTGGAGACAGTGGGAATTGGAGACAAATACTGCAAAAAGTAAAAGTCGGAGAAGCGATTACTCGTAATATTTATGTATTTCGTTGTCCTCACACACATTGACTCAATTTATGATTATAATGAAGATTAAATACAATGTACAATGCAACTCAAATTTTAAATCAATATTCAGCGCTGTCTGTCTCACAATCAGATGTCCTTTTACCGCATTGTAGGAGGCTGAAATGCATGTAACTACAGAACACAAAGTATAACTAAATATATTTCTTTAATACTGTGCATATATCATATGTCAAAAACTGGAAATACAGTTGTTAAGATCCCGCGCAATCACTACACTCATTACACTTCAGAATCAGAATTCGTTTTTAATCGCCATGCAAGATACATAAACACGGAATATACTACTGCAGTTGTTACTGCTTCTTCTCCGGTTCTGCCACTTGGCGCTGTCGCACTATTGTGTTGTTTTTTGTTTGCCTTGATTCACCGTGAAGAAGAATCACCTGCCAGGTTCATGAGAATTATACTAGATTAGCATTCATGAGATCCTTTGCATTGACCATTTATGGTTAAAAATGGGCGTGTTCAGGGCGGGGTGCAATGATACTTTACGTACGCACACTTGTGGTTAAGCTGTGATTTAAAAAGCGAACATTGCCTACAGCCTCACCTCGAGGACGACACAGTGACCTCTTATCTGAGGATTGAAAAGCACTTCTAGCTTTCCCTGACCGGGAATCGAACCCAGGCCGCGGCTGGGAAATCCTAGCCACTAGACCACCAGGGAGACGGCGTCAGCGGACCAAAATAAAGGCACCGCTGAGATTTGAACTCAGGATCTCCTGTTTACTAAACAGGCGCTTTGACCAACTAAGCCACGGTGCCTGTGTGAGGAAAGGGAGGAAGAGATGTTCCACCTTCTTCAACTCTGATGGTCGGTAAAAGCATCCGTTTCCAAATGAAAGGGGTCGTTTGACAGGCATTCACATTTACATTTATTCATTTAGTAAACGCTTTTATCCAAAGTGACTTACAAGAGAGAGCTTTTGCAAAGAGCATCAGTCATTGAGCAACATGATAGACCCCAAATACAGTCGGTTTTTTAGTTTGTGAATCATACATCATGAGAACCAATAAGTGCCAAGGGAAGAACTATAAATGCATAACACAACAATTGTGACCATAAAGCAAGAGATACAACAAACAACACTGGAAAGTCACCATATGGGGACCAACAGATTGTTCTAAAGCACTTTAGATTATGTGAAGTGCCAAACTATTCCTAAGTGCCATTAAATTCTTTAAATAGGTGATTTTTAAGCCTTCTCTTGAAGGTGAGAAGGTAGTCTGTGCTTCTGATGGAGGTGGGGAGATGATTCCACCATTGGGGAGCCAGGCAGTGGAAGAGTTTGTGTTGCGCTCGGGCGCTCTTGAGGGGAGGTACCACTAGAAGGTTGTCAGCAGATGACCGTAGGTGACGGGTGGGGGTGTAGGGCTGGAGGAGAGAGTTGATATAGGTCGGGGCAGTCCCGTTTACAGCCCGGAAGGTCAGCACCAGGGTCTTGAATCTGATGCGGGCCATGACGGGAAGCCAGTGGAGGGCGATGAGGAGTGGGGTGACATGACAGCGTCTGGGTAGGTTGAAAACCAGACGAGCGGCTGCATTCTGTATCCTCTGAAGGGGACGGATTGCATTTGCAGGAAGGCCGAACCCAGGATCTCCTGTTTACAAGACAGGTGCTTTCAACCAGCTAAGCCACAGCACCCGTGATTCAACGTTGTTATCAATCTTTCAGATGCTTTGGAAAGTGTAGAAAATGCCAGTATTTGACCATGCCCAACATGGGGTTCGAAACCACGACCCTGAGATTAAGAGTCTCATGCTCTACCGACTGAGCTAGCCAGGCTTTCTGATGTCAATGAAAGGCGTTCTGAATAACCTGACGTATTCAGACTTTCTGAATTGTAAAGCAAAATGGGCCTTTATGCAACGTACATGTGCTCATTCTTACCATAAAGTCTACAAATGTGCTGCTGGGATTTGAACTCAGGCTGTCCTGTTTACAAGACAGGTGCTTTCAACCAGCTAAGCCACAGCACCTGTGATTCAACACTGTTTATCAATCTTTAAGATGCTTTGGAAAGTGCAGAAAACGCCAATATGTGGCCAAACCCAACGTGGGGTTCGAACCCACAACCCTGAAAATAACCCTCCTGTTATGTTCATTTGTCAGGAACAGCAATGATGTTCCCGGTTCAATTTGACCCTGTGCATGTTTAATTATCCAAAAGATGTCAGAAACCAAAAAAATCCTAACAAGCAGTGTCAATATTTTATTACTAAATCCATTACTAACTATTCTATCAATATTTAGTGCAATGGTGTTTCTTACCTTACCTTACCTAACAGGTAATGGTTCAATTAGGATAATTCCCTCGTTTTTCATTAAAAAAATGCATGTTCACTTTTTTTATGTTTCACCACTTGAATGTCACCAGCCTTTCATCCACTGTGATATTAGGGCCTGGGTTATAGAATAGTGCAAGTTGCTCTACCGACTTGTCCCACACAGTCCTAATAGCTGCCAGTTTGTCTCTCCCGTCTACCCGCCCTTGTCTCTTGATTATCAAATCGGATCACGGAAAATCTGCATCCCACAGACTGGCTGTTGATTCATCCTTCGACTTACAGACCCCAGCAACGATGAGGAGCCCCAAATATGCATCTAAATGGGTTTTGTCTAGCTCCTTCCAATTCTCGACAAAAACCGGCCTTCCTTCCAGTTTAGTCATTTCCAGAATTATTTTCTGTATTGAATCTGGCATGACCAGCTCAAAAGTTGACTTGATGTCAGTCACACGAGTCACTGCCATCCTAGTGGGCCCTGGCATTGTCTTGATTATATTTTCTGCAGACAGTTTTGCCTGATGTGTATTTGGGGATGAAAACCACTGTATTTCACAATTTTTGGACATGAATGTCTTGCTTGGAAGAAAAGGGATAGCAATTCCCTCATCTGGTTCAAAATCAGAATCATTAGAATCAGAATTAGCTCAAGATGGTCTTCATCTTAAGACACATCCTCCTCCACTTCACTGTATTGATCAATAATGACTTCCAGAGCCTCCTGGACGGGTACCAGATGTTTTTCCTCCCCAGGAGACTTGATAGGATCTTCCTGTCAGGTAGGATGAGATCCATTTCAGCTCAGTGCCAGTGATGCCCATCTCTTCGAGTGTGGCGAGTAGGATCTGGTGGTTGACTGTGTCGAAAGCTGCGGAGAGGTCCAGCAGAAAGACAACAGAAGACCTTGAGGCTGCTCTGGCAGACTGGAGGGCCGTGGTAACCGACAGGAGAGCAGTCTCAGTGGAGTGGCCGGTCTTGAAGCCCGACTGGTTAGGGTCCAGAAGGTTGTTCTGGGAAAGAAAGTTTGACAGTTGGTTAGCTACAGCACGCTCAATTGTTTTAGAGAAGAAGGGTAGCAGTGAGACTGGTCTGTAATTCTGGAGGACGGCTGGATTAAGAGAGGTTTTTTTGAGCAGGGGTTTGACTAAAGCCTGTTTGTATGCTGAGGGAAAAGTGCCAGAGGTTAGTGAGGAGTTGAGGACATGGAGAAGGAAAGGAGTAATAGAAGGAGAAATAGTTTGAAAAAAAGGGGAGGGGATTGGGTCAAGGGGGCAAGAGGTGGGGCGGTGGGAGAGGATGAGGTCAGTCATGCCTGTTTCAGATAAGGGGGAAAAGGAGGAGAGGCAAGTAGAGGGTTCAGACAAGGTGTGGGAGAGGTTAGGCAGGGAGGGTTCAGGGAATTGGCTGCTGATGTCTGCAATTTTATCCACAAAGAAGCGAGAGAAGTCGTCTGCTGTCAAGGTAGTAGGAGGAGAAGGGGGAGGAGGGTTGAGGAGTGAGGAAAAGGTAGAGAACAGTTTGTGGGGGTTAGGAGCGTTGTTCACCTGTTTCAAGAAGTACTCAGTTTTTGCCTCCGTGTGAGTGGAAAAGGTCTTGAGAAGGGAGTGGTACTTGTCGAGGTCTTGATTATCCTTGGACTTGTGCCACAACCTCTCTGCAGCCCGGAGGGAGGAGCGCTCTTTCCGAACGACATCAGATAGCCACGGGCAGGGGGGAGAGGGCCGAGCAGGTCTAGTTGCCATGGGGCAGAGGGTGTCAAGGGATGTAGTTAGAGTTGATAGCAGAGCATCAGTGGCTGCGTCCGTTGGATGAGAGGTGAACTCATCGATGGGACCCAGGGATGATGTTACCAAAGAGGAGAAACGAGAGGGTTAAGGGGTAAAAAGCTTAACCATCTTACCTCAGTGTAGTAAGGCATGCCATACTTGAGGTCTTTCTCTCTGAGAAGGCTGTCAAACTGACGGTGATTCAGGCCTCTGGATCAGATGAAATTAACAGTTTGGACTACCACTTTCATGATATTATCCATCTTTAATGACTTACAACATAAAGCTTCCTGATGCAAAATACAGTGAAATGTCCCAAAATCACGTCCTCCATTTGCAGTCAGCACTTTCTCCCTGAACTTAGTCACAACACCTGCTTTTCTTCCGCTCAATGAGGGCGCACCATCTGTGATCAGGCTGATAGCGGGGGACCAGTCCACTCCAACGCTGTCCAGTGCACCGACAAGTTCAGTAAAAATATCAGCTGCTGTTGTGGTATCCATCATTGGCACCAACTCCACAAACTCCTCAGTGACGGTCAAAGTGTGATCAACGGATGAATATCGCTAGTTACGCAACATCTGTAATGTCCGTGCTGTCATCAATTGCAACTGAAAACGTACTAAATGACTTTACTTTGCCCTTTAATTGGCTGTCTAAATCCACCGAAAGATCAGAAATCCTGTCTGCAACTGTGTTTCTTGTTTGACTTTCCAGTGTTGTTTGTTGTATCTCTTGCTTTATGTTCACAATCGTTGTGTTACGCATTTATAGTTCTTCCCTTGGCACTTATTGGTTCTCATGATGTATGATTCACGATCTAAAAAAACCCCACTGGGTTGGAGGTCTTTCACGTTGCTATGCTCAATGACTGATGCTCTTTGTAAAAGCTCTCTCTTGTAAGTCGCTTTGGATAAAAGCGTCTGCTAAATGAATAAATGTAAATGTAAATCAATCTGTTGAAAGTAAAAGGTTGTTATTGAGTATTTGATGTTGCGCTCACACGCATTCAACATGAAATAAAAAGATTTGACAGTATGAAAACTTAACCTTATTCAGAAGACAGTATTTTGAGCCACGCGTCGCCTTTTCACACCACTTACTGACTTCAAAGTACTGAGACAGCATTAGTACCATCTAAAATTGGCAGTGGTGGGATTTGAACCCACGCCTCCAGAGAGACTGGAGCCTAAATCCAGCGCCTTAGACCGCTCGGCCACACTACCCTGTTGTTAGCTAACCACTTGGCCATTTGGTGGATTGGCAAGGAGGACCTCTGACCTTGTTAATGCCCAGGAGTGTTTACAAACTATTTGAACTTTCCTTTATCTGCTTCTGTGTGTTTACTGTCTTGGTCTGTTAGTCAGAGAAGACCTCACATTAGCATTTTATTATAGATTTACATACAACTATGTGAAGAGTGAAGGTATGTCCTCAGACATCCGAGTAGCTATGCGGGTGGGAACCAAAAGGGGCAAAAACAGACTCTTCTCCACGTCAGGGAAGTGAACACTGGTCTCCCGCGTGACAGGCGGGATACTAACAAGGACACGAGAATTTCTGTTGTTTCTGCCTGTTGTCAAGCCTTGTTGGCGCAGTAGGCAGCGTGTCAGTCTCTTAATCTGCAGGCTGGGAGTTTGAACCTCACACAGGTCAGGTTTTTAAAAATGTTTTAATAACCAAAATAGCTCCTCCGTGAATCGCCACCTTAACATGGTGGAGGAGTTTGAGTGCTGAAATGATCTTAGGAGCTATGTTGTCAGGGGCGTGATGCCCCTGGTAGGGTCTCCCAAGGCTACAGGTCCTAGGTGACTAGCCAGACTAAGATCGGTTCAAAAACCCTTTATGATGACAATGCCAAGGAAGTCAGTTACGTTGCCTGGATCGGCGAAACCGGGGCCCCACTCTGGAGCCAGGCCAGAGTGGGAGCTCGCAGGCGAGCGCCTGTTGGCCGGGTCTTTTCCCATGGGACCCGACCGGGCCCAGCCCGAAAAGGTGACGCGGGACCACCTTCCAGCAGGCCCACCACCTGCAGGAAGGACCGTAAGGGGCCGGTGCTGTGTGATTTGGGCCGTGGTCAGCGGCGGGCGCCCGGACGGCCAGGGCCACGCACGGAGTCTCTAGTGCTGGGGACATTGAATGTCACCACGCTGGCGGGGAGGGAGCTCGAGCTTGTGCGGAAGGTCGAGCGTTACCGGCTAGATAAAGTCGGCCTCGCCTCCACGCACAGTTTGGGCTCTGGAACCATTATCTTTGAGAGAGGCTGGATGCTTCATTTCTCTGGCGTTCCCCGCAGGGAGAGGCGGCGGGCTGTCGTGGGTTTGCTTATAGCCCCACAGCTCAGTCGCCAGGGTTGCTCTTTGTCACCGGTACTGTTCATTGTTTAAATGGACAGAATTTCTAGGCGTGCCCAGGGGGCGGAGGGTTTCCGGTTGACAGGATATTGACAGGCGGATCGGTGCAGTCTCTGCAGTGATGCAGTCTCTGTACCGGACCGTCGTGGTGAAGAAGGAGCTGAGCCGAAAGGCAAAGCTCTCGATTTACCGGTCAATCTACATTCCTACTCTCACCTATGGTCATTCAGATTCAGATTCAGAATACTTTATTAATCCCCTTGGGGAAACTCTTTGGCAGGACAGTGCCCACCGAGGCAACACGACAAAGTACATTATCGGCGCACAAGCCTTCTGAAATTGGGAAAACACAAATAGATTTTCGAGGAGAAAAAAAGGATACATGCCAGAGCTTGTAACCAAAAAATACTCCCCAGCAGACAGATAAGCAACAACAACAAGCAGGTGGAGGCGTTGGATGAGTCTGTGTTCGTAGCCAAAACACAGAACAATCGGCCTCATGGCCTTGAGGTCAGGACATCTTGTTCCAGCCAGACAACTCTCACAGAAAGGGGTGGGGGTGGGGGTGGGGGAGGGGGTGTAGAGAGACGTCGTACCTCAATTTTGCAAGATAGAAACAGGTAGGGGGAGGTAGCCCTGCACGGTACCAGGCACAGCCGTACAGGAATTTGGAGCCGAAAACATATACTCATGTCGTTGCTTACAAACAAGTCTCACTCAATGTCTCTCAAATGTCTCTCAAATGCCTCTCAATGTCTCTCAAATTTCTCTCAAAAGTCTCTCAATGTCTCTCACTCTTCCATTTTGTTGGTCAATACGTTCCTCTGTCCCCTGCAGAGCCATCGGTATCCTGCGATGCGCGTAAAGTCACACTTTGGCCACCAACAGCCCTGCCCATCACATCAATCAAGTGGGGCAGCTTAAAGGGGCCGTTAACGGCTGCCTCAGTTTTTATAATTTGTCGATATCCCACAGCACGCTTAATCCAATCAGCAGAAGCCCGGCCATCATAAATCCCAATATGTAGAGATCCTCGAAGTCCTCGACGGAAGGTTCCCACAGGCACACGACACGCCTCTTATCCCACGCGTCCATCATGTATCCCGCTGGAGACAATCCCATTCGGGGACATGCTGGGTCCCCCCAGCCCCAAGATCTCTTTAAATATATGGTGTCAACAGTACTTGACCAGCTAATCAATTCCATGTTTCAGCTTAAAAGGGTGATGCAGTTAGTCTCTCCAGCAGACAGGCAGACGATAGAGCAGGGAAAAGATAAGGGAGCGAAAAGGTTTGCGACCGCCTCCACGAGAGCAAGGACAAGAAGTCATGAGCTTTGGGTAATGACCGGAAGGACAAGATCGCGGATACAAGCGGTCGAAATGAGTTTCCTCCACAGGGTGGCCGGGCGCTCCCTTAGAGATAGGGTGAGGAGCTCGGACACACAGGAGGAGCTCGGAGTAGAACCGCTACTCCTCCACGTCGAGAGGAGCCAGCTGAGGTGGCTCGGGCATCTGTTTCGGATGCCTCCTGGATGCCTACCTCCGGCATTCAAAGGTCACCATCTGCGTCTAGAGAGGGACCCATGATTCAACATTGTTTCTCAATCTTAAAGATGCTTTGGAAAGTGCAGAAAACACCAATAACTGGCCACGTCGAACGAGGGGCTCGAACCCACGACCCTGAGATTAAACGTGTCACGCTCTACCGACTGAGCTAGCCGGGCTTGGTGAAGTCCACGAAAGGCATTCTGAATCACCTGACGTATTCAGACTTTCTGAATTGAAAAGCAAAAAGGGCCTTTATGCAACAGACATGTGCTCATTCTTACAATGAAATCTACAAAGGTGCTGCTGGGATTTGAACCCAGCATTTCCTGTTTACAAGACAGGTGCTTTCAACCAGCTAAGCCACAGATGACGTATTCAGACTGTCTTAACTGGAAAAGCAAAAAGGCCTTCAAGCAACATACATGTGCTCATTCTTACAATGAAGTGTACAAAGGTGCTGCTGGGAGCTTGCATTCCTTTTATTTCCAGCGTCAACTTCGCAATTTCTTGTTTCGTTTCACAGGAGTGCTTACTGAAATCATCACGGAATGCACCAAGTTCAGCCTTAATACTTAGCGTCAGACTTAGGAGGTCAGTCTCTCTGATCTTTGTTTGATCACCTGCCATTGTTATCGGCGTTTGTTTGCGCTTGCGATTCGTCTTCGTTTTTATCTGCTCGGGTTTAGTTTCTCCCTGGCGCAAGTTCATTCCGTCACTGCACGTGCCCTATACCCCTGGCCATTAGGTGCTGCCCGTTACACCATGGAACCACAGCCACGTAGCCTGGTGGAAATCCCCGTTACAGACACTCTGCATCAGTTTGGCTCTTGGTGCAATTTGGCACGTCTCCATCCTCTCGCCTAGGCGTAACGATGAGAGCGAGTCGTGTCACGTGACCTCATAGACCACTTATACAGTTGCATTGGTGGTTCAGTGGTAGAATTCTCGCCTGCCACGCGGGAGGCCCGGGTTCGATTCCCGGCCAATGCATGGCTTTTGCGGTCGACATCCTTGTCTTTGAGTTGGTTTGACCGCGTGTTAAACTTTTTGAGGACATCCAGATGAGAAAAAACATCGACATGTTGCCCAGCGCCATCTGCCACGTGGATTCCCGCCTTCCATTCAGGGCACTTGAGTTGATGGTGATCTCCGATGGAAAACTGCAACTATTGTCGTGTCCTCGTTAGTATAGTGGTCAGTATCCCCGCCTGTCACGTGGGAGACCAGGGTTCAATTCCCTGACGGGGAGAAGGGACTGTTTTTGCCCCTTTCGGTTCCCGCTTCACCATCACAGCCTTCGCATCGCTACTCGGATGACTGAGGACATACCTTCACTCTTCACATAGTTGTATGGTGAATCCTGATACTTGTGATAATGACGAGATAAAAAGTGATGCGTCCTCGACCACCGTCCCAGGTTCCACCGAGATTTGAACTCGGATCGCTGGATTCAGAGCCCAGAGTGCTGACCATTACACCATGGAACCACAGCCACCTACACTGGTGGAAATCCCCGTTACAGACACTGTGCATCAGTTTGGCTCTTGGTGCAATTTGGCACGTCTCCAACAACAGGACAATGACCCCAAACACACATCCAGGCTGTGTAAGGGCTATTTGACGAAGAAGGAGAGTGATGGGGTGCTGTGCCAGATGACCTGGCCTCCACAGTCACCAGATTATCTGTGAAAGCACAGATTCTAGCCGTTCTTCCCCCCCTCTAAGAGTAGCTTTTAACTGATAATGCAGCATCAAGTTGGAGGACTGTAGTTTATGACTGGAATGGAAATCCTTAGGTCGCTGGTTCAAATCCGTCTTGAAGGAGTTTTATTTTTTTTGCGGTTTAAACTATTTACAGTCCAAATGCAGGATAGCAGACAAAGCAGGGAGACCCTATTTTGAAAGGGGTGTACAGACTCGTTTCTCTAAACGGGAACCAAACCGATGGTGTGGATGTGAAAGCATCGATTCTAGCCCTTCTTCCCCCCCTCTAAGAGTAGCTTTTAACTGATAATGCAGCATCAAGTTGGCTCGTTGGTCTAGGGGTATGATTCTCGCTTAGGGTGCGAGAGGTCCCGGGTTCAAATCCCGGACGAGCCCATTTTGAAACGCCAGGCAAGCCCTGTATGGTACGTTGTTGGAAAATCCTTTGCTATCTCATATAAAGGAGGACTGGAACGTTGCATGCCTACAACGCCAAAATACGAGTTAGAGTCTCACCCTTCGATAGCTCAGTTGGTAGAGCGGAGGACTGTAGTTTATGACTGGATTGGAAATCCTTTAGTCGCTGGTTCAAATCCGGCTCGAAGGAGTTTTACTTTTTTCCTCTTTTTTTTGCGGTTTAAACTATTTACAGTCCAAATGCAGGATAGCAGACAAAGCAGGGATACCCTATTTTGAAAGGGGTGTACAGACTCGTTTCTCTAAACGGGAACCGAACCGATGGCGTGGATGTGAAAGCACAGATTCTAGCCCTTCTTCCCCCCCTCTAAGAGTAGCTTTTAACTGAAAATCACCAGTGAAGTTGGCTCGTTGGTCTAGGGGTATGATTCTCGCTTTGGGTGCGAGAGGTCCCGGGTTCAAATCCCGGACGAGCCCATTTTGAAATTCCAGGCATGCCCTGTATGGCAAGTAGTAATATTATCTCGAACACCCACTGCCACCCTGCGAAAACGTTTTGCCATGTGGAAAATCGGAGCGGAACGTTTTTATGTTTTTACGACTTCACATGTTCACACCACGTCGCCGAAAACACCACCAGATCATCCAGATATGCCGAACAATTTGGAACGCCCGTTAGGACGGTGTTAACCAACCTCTGAAACGTTGCAGGGGCATTGCACATACCGAAGGCCATTACAGTATACTGCAGGAAATCATCAGGAGTTACAAAAGCTGAGATCTCCGAAGCACGAGAGGTAAGGGGTACTTGCCAGTATCCCTTTAACAAGTCAAGCTTGGTTACGAACACAGCAGAACCAATAGTGTCTACGCAGTCATCTAGCCGAGGCAAAGGATATGAGTCAGGGAGAGTGACTGCGTTCACTTTCCTATAATCTGTACAGAAGCGATGGGTACCGTCAGGTTTAGGGACAAGCAAGCAAGGGGAGCTCCATGGACTTGAGCTGGGCACCGCAAGGCCAGTCCTCTTCAAGTAGTCCACCTCAGTCCTCATGACTGATCGCTTTAACAGGTTCACGCGGTACGCATGCTGTTTGATTGGGGTTTTACCCTGCACATTAATGTCATGAGTCAACACAGAGGTGCGAGTTGGAACGTCGCTAAACAAACAGGGATATGAACCAACTAACCTCAGGACGTCTTTTCTTTGAACATCCTCCAAATGTGTCAGTAGACTCGGTAGTGCCTTTAACTGTTAAGAATTTTCCAACCGATCACATTGTTGTGGGGCGTTGCGTAGGATCAATCCATCCTCGTCAACGTCGGTGCTAAGGACAGAGGTTAACAACACTGCCCTAGGAGTCACAAAAACAGTTGGTACTGTTGGTGGAATAGCGCTTGATGTAGGGGACACTTCTCTTTCCTGATATAGTTTAAGCATGTTTACATGGCAAACACGAGACTTTCGTCGACGTTCCGGTGTGCCGACAACATAACTAGTACTGCTGAGTTGCTTCTGCACCAAGTATGGACCAGAAAACTTTGCAGATAGCGAAGAACCGAGCAGAGGTAGCAAAACCATTACTTGGTCACCCGCTTGAATATGTCTTGCTACTGCCTTCCTGTCATAATTTCTTTTCATGTCTGTTTGGGCAGAAGAAAGTGCCACCCGAGCCAACTCACAGGCTTCTGACAAACGTTCCCTCAGTTGCGTAACATGATCCGGAACACTTCTAGAGACCGGTGCGGGGGATAGGATGTGGTCTTTTAACACCTTCAGGGGGCCACGCACCGTGTGCCCAAACACCAGATCTGCCGGACTAAACCCCAAAGATTCCTGTATCGTTTCACGTATAGCAAATAAAACCAACGGAACACCTTCATCCCACTCTTTCCCAGTTCCCAAGCAATACTTCTTCAGCATAGACTTTAAAGTTTGATGCCACCTTTCTAGCGCACCTTGACTCTCAGGGTGATAGGCACTCGATACTATGTGGGATATCGAGAGCGTGCTCATGACCTGGCTAAACATTTTGGAACGAAAATTTGAGCCTTGATCAGTCTGCACGATCTTTGGCAGCCCGAACGTTGAAAAGAACTTTGTCAGAGCTCTCAGGATCACTTTAGTGGTGATAGATCGAAGAGGAATAGCCTCCGGATAACGTGTAGCTGAACACATCAT
This sequence comes from Neosalanx taihuensis, assembly GCA_030340665.1. Taxonomy (NCBI): domain Eukaryota; kingdom Metazoa; phylum Chordata; class Actinopteri; order Osmeriformes; family Salangidae; genus Neosalanx; species Neosalanx taihuensis. The sequence goes on along the minus strand of JARGSH010000050.1, from coordinate 1,374,410 downwards.
CGTAAGTAAATACTTATTACCAGTCTTAGTCCGTGGTAAGGGACCAACACAATCAATAATCACTCTTTCGAAAGGTTCCCCCATGACTGGGATTGGACACAGTGGAGCTGGTTTAATAGTCTGGTTGGGTTTACCAGAAACTTGGCATATGTGACATGTACGGCAATAACTAGAAACATCCTTTTTCAGAGCAGGCCAAAAGAAATGCCTGAGCACACGGTCGTAAGTTTTTGTTATGCCCAGATGACCAGCCCACGGAATGTCATGAGCAAGGGACAGGATGGTATGTCGGAACGCCATAGGCATAACGATTTGGTACACGGTACTCCAATCCCTATCAGAGCCAGTACGGAAAGTCCACTTGCGCATCAACAGATTATCGTCTAAAAAGTATGCTACACTTTTAACATCCGCCTCTTCCCTGGAGACAACAGCTAAAAAACACTTGACCAAGGTCTTATCCTCCTTCTGTGCTACGAGTAATTGTGCATGTGTAACCGGCAGTTCAAATCTCCAGGACTACCAGCTACTTTCCTACCTTCCTCAGGAGGGATTCTCTCAGCACACGGAGGTTCTTCGATAACGACGCCCACAACATCCTTATCCCCGTCTGTAAGGCTGTTCGCAACCACTGTATCATATAGGTCACTGGGGTCTGCATCTAGACGCGATTGGGCACGCGTCATCACACATGATGGAAAAACACCGGGAAACTGCGTATACATAGCATCAGGGCCTGACCTCACCTCGGGCACATCCAAGACTTCAATAAGAGGCATCACCCGACCACCCGCAATATCATTTCCCAGAATTAAAGAGACCCCTTTTACTGGAAGGGAATCTTGTACACCCACTTTAAACCGTCCGTTTACCAACGTGGACGATATGTACACAGTATGCAGGGGCACAGCAGAGTATTCCATCCCGATACCTTGCAACAGCACCTTGGATCCACAGGAGGAGTCTACCGACCAAGGCAAGACTTCTGAGAGGATTATCGACTCGGCTGCACCAGTGTCTCTCAAAATGTGAATGGTCCGCTTGTCTTTTGACTCTCCTGTTAGTGACACGGATCCTGTTAATATAAAAGGTAGATAACTGGGGTCGGGACCAGGCTGCTGAGACACTAACTGAGGCGATGAGCAAAGCAAGCCCATGCCTTTCGCAGGTGCTTTTGGTGATGAGGGAGACTGGCGTTTTTTTAATGCCCGACAGTCTGCTAGGACATGGCCTCTACGATGACAATAATAACATTCCCGTTCCTCTCTGGGGCGCTGGTAATTGGTAAATGTACGTTCCTCTCTTTGTTAAGCAGGAGGAGCAAAGGAACGTCTATCATCTAAGTCACGAGTTGGCTCACGTTGAGGAGCCGTGAACACAGTCTTGTGCGTGAGCACAAACTCGTCCGCTAATACTGCTGCTTGTGCTAATGATACTACCTTTTGTTCATTCAGATGCAACACCAACCGTTCAGGCAGGCCGTTCTTGAACTCCTCCAAAAGAACAAGATCTCTAAGGGTATCGAAATCAGTAGCCTTGCTGGCAGTGCACCACCTGTCAAAGAGAGTCTCTTTCTCTCTAGCAAAATCCACATATGATTTAGTAGAGGCTTTACGGTAATTCCTATACCTCTGCCGGTAAGCCTCCGGTACTAACTCGTATGCACGAAGCACCGCGGACTTTACACAGTCATACCGTAAGCTCTCCTCCAGAGATAAAGCGGACACTACATCTTGAGCTTTACCGGAAAGTTTACATTGTAACAACAATGGCCACACATCCATAGGCCAGCGCATAGATGCCGCTATACGTTCAAACACACTAAAATAGGAATCCACCTCGGATTCTCTAAATGGTGGAACAAGGGCGATGTTTCTACTCACGTCAAACCTGTCAGAATGATGTGGTGGGGAACTAGGATGGTGATTAAAATCAGAAACAGCGGGGTTCGGTTGCAGTACGTTCTGTGCCCCTAACTCCAACTGACGCATCCTGTACTCACCGTCGATCTCCAGCCTTCGCATCTCGAGTGCATGATTAAGCTCAACCTGCCGGGCCCTCTCCTCCCGGTCTATCTGCAGGCGTGTAAGGCGCACTCTTAAGCGAGCCTGTTCGGGTGAACCAGGGGTGGAACCCGGTCGTGGTGACAATGAAGGAGTCTGCTCATCCTTAAAATCCGAAGCAGCGTCGGTTTCCTTTGGTCGTTCCGTGGACCTTAACACCTGTATACCCACCAAACCACGTAACAATGCCTCAGTCAGCTCGGGTTTGAGGAGCTGTTTCGACACTGGTATTTGATAGTGACTAGCCAACGCACATAGATCTTCCTTGCGACACTGACGCAGTAACTCCTCGTCAGGAGCATCAATAAAAGCTTGGACCGCCATTTCAATGTGCATAAAACACAAACGATACTCCGTTAACACACCACTAGAAAAGCAACAAAATCAAACATATAGGATCATAGATATCCCGGACGAGCCCCCATTCTGTTACGTACGATGTTAAAAGGTAACAATGTTTGACTGTGGGTACTGGACCAGTGGAAGGTGTCAACGGATAAGCCGGGCACAAACGATGCAATCGGGTCATAGAGGTTACTGATTATTATGTACATTTATTTACAGCTACAAAAAGGCGCAAGGCGCAACAAGTAAACAAGTAACAAGGACAAAACGACAAGGGACGTACCAGTACATAAAAACACGGAGAAGGGACTATGAGCGGTTTCCGATGAGACAAACAAAGTGCACTACGCTAAGGACCGAAAGAGCCCTGTTGGAAAACCACTAACTAACCTAGTATTTCCTAATCTTACTACACTAAACTCTAAGTTACAAAAAGTGCAGGTGGAACCGCTCCTAAACTACTGTGCATAACATTGGTTATCTACGTGTTTAGTATACCCATGGGTCTGTACACTAACTCCCTTCTCCTCTTACAAAACAAATAACCCGCCGCTCTCCACGACTCGGCCTCTCTCGCCCCCTCTCCCTCTCAAACACAATCGGTACACGTTTTACAGGTGACGACGGTGTCTAATTAGGCCCGATTAGACACAGCCGGTTCAGGTCCGGATCTTGACATCGGGGCGCGCACTCCAACGTCATCAACAACACCGTCACAGGAACACCTACAGACAGGACAAGAAACAAAACACACACACCCTACAGGCAGGAGTGGGAGTCGTAACAGGGATACTAACCACTATACTAACGAGCACGACAACAGATGCAGTTTTCCATCGGAGATCACCATCAACTCAAGGGCCCTGAATGGAAGGCAGGAATCCACGTGGCAGATGGGGCTGGGCAACATGTCGATGTTTTCCTCATCTGGATGTCCTCAAAAAGTTTACCACGCGGTCAAACCAACTCAAAGACAAGGATGTCGACCGCAACAGCCATGCATTGGCCGGGAATCGAACCCAGGCCGGTTGAGGGGCAGAGTTGTTTAATACGCTTAAAATAAATGGAGCTTCAATGTTGGTCATTTAAAACAAGTTATGTGAGGATCTTTGTAGGCAATAACATTGTCAAATGACCGCGTGGCCTAATGGATAAGGCGTCTGACTTCGAATCAGAAGATTAAGGGTTCGAGTCCCTTCGTGGTTGTTGTCAGCATGATGTTCCTCAGAAATAGATGAGTTTTAACTGTGGTTGATAACATTTTAAGGCTGTGATTGTTCTCAAACATGGTAACAGGTTGTCTCTAAGGGACCATCTGAACTTGATGCATCTTGACTGCAGTCCTACTGTCACGCTCGCCTTGTTTTATGCTGTTTGTATTGATTCTGTTGCTGGAGACGACAGGGAACAGGGCATTCTTAAATTATTATTTTAGAGTTTCTCTTCCTTGGAACAGATTTTATGTTCCAACCGAGGGGGGCTGGTGCTTTCTTGGTGTGTAAGGCTGTGTCAGTTGCCCTTTTTTGGTCTGCTAAGTTGCTGCACTTGATCAGTGTGGACCTCTTTCTTGATATTGCTGTAACTGTTAACTGCTCTTGCCACTCTAATATCTCCTCTCCTCTCTCTCTCTGTCTTCCCTCCATACCTCCCTTTGGTGTGGGGGGTCTGAGCTCTAAGCACATGCGTAGTCGTCGGCCTATGTTGGACCTGGTGCCAGTGGACATCCTTCTGATATGCTCTACCCACCCTGGATCTGATTGCCAGTTGGACGTTGGTCTCCCTGATGGACAATGAGCCAGTTCCCGGTCCCTTTCCTCATCCTCCTGCCTGTGATGCTGCACCAATCATGGGCATAAGCCCTGTGGCTACCTAAACTGACTTTGTGCTACCTCAGACCCAAGAGCATTGGGTTTTGATGTTTCAACTGCCAATTCACTCTTTCTAGAGATATGACTGTTTAGCCTGTGTTCTGCTCCTCTCTTTCAACAACCGTCCCTGGAGGAGGGGATACCTCACTGAATTGATTCTTCCAAGGTTTCTTAAATTTTTCTCCCTAGTGAGTTTTTCTGGGAGTTTTTCCTTGTCTTCCTTAAGGATTTAGGTTGGTTGAGGGGCAGTTCTATGAGCACATGTGAAACCCTTTGTGACATTGATTGTACAAAGGGCTATACAAGCTGATTAATATGCTTTAAAAAATGGAGCTTCGATGTTGGTCATTTAAACCAAATTGACCGCGTGGCCTAATGGATAAGGCGTCTGACTTCGAATCAGAAGATTAAGGGTTCGAGTCCCTTCGTGGTTATTGTCAGCCTGATGTCGGCGAGTCGTAACTGTGGTTGATTTCATTTTATAACAATGTCATTGGCCTGACAGATCAGTTTGTTGAATCTGTTGGCGTCCGCCGCCCTCAACCTACTGCCCCAGCAGGCAACAGCATAGAGGATAGCACTATCCACCACAGACTCATAAAACATCCTCAACATTGTCTGGCAGACGTTGAAGGACCTCAGCCTCCTCAGGAAGTAGAGGCAGCTCTGGCCCTTCTTGTAGACGGCTGGAGTGTTCGCACTGACCGCCTGAATGGAAACAGGGGTCACTGTTGTCCTGGTCCTTCTCAGGTCGATGACCCCCTCCTTGCACTTTGCCGCATTGATGATTCTGATTAGTCTGTAGTTTAGTGGATGAATTGTTCTTCCTGCATTATAAGGTCATGACTTTCTTCGGAGCTCTGAGTAAGTGTCTGACAAATTAATGAAATAGAATGAACACACGCTCATCAAGTTAACATGCCTGAACTCTCATGTTCCTCATCTAAACATGCTGATGCGTAGGCCTCCAAGGGAGACTGAACCGACTTTAACAGTTGCGCAGTTGCGCATTACATTTACATTTATACATTTATTCATTCAGCAGACACTTGTATCCAAAGCGCCTTACAAGAGAGAGCATTACAAAAGAGCATCGGTCACTGATCATAGCAGGGTTAAACTTACAGTCCACAAGCATAGTGGGTTTATGAAACATAAACAAACATAAACAACAGATTATGAAACATATATCGTGAGAAACCAATAAGAGAAAGAAAAAGTGACAGTGGTTTTGTTTTCAGTGGTTTCAGTACGCAGAAGGAAGTAAAATAAAGCAACTTGGCTTTAGTGCAGAGGAGGAAGATGACCATCGAAAAACGTTTTTGTTATGTTCGATCAGCACTTTTACGATCCCCACACGGGCCAAAGACCTTCTTTAGATGTCATTTCCTGTTTGATTTAGACAATATGTGGTGAGGCTTTCAAATGCTTCATCAGGGCTTTTGGTAAACCCGTGAGGTTTGCAAATTGCTGTCTGCTGCTTAGCTCCAGGGCTAAAGTGCCCAGGAAGAGAAACTCCTGGGAGACCAAAAGAAAGGCACCGCTGAGATTTGAACTCAGGATCTCCTGTTTACTAAACAGGCGCTTTGACCAACTAAGCCACGGCGCCTGTGCGAGGAAGACGAGGAAGAGATGCTTCACCTTCTTCAACTCTGATGGTCGGTACAGGTCCTTTTCGCACACAGGGCAGGACCCACATCAGAAACAAAGACAGACTCGAACCACCATCCTTTCGCTTCACTGCTCGCTGACTGAGCTTGGAGTTAAACCCACAATACTTCAGAGAAGAGGGTATTTGCTCACATTCTCCTATCCCACAGGTAACAGGAAGGTTTGTCTTTTTGTTGTTGTCATTTTGTCAGGCTCACGTGCTTCAGCCAAACTGCCTGGGGGGAGGTGCCCTTGTTGGCGCAGTAGGCAGCGCGTCAGTCTCATAATCTGAAGGTTGTGAATTTGAACCTCACACAGGTCAGTTGTATTCTTGACTGTTTTAAACTGTTACTCTGAGGGCTGTAGTGTTCCCTGCTGCTGTTGCAAACTGCAATGACCATCCTGTGGAACAAATAAAGGATTATCTTATCTTATCTAGTACACCAACATTCACAACCCTGCCCCGTGAGAGGCTCAAACTCACAAACACGCACTGCAGCCTGCGCCATCAATTCAGCTGCATTGCTCCACCCCTCCTAACACCCAGTGGAGCAGATTAATGACAGCCTCCAGCCCCAGTGGCCTAATGGATAAGGCACTGGCCTCCTAAGCCAGGGATTGTGGATTCAAGTCCCATACATGGTGACAGGTAGCTGAGTGGCGCAGCGGAAGCGTGCTGGACCCATAACCCAGAGGTCGATGGATCGAAACCTTCCTCTGCTGTGAGATTTTAAACACCCACGCTCTCCTGGCCTTTACTGCTTGCGCTGTCTTTTGCCCCACACTTGCATTGTGTCGGGGGTCGTTGGAACACACAAGATCATCTGCTTTGTCCATTAAGGCAACGTAGGAATTTTAGCTAGTTGAAAGTTTTTCAGCAAGCTAACAACAATCAGGGTGGTCTGAGTCAAACCTTCCCAGCGCTGGTTCTCAGGCTTCCTGCTGTTTCAGACCTGATCGGGTCCTCGCAGGGATCAGCAGAAGCTAGGGAATGAGCGTACAAGCGGCACCAGGGCACCTGACTTGGCGTTTCCGTAAACAGGCCAACTCAAACGAGCCTTAATTTAGTCAGTGGGCATAATTGGAATTTGACGAAAGCAGAATGAAGTTTCTGTCCAGTTTCAAACCAGGGACCATCCGTGTGTAAGGCGAACGTAATAACCACTACAGTACAGAAACCAACTGCTTAATAGAGCGGGAAACCCAGAAAAAACAACAAACTGTTCCGAAATGGTGGCTGTTCGTAAAATAAAACGAGCGCGAAAGGTTTCTGAACGTGGCCGGGGCTCTCGATGATGGTTTTAATGACACAAGGGCGGTGTGAGTAATACAATAAAATCTTTCCGCTCCAAGTTTCCATATCACGAAACACCTTCGCAGCATGGCAGTGGGTCTTATCAACCGAAGGAAGCGTGAGTGTGGCCTGGTGGACGATTCAGATTTCAGCTGTCGGTGGTGACAAGGGGGCAGTGAAGCAGGTGACGAGGTGGCCGAGTGGTTAAGGCGATGGACTGGTAATCCATTGTGCTCTGCACGCGTGAGTTTGAATCTCACCCTCGTCAGAAAGCCATATTCATGAAGTGCCCACTTTTTAGGAAGTTCAACTTCTTCCGTCGCTTGGCGCATCGTGCTCCTACCGAATCTGCGTATGCGCCGTATGTGCCCGTTGGAGGACAGCTTGCTCCTAGGTGACATCTTCAATGTGTCGGCAGATTATTTCATCAGATTTTTCATACAGGGCTTGTCTGGCTTTTCAAATTGGGCTCGTCCGGGATTTGAACCCGGGACCTCCCGCACCCAAAGCGAGAATCATACCCCTAGACCAACGAGCCAACTTGACTGGTGTTTTTCAGTTAAAAGCTACTCTTAGAGGGGGGGAAGAAGGGCTAGAATTGATGCTTTCACATCCACGCCATCGGTTCAGTTCCCGTTTAGAGAAACGAGTCTGTACACCCCTTTCAAAATAGGGTCTCCCTGCTTTGTCTGCTATCCTGCATTTGGACTGTAAATAGTTTAAACCGCAAAAAAAGAGGAAAAAAGTAAAACTCCTTCGAGCCGGATTTGAACCAGCGACCTAAGGATTTCCAATACAGTCATAAACTACAGTCCTCCAACTTGATGCTGCATTATCAGTTAAAAGCTACTCTTAGAGGGGGGGAAGAACGGCTAGAATCTGTGCTTTCACAGATGATCTGGTGACTGTGGAGGCCAGGTCATCTGGCACAGCACCTCATCACTCTCCTTCTTCGTCAAATAACCCTTACACAGCCTGGATGTGTGTTTGGGGTCATTGTCCTGTTGATGGAGACGTGCCAAATTGCACCAAGAGCCAAACTGATGTGCAGTGTCTGTAACGGGGATTTCCACCAGCATCAGTGTGGTCAACGCGCCAATTGATTATACAAATTGGATCAGTAAACGTATTTCTATCCCAAATTTAGTTTCATACTAAAGATATTTCACATTGAATGTTGAATATATTCACTTATCTCAAACTACTTTCAAGTTATAGCCTTTTGAAACCTCCAAATTGAGGTTTCCATTTTCCATTATAGCCGCCACCTTGTGACGTCATAATATGCAAATTAGATGAAAAACTTAATTACCATAACAAACTGTGAGTCATACTGAACAACTTTCTCATTGACAGTATACCTTTATCTCAAACCACTTTCAAGTTACCATTCAAGATCATGGGTGTAACAAAGTTAAATGAAACACCCAGATTTTTATGAAATTCTTACAAAATTGTATTGGCTGTTTATATACCCTGTGTAGGAGCCCAAATAGAAAAAGCCTTGGAGCATTTAATTTTCCCTTTTTTTGAGGTTGGAAGGAAGGAGATAAAGGAGGAGCCATCCCTTGGAGGGTGTGGTCAACGGGAAGACAGTCTTTTGACCTCACTTCCCCTCATGCAGTGAAGCTTAGGCCTCACCATTTTTGTTATTCAATCCTTGATAAATCTTTGAAATCTTAAGTTTAATTCTAAAATTAATTCTGAATATCTTTTTTGTTTCATTAAGCAAAATAGACAACATTATTTTGGACAGACCCTTTCTTCGTGTTTTTTTAGACCTTTTTGTTTTATTTCTGAGCGTCAAGACCTCCTGCTTGGCCATCAAAGGGGTTATTATTATAGGAGAAGAAATAACCATTACAATATATATGGCGGACTGGGAGGACTCTGTTCTGTCTGTCTCCCCCAACCTTCCCCTGCAGCTTTTCACTGAGTGACTTGCTTGCTGACCGGGTTACGGATGCACGGTTCTGAAATGCATTAGTGGGAGTGGCTGGGTTCCGGAGGCAGTCCTTTGACTACGCGTGACAGGCTGGGACAGCTGTCACAAACCGAGCGTGCGCATGATGGTTTATCCTGCCGACAGGTCTCCACTCCTTGCTTTACGCTTTCTCCGGAATGACGTAGTTGGTGCTGTATGTACTCCCCTCAAAAGGATACATTGTACTGATAAACGCTGGGTATTCGGACCTGGTTCTGTCGGAGGTTTCGACTGGATTGTCCAACGCGAGACGTGTAGGTGCGGGCCCGGCTGCGTGACGACACTCGTGTCAGCGTGTTGACCGGGTTACGGATGCACGGTTCTCTGTAGTTTAGGTTCAGGGGTATCCGACTATCACACTTGCCCAGGGTGTGTCGCTAACTGTTGACCGGTGAAGTTTCTGTACTCACATCGGTGGTTAATGAATGGATGCACATCAGAAATGGACGCTGATGTGTGTACCGAGACAGGCCTCGTGCGAGTGAGGGAGCACGATGGGACCAAGCGAGGCCCTCATGGCAGCTCGGAGTATCAGGTGGCTCCAGCTGTCCCTCGGTTACACCTAACTGAAAGCCAGCACTCGTGCCCAGGCTTTCCCTCCACATCAGTGAGCCGTCGGGGATCCAAGCCTAGGGGGGCTGGACGGAGGTCTGTACCATCGGGACCTGTGGAGGTGACCCCGGTTGACGTAGGCGCGGGCAGCCGGGGCATAAAACGTGCCTTACCCGACGGTGGAGGCAACGAAGCCGCCGGGGGGGAATATGAAACAGCCTCTGTGTCAGCGGGAGGGCGTAAACGTGCACGGACTGCCAAACCGGGATGTATGACGAGAAGGGTTGGCACTTCTGGAACGAGTGTCGGCAGTCCGCGCAGGGTCAAGGAGCGGGAAGCCTCTAATGCCGAAGAGGTGGACCGTCCCTCTGCCCGGTCCCGTGCTCGGCTTCACTCCGCTGGGAGCTCGAGGCGGGACCCGTCGCCGTCATCTGCGGATGACCTAGACGTTCAGGTGAGTGAACCTCGGCGTAGCAGCACTCTGACGGGCCATGATGTCCCCATGGGTTCCCCCGATCGGGTGCTCTCGCAACCAGTTAACCCAGTCGAGATGAAAAGTGGACCAGATGGGCTTGTGTCCGGCCCTGTGGGCGATGACACCTGGTGCGTTACCCTTCCTCTTTCTGACCCGCGATGCGGCCTGTGTGGGAAGTCCATTGGTGCCGTGGTAGCGATGGCTAAACATCTTCGGATAAGCCATTGTGAGGCGCTAGTGCATTTCCAGTGTGTCAAATGTGGGAAGTCCAGCAACAGTCACCACTCAATCTCCTGCCACGTCCCACGGTGCAAGGGGGGGGTTGAGGTGGATTTGGAGGCGGTCTTCCGGTGTGGAGACTGCCCGAAGGGCTTTCGGACTAGAGCTGGACTCTCCCTCCACAGGAGACGCACACACGCTGTCCTCTACCAAAGGGAGGTGTTGAGGGGGATACGTACCGCCAAGGGTGTGGTCTCCCCGGGGCGTGAGTGGACGGCATCGGAAAGGGCGCGGGTGCTAGACCACACCCGGCGGAGTAGGCATCTCAGGCTATCTGACAAAGCCATTGCGGCTGAGTTGGGTAATGGCCGGACTGGAAAACAGGTGAGGGCTTTACGGCGATCCCTGGACATGAATGCTGATGGTGGGGCCGACGAGGCCCCGGACTGGAGTGAGCTGGTCCGGGAGCTGTCAAACGCGAGTGACCCGTCGCCCTCCCGCACGGGAGTACACAAGATTCTCCTGAGGGCCCTCGAACAGCGGGAGGCGCAGCAGGACGAGGTACAGGTCGGCCCCACACCAATCTCTCAGGGGAGTGTTCATACGTCGGCACTCGCTTTACTTAAGGAGCTCGGGCGTGGCCCCAGGGGACTCAATAAGGGGACAGCCCCCGGCAGAAAACGCGCGGCCGCACCCATGACAAGAGGGAGGCGGGGGGCCAGGCGGCGGAGGTATCGGCTGCATCAGGTGATGTATGGCGACTCCCGAGGCGCCTTGGCCGCCCTAATCCTCGATGGAGTGGAAAGGAGCTTGTGCCCGATCCCTCTGGACGAGATCACTTCGGTGTTCAAAGCCAGGTGGGGTGGGGAGGAGACCTTCAGCGGCCTCGGTCAGTTCGAAACCGGTGGGAAGATCGCTAACGAGTTTTTCTGGGCTCCCATCTCGGCTTCTGAGGTTAAGGCAAACCTTGAGAGAGTGAAACAAAGCTCCGCTTCGGGCCCAGACGGGGTGACTAAGAGCGATCTGGTCAAATGGGACCCGAGCGGGAGCCGGCTCGCACGGCTGTTCAACTCGTGGTTCATCTCAGCGACTCTGCCGGAGGTCTTCAAAATGAACACGTCGACATTGATTCCTAAGACCACGGATACTGCCGAGTTGGCATCGATCTCGAACTGGCGTCCCCTGACGGTTAGTTCCGTGGTTCTTCGGCTATACTCGCGGATTCTGACATTGAGGCTGGCCGATGCATGCCCTTTGTCCCCGCGCCAGAAAGGATTTACGTGTTCCTCTGGCTGCTCTGAGAATCTTGTCCTCTTGCAGGGCCTGATTAATCGGAGTAGGGTGGTCGGTGCCTCCTTGGCATTGGTTTCAGTTGACTTTGCGAAAGCCTTCGATACCGTGACACATGAGCACATCCTCGGTGCTCTTGAACGGAAGGAGTTAGATGACCACCTGCTGAGACTCATCCGAGACTCATATGTGGACTGCGTGACGAGAGTCAAGGTGGGGCGTGAGTACACCCCACTGATTGACATGAAGGTGGGAGTCAAGCAAGGCGACCCTATGTCTCCCATCCTTTTCAACATTGCGTTGGATCCGCTGATCCAGACGCTTGAACGTCGAGGCGAGGGCGTGCGTTGGAGTGACCAGTCAGTGGCGACCTTGGCTTTCGCTGACGATCTGGTGATGGTGAGCGATTCGTGGATTGGTATGGCAAAAAACATCGCTATTCTGGAAACCTTTTGCCGGCTGACGGGGATGCGAGTGCAGCCCAAGAAATGCTTTGGATTCATGCTCTCGAAGGGTGGACACTCGCTCGTGGTAAACGACTGCAGTCCCTGGCGGATTTGCGGAGAGTCACTGTGCCTGACGGGTCCCGAGGAGGTTGCTCGTTACCTCGGGATGAGCGTGGGTCCGAGTGCTGGCATTGGTTTTTCGGATCCGGTCCTGAGAGTCCTTGACTGGGCTGACAGGGTGGGGCGAGCGTCGCTGAAGCCTTCCCAGAAGGTGGAGATGTTTTGTCGGCATGCCATCCCGAGGCTGCTCTACCAGCTAGATCATGGTCACGCCAGTGTGGCCTCCCTGAAGCGAGTGGACCGTGTGGTGAGGCGAGCTATTAAAGGGTGGTTACATCTACCTCCGTCAACTTGTGACGGTTTGCTCTACAGCAGATGTCGTGACGGCGGACTCGGCATCGTGAAGCTGGCCAGACAGGTCCCTGGTGTTCAGGCACGACGTGTCTTCCGGATGAGTTGGTCTGAGGACCCTCTTGTCCGGTTGGCAACGAACAGCCTCTTTCCCAGAGAAAAGTTTGAACGACTCTGGTTGAGTGCTGGGGGCCTTGCAGAGAAAGTACCTTCCTTGCCGGATCACAATGGAGTGGGAACCTCAGAAAAAGGTCCGGACGGTACCGAGCAGGGGGCTCCAGTCCCGTGTGACTGGAGACAGGAGGCGTTTCAGGCCTGGTGCGGGCTGACTACCCAGGGTAGGGGTACGGCATGTTTCTGTAGCGACAGTACCAGCAATCACTGGATAGGGCGTCCCACATCAATGGGCTTCAGCGAAGCACAGTATGTGGCGGCCCTACAACTAAGAGCTAACATATACCCAACTCGAGAGGCACTCTCTAGGGGACGGGGCAGAGGGTTGCCCGTCCCCTGCTGCAGAGGGTGTGGCACAGGCATTGAAACCGCTGTGCATATACTTGGGACGTGTCCTGCTGTGCAGTCTCCTCGGATCAGCAGGCACAACAAAATATGCACCCTTTTGGCAAAAGAAGCCATCAGAGCTGGCTGGGCGGCTGTCAGCAGCCTCAGGGTCAGATCTCAGGCAGGGCTGCTGAGAATCCCTGACTTGGTCCTAGTGAGAGGGGACCTGGCTCTGGTGGTGGATGTCACAGTACGCTTCGAGCTTGCCCCATACACCTTGGAAGACGCGAGGGCCAGAAAGGTGGCATACTACCAGCCGTATGCATCTGAGATCATGAGGGCACTCGTTGGAGTGACGAGGCTTCATTTCTTCGGGTTCCCTGTTGGGGCTCGGGGGAAGTGGCCTAGTTGCAATGACCGCGTACTGACCAGACTCGGTCTGTCGAAAACGAGGGCTAAACAGTTTGCAAGGTTGGTGAGTCGAAGGGCCCTCCTCTACTCTTTGGATATCCTCCGGGATTTCCATCTCGCCATCAATGACGGCTCCCAAGAGCCTGAGACCACTGTGGGGTCCTCACCCTCGTAACTGCCTTCGGGCAGCGTGTAATCCTGCCCACCTACCAACATCTGGGGAAACGGTTGCAAGGTGAGCCTGACACACTCACGAGCTTAGGGCCTGCTGGTCCTTTGCTTACCTGACTTTCTTGGAGGCCGGTGGCGGCAGCTTACATGGATCTGACCTTGGAGCCCCCGACGGCTGGGGGGCGTCCTCGCCACTGATTGGCCTGGGTTAGTGGGAGATATGCAGGTCTGGGTTGCAGCAGACGAGGATGAGACTGGCTCGGAAACGGGCCAGAGGGATCGGTCACCAGTGTCTGCCCGTGGGGACCTGGTGTACCAAAGGATTTGGCTCAGGCGGCGGTGACACAAGTGATCCGTCGAGCAGGCCGGGTGTAGAGGGCGCCTGGGATCCCAGCGATTCACAACGTAGACGGGTTGACTCTGCCCGATCTCTATCCCATACTCTGTTGTAAATCCATCTCTGTGGAGGGCTTGATACCGCTTCAGATGTGCGACCGGTTGGCCGACACTGACAGTGCTGGGTATGCGGGTGCTAGTGACAGGGTCTAACAGCCCGGTCATGATGCACTCCGCCGTCAACTCAGTTGCTGGCAGCTAGGTCCGGCGGTCGTGCATCCTGTTGGTGGATGGCATGAGAGGGTTGACTCCGGTCGACCTGACCTAAACCTCTTGGAGGGTCACCCCCCCGGTCTGGGTCCGCTGACAGTCCTAACAAACCAAGGTGGTGGGGCCGTGGATAGGGTTTCGTCGCCTTGGGCGCGGATCCTGATGCCACTGGTTACCAAGCATTAGGTGCAGCCACTGACGGATGTAGGCTTAGGTGGGCTTAGATTTGGGTGCTTGACTGGGGCGTGCCGGGGGACCCCCCCGTCCACACCCCCTCCATAAACGGCCTGGTTCGCCAGGTTGCAGTCTCTAGGGAGGGCCTGATACCTACCTCATGTCATGGGAGCGGTGAACCGATTCTGGTGTCGCTGGGTATGCGGGTGATAGTGACGGGTGATGCACCTGGTCATGACGCACTCCGCCGTCCCATAAGTCGGCTCCGGATAGGCTGGACCGGTCGTATGGTGCGTCTTAGGTTGAGGGTGCGAGAAGGCTGAGTCCAGTCAGCCTGACCTAAACCTCCGGGAGGGTCGAGTTTACCCCGGTCTGAGTCTCGCCGCGAGTCCCATATTCCAACGGAGGGGCCGTGGGCAGGGGCACGCCACTTGTGAGTGTGTCCCGATCCCATTGGCTGCATACCGCCGGAGGATGTAGGCTTAGGCGGGCTTGGGTTGGGGCACTTGGCTGGAGCGTATCAGGGGGGGCGTTCCCCTCCCCCTGCCTATGCTCCCTCCGCAAACCGTCCGGAAGGCCGGACCTCCTCACAGCTGTGCAGGGTTGGCAGCTGCGCCTCAATGATCATTCCCTTTGGGAAAAAGTCCTGAAGTGCGAGAGAGGGGGTAGGGCGTCCTACCCCAAGGGCTGGTTGTGTGTGTCAGCTACGGCTGGCACCCTTCCGAGAGACACTGAGTCTGCGAAACATGGGTTCTTCTGCCGCTGGCTGGACGTAGTGTCTCGAAAAGGTACGTGGAGAAGTTCTTCCAGCGCAATTGCCACATGGATTGACGCTTGCCGACGCCCGGCCAACGGCGGAAAAGTCTGAAAGACTACTTAAACTCGCCCAATTTAGACATAGGGGGGGTAGGGAAGAGCCCCTACCACAGAGTCCCTGAAGGCCGGTGATGCGGTCCCTGAAGTCCAGCCCAGAGGACAGAGAGAGGGACAGGGGCCCGCAGGGGCCTCTCCCAAGAAACCATTAAAACCCGACTGTGGCGGGGGTTGTTGGGGTACTTTTTCACCTATAGTCCCAGTTGGCCGGTGATGCGATCCCTGGCGTTCTGCTGGAGGATAGAGAGGGGACGAAGGCCCACGGAGGGCTTACGCCCAGGACTATTAAAACCCATATGGTGAGTGGGGGTCCTTGGGGCGGCCAATTCGGCTGTAGCATTCCCGAAGGGTATCGTTTGCCCGAGATCTGAATGTCAAAGTGAAGAAATTCAATGAAGCGCGGGAGAACGGCGGGAGTAACTATGACTCTCTTAAGGTAGCCAAATGCCTCGTCATCTAATTAGTGACGCGCATGAATGGATGAATGAGATTCCCACTGTCCCTACCTACTATCTAGCGAAACCACAGCCAAGGGAACGGGCCTATCCTCAGCTTGTAGCAGTGCTTGGCCTTTTTGATGCCCCTCTTCAAGTCAGCCCTGGATGCACTGTAGGCCTGTTCGTCACCTGATCTGAAAGCGGCCTTGCGAGCCTTCAGCAGGAGCCGAACCTCCTTGTTCATCCATGGCTTTTGATTAGGATACGTGGTAATCTGTTTCTGTGTTGTGACACTGTCAATGGTGTTGTTGATATAATCCAGTACAGAGGAGGTGAAGGTATCCATGTCCGTGTGAGAGCCACAGGTAGCCTGAGAAGCAAACACACTCCAGTCCATGTGTTGGAATCTGTCCTGGAGTGCAGAGTCAGCTCCTGCAGGCCACGGGGTGGCCAAGTTTGAACACCAAGTTCAAAATATATAAAAATAATTTAATCAAAAGAATTAAAACTAGCAAAATATCATACTATTGTAATCTACTGGAACAACACAAACATAATATTCAAGGAACTTGGCAAGTATTAAATGGCATAATAAAAAATGGAACAAATCCGAAACAATATCCAAATTACTTTACAGAAAACAATCAAATTGTAAGTGAAACTAAGGAAATAAATTTATTCAAGAATTATTTTGTAAATGTTGGACCAACCTTAGCAAATGGAATAACACAACCATTAAATTATGTATCAGATGAAAGACATTTTCTGAATATTGCTAACTCGTTTTTTATTGCTAGCGTAAATGCAAATGAAATATAATACATTTTGAGTACTTTTGAAAAGAAGCAGTCAACAGATTGTTTTGACATAGATATGTCTCCGGTGGAAGAAATAGTTGACCCATTTACTTATATCTGTAATCAACCCTTCTTAACAGGTATCGTTCCTGATAAAATGAAAATGGCAAAAGTAATACCCCTTTAATCTTTAAAAGTGGAGACAGGCGTCAGTTTACCAAATATAGACCTGGATAATCGGATTATAAAGCGCACAGTCGTTTTTTGAGAAAATTTAAGGCTTTTAAGTGCGCCCTATAGTCGCACAAAAATACGGTAGTCTCTCCAGCAGACAAGCAGACTATAGAGCAGGAAAAAAGATCAGGGAGCTAAAATGTTGCGACCGCCTCCACGAGAGCAAGGACAGAAGTGGGTCCTGCCCTGTGCGAAAAAGACCTGTACCGACCGTCAGAGTTGAAGAAGGTGGAGCATCTCTTACTCTTCTTCCTCACACAGGTGCCGTGGCTTAGGTGGTCAAAGCGCCTGTTTAGTAAACAGGAGATCCTGAGTTCAAATCTCAGCGGTGCCTTTATTTTGGTCTTCCAGGAGTTTCTCTTCCCGGGCACTTTAGCCCTGCAACTAAGTCCTCATGTTTTGAGAGAGACTGATGCCATCTCCCTGGTGGTCTAGTGGCTAGGATTTGGCGCTTTCACTGCTGCGGCCTGGGTTCGATTCCCGTTCAGGAAAAGCTCTCTATAGGAGTGCTTTTCAACCCTCAGATAAAACATTTACATTTATTCATTTAGCAGACGCTTTTATCCAAAGCGCCTTACGAGAGAGCGTTTACAAAGAGCATCAGTCATTGAGCATAGCAACGCGATAGACCCCGACCCCATAAAAGGTCACTGTGTCATCCTCAAGGTGAGGCGCATTGCCGTAACAAACGCAGAACACCTCAGAAAGCACCGCAACAAGGTTTGAACAGACATCGCCCGAACAGGGACATGAACCCTGGGCCTCAGATTAATTGTCTGATGTTCTACAGACTGAACTATCCAGGCCCTGGAGACCAATGAATGATGGTTTTATTCATCTTCCTCCTGTGCATTGAAACCAAGTTGTTTTATTTGTCTTCCTCCTGAGCATTGAATCTACTGAACACCAAACCACTGTCACTTCATCTCTCCTGTGCACAAAAGCCACAAGTGACTATTCATCTTCCTCCTGCACACTGGAGCCACTAAAGTTGTCTTCTTCGGCCACTCGTATCAGACCCACGCTGTAAGTCGTTTTTTTGCTTCTCGGAACTCAGGGGTACGTTGAGAATGCACTTCAACTGGAGCGAAGAGTCTTCCAAGACTCCAACATTATGGTTCAACTCCTGGCCGGCTTGAGTGCCTTTTCTGTGACTTGGGTGTTTGGGAAACAAGGGAAAATATGTCTGTCAAGTAGATGAGCATAGTGTGCCACCCTCAAAGAATACGCATCATGACTGTAGTGTTCTCGTGCAGTGTGTTGTAACTCTGATTTAACACCGAGTTAAACTGTAGCCAATGAAGACAGAGTCGTAGTAAGGTTGACCATTTACTGTCACAATTCCTCATTAACAGACGGTGAAAACTGCAAATAAAAGAATACAAAAATACTGAATATACATTTGACTAAACAGCATGTTGTACATAGTTGTAAATAATAATATAAACTGTCTAACACTGTATGAAGACATTCTGATGCCAATTGCATTGATTTTAGTTTGTACAAAATTGCTAACCAAAACGTTTTTAACAACACATCAAACATTATTTTTTAACTAAATCCACTCTAATATATTATCTTAAACATGTCTTGCATTGATTAAACAAACTTACAGCATTGCCTCTTAGATGCTTTCATGTGGATGCTAGCAGATTACAATCAGAAGACGCACATGTCTGCCATTCCTTCTACAGAGGTACGATTTTTTAACAGGAAGTGACTAAACCGGAAGTGACATGTCGCAAACCTAAAACAGCTAAATAATATGAATTTATACATTGGCTTATTTTAACTGTAGAGTAATTATTCACATCCGTTTGTACATATACATATTTTAAGAAATCAATGTTAACAAATGAGTAATTTTGCGTGGTTATTTTAATATAGATCTGGGAAGTTGCATCGAAAGAGTTTCAGAATTATATGGAAACTGCTGGTTTAAGACCAATGATACAAATGTTGACAAACCTACCAGGATCACTACTCGTAGTGCTACTATCATTGACAACATATATACAAATTTACATGGTGAAATTATTAGTGGCATTTTTATGACAGATGTGAGTGATCACCTCCCTGTGTTTATAATTCATGAAAAATTATGCATAGACAAGGTGCAAGAGGAAATGTATATAAGAGATAGATCCAACAAGGCATTAGAAGCTTTTAGAGAAGATCTTAAGAAACAAAATTGGGATCATGTATATACGGATGACATGAATAATGCGTATAATACATTTATGTCAACGTTTAACAATTTATATGACAAAAATTGTAAAGTAAGAAAAATGTGTGGTTATGGTAAGAAGACAATTCATAAGCCATGGATGACAAATGGGTTGAAAAATGCCTGCAAGAAAGAATGCTTCTCAAATTGAAAACTAAAGATGCTGAAGTAAGGTACAAACAATATAAAAATAGACTTTATTGAGACAATATTGAGAAAAAAAAAAGATTATTACACCAAATTATTAGACGAAAACAAAAATAATACAAAAAATACATGGGGTGTGGTAAACACCATCTAGCAAAAAGGTAGGGTGAACTCAAATATTCCAAATTACAAAGAATAACGTAGATATTTTTGGAAAAGAAGAAATTGTAAATTAATTTAATAATTACTATGTGAACATTGGTCCAGCGTTGGCACAAGCTATCCCAAGGGAGCACGCTGATGGTAGAACCATAGATGAAAATGTCTCTAACTATTTTTCTGGAGAAAGTGCAAGCGAGTGAAATTATGGAAATTTTTAATAAATGCGCAAATAAAAAATCTAATGATTATGCAGATGTAAATATGATTTTGATTAAAAAAAATTATAGATGTTGTTATTGAGCCTTACACTTACTTATGTAATATTTCTTTCAGCACAGGAGTTTTCCCTGACCATATGAAAGTAGCCAAAGTTATTCCACTTTTTAAAAAAGGAACTAAAAATGACTTATCTAATTATAGACCTGTATCACTGCTTTCGCAGTTCTCCAAAAATTTTTACAAACTTTTTGTGAGAAGATTGAGTAGGTTTGTTGAAAGGTACAGCATTTTAAGTCACAGCCAATATAGATTTTGCTCAAATCATTCAACTGCTACAGTGTTAATGGAACTGGCCGAAGAAATTACCAATGCCATGGACCAAAAAAAAATTTAGTTAGTATCTTTGTAGACCTTCTAAAAGCTTTTGATACTTTAAATTATGAGATCCTTTTACAAAAACATAGATAAATATGGCATAAGAGGTGTGGCACATCAGTGGGTCGCAAGTTACTTAACAGACCGGTATCAATTTGTAGAAATCAATAGCACCAAATCAAAACATAGTAAGATAGCGTGTGAGGTTCCCCAAGGTTCGGTCCTTGGACCAATACTTTTTCTTATTTATATTAATGACATTATGTCTGTTTCTAATGTACTGAAATGCATCCTGTTTGCAGATGACACCACTTTATTTCACTCAGGAAACAATATAAATGTGGTTTTAAAAATTGTAGAAAATGAGTTTAAAAAATAGTGAAATGGTTTAATGCCAATAACTTATCTATAAACGATAATAAAACTAAGTTTATGGTTTTTAGTTGTAAAAACTGTGATATAAATGCAAGACTATTCACACAAGGATTGGAGATCGAAAGAACACATAAGATTATTTTTTAGGTGTTATGATTGATGAACAGTTAACATGGAAACCACATATAGAAAAAGTACTAAAATATCCCAAACTATTGCTGTTTTACACAAGGTGAAAGCCTCTCTTAACCCTTTAAGCGCCAAAGTCGCAGAATTGCAACATTGCTGATTAAAACAACCTGTAGCTATAAATGTGGGGCCGAATCATAACACCGCAAATATGAGTGGAAACCACGGATGAAAACATGCCTGTTTCCACACAGATCCAGGAAATAGTACAACTGCATTTTAGATGCGGTTCTGAGCATCAGTGTGGTCAACTTTTATTAACCCTTTAGGCACCAGTGATTTTTCATGAAAAATATAAAAATTGATATTGAGATTTCAAAAGGCTATAACTTGAAAGCGGTGAAATGAAAGTGGTTTGAGATAAGGGAATACATTCAACATTCAATGTGAAATATCTTTAGTATGAAACTAAATTTGGGATATAAATATGTTTACTGATCCAACTTGTATAATCAATTGGGCAGTGACATTTCCGTGTTCAGATACTGCCCGCCTTTTGGAGCAGCCAATCGCGAGCCAGGACATGGAACGAATCAGGTGCGGCCACACAATCCTGGGTACAGACAAGAACAGAAACACAGATACAAACGAATAACGGCACAAGCCGTAATACCCTGACTACTAAGTCCCCCAGGTTTGGGTTTCTACAGAAGGCAGAAAACACCGTGGTGTTTGTGAGGGGAGGGGGAGGAATGAATGGTTTCTTATCCTCAAAGTTTTGTCTTAGGGTCCTATGGAGTGTGGTGGAGGACGGGGAGAAGACCGAGATCAAGGGGATCTTTGTCCCCGTGGGAGCCGCCCTCTGAGCCCCGCGGTGGGAAAGCCAGTCGCTCACAACCGAGCGCAAGAAGGTGCGAGTATAACCTCTGGATTTTAAGGCTTTGAACAGCGTAATGGTGGCTTCCTCTCGGTCCATTTCCCTCGAAAAGATGCGGTCGAACCTAATCAACTGTGATTTGACAGTGCCCTTGAACGTACAGTTGTGGTCAAAAGTTTACATACACTAGTGAAGATCATGTATGCCATGGCAATATAGGGTTTTCAATAAACTCTACAACTCTTATTTTTCTGTGATGGAATGATAAGGAGCACATATTTCTTTGTCACAGAAAACATTCATGAAAAATGGTCCTTTTACGAATTTATTATGGGTCTTTTGAAAATGTGTCAAAATCTTCTGGGTCAAAAATATACATACAGCACCTTGAATTACCAATTTGGTGATGTAGAAAAAGTTGTTTCAATCCAATTTGCTTTTTGGCATGGCCTCCTAACTTCTTACGAGTGATTATGATTGACTCCAGCTGGTGACTTCTTTCAGTCCATGTAAATAGGGCTTGTTGGACACATTCACTAGACTCAGCCAGAAATACTACAATGGGAAAGTCTAAGGAGCTCAGCACGGATCTGAAAAAGCGCATCATTGACTTGAACAAGTCAGGAAAGTCCCTTGGAGCCATTTCAAAGCAGTTGCAGGTCCCAAGATCAACTGTGCAAACAATTGTTTGTAAGTATAAAGTGCATGGCACAGTTGTATCATTGCCACGATCAGGAAGAAAACGCAAGCTATCACTTGCTGCTGAGAGAAAATTGGTCAGGTTGGTCAAGAGTCAACCAAGAACCACCAAAAAGCAAGTCTGCAATGAGTTGGAGGCTGCTGGAACACATGTGTCAGTGTCCACAGTCAAGCGTGTTCTACATCGCCATGGGCTGAGAGGCTGCCGTGCAAGAAGGAAGCCATTACTCCAGAAGCGGCACCTTACGGCTCGACTGAAGTTTGCTGCTGATCACATGGACAAAGACAAGGCCTTCTGGAGGAAAGTTCTGTGGTCAGACGAAACTAAAATTGAGCTTTTTGGCCACAATGACCAGAAATATGTTTGGAGGAGAAAAGGTGAGGCCTTTCACCCCAAGAACACCATACCTACCGTCAAACATGGTGGTGGTAGTATTATGCTGTGGGCCTGTTTTGCTGGCAGTGGAACTGGTGCTTTACAGAAAGTAAATGGAATAATGAAGAAGGAAGACTACCTCCAAATTCTGCAGGAAAACCTAAAATCATCAGCCAGAAAGTTGGGTCTTGGACGTAGTTAGGTGTTCCAACAGGACAATGACCCCAAACATACATCAAAAGTGGTGAAGGAATGGCTAAATCAAGCTAGAATTAAGGTCTTAGAGTGGCCTTCCCAAAGTCCTGACTTAAACCCCATAGAGAATATGTGGACTGTGCTGAAGAGACAAGTCCGACTCAGAAAACCAACAAATTTAGTTGAACTGCACCGATTCTGTCAGGAGGAGTGGTCAAAGATTCAACCAGAAGCTTGCCAGAAGCTTGTGGATGTCTACCGAAAGCGCCTAATTGAGGTGAAAATGGCCAAGGGACATTTAACCAAGTATTAATGTGCTGACTCTCGTCAGTAAGTATTTGGCCCTAGTGGTGCCCGGAGTTACTACATCTGTATTTATGTTATATGTCAGTAGTGGACCAAGCAGTAGGCCTGCAAGCACCCTGTAAAAGTGCTCCTCCACAGACAGTCAGTTGTGGAGCCTTGAAGTGGAACCAACAGTGAGTTTTTGTTGCTGTTTGACATTTAAGTTGTTAATTATGGTATAATGTTGGAAGTTATGTTTGACATGCTTGAATTATGTCACTAATTATGTCACACACAAACACTATGCTAACCGGGAAGCTAATTGTTGGCAATACCTCAGCTAGGTTGTTGACTCATTTGGTTCATTGTTAAGCCTTCGTGCTAATGTTCGTTTGCTATTTGCTGCATTTACGTTGCTAATACTTACCTGGGCACACAGTCACTGTAAAACAAAGATGTTAACTTCAGTTATATTATACTTACCTGATTTACAATCTGTAGAAGAAGAAAATTGTGGACAATCTGTTTTATTTCGATTGAGTCATGATATGTATTTGTGTTTTGTTGTGTTTCAGTTTTACAAAAAAGAAAGAAAAGAAATGAGAAGAGAAATCAAATGTACCAACAAACTTCAGTAAACGCAATCACACTGGAGTCAAGCCTACTGGGTCTTTCTTCTTTTGTTCGCTATCTGTCAGCATAATGCGGCCTATGTGTTATCAGGACAGAATAGTAAAATGTTGACCACTCAGCGAGGGAAGACAGTTGAATAACTGTGAACAGCATGCAAAAACGTCTCAAGATGAGCAACAACGGCCATGAAGAGCATCCATCCCAGATGGAGACAAGATCTCGTGCCTCAACTTCACACAAATCCTCCAGATCATCAGCCCAGTCATCGGTCAGCGCAGCTGCAACAAGGGCCAAGGCTAAGGCTGAAGCGGCAAAAATTAAAGTATCCTTTGCTGAAAAAGAGGCAGCTATGATGAAGGAGAAGGCGTCAATAGAGGCAAGTCTTCATGTGTTAAAGCAAGAGAAAGAAGCTACTGCGGCATCAACAGAGGCAGCTATATACGAGGCGGCCGCAGCAGAGTTCGAACAAAGCAAAAGTCACGCTCTCAGTGAGTTACGGGATTTAACTCTTGATGATCCAGTGAAACGCACCAAAAGCTATGTAGCAACACAGCCATTCAACACACATGCTCCACAGGAGCTACAGATACCTAGTCTACTGCCACCCACTGTTCACCCTAGACGAGTGAATACCCAACCTTCAATCAATAAGGCACAAGATTCACTGTATGAGTCTTTTACTGAAGAAATTGGACACACAGCTGCACCTACTGAACGCCATGTTCCTCGCTCTTCTCCAGAGCCATTTGTGCCAAAGCAGAAATACCCGCCTCCAACATCGCAAACACATGTCTTAGCCCAGTATCTCATGAGGAAAGAGATGGTGAGCTCTGGACTTCTTGCCTTTGATGATTGCCCAGAGAATTACTGGGCATGGAAAGCCTCTTTCCTAGCAGCTATGAAGGAGCTAAACCTATCTGAGCAGGAAGAACTCAACCTACTGGTCAAGTGGTTAGGGCCCAAGTCATCACTTCAAGCCATGCGGATTAGAGCTGTGCATGTACATAATCCCAGACAAGGTGTGTGCATGGTATGGGAGCGCTTGGAGGAAACTTACGGAAGTCCAGAGGTGATTGAAAATGCTCTGCTGAAGAAACTAGATGCCTTCCCAGCTATCTCTAACAAAGACACACACAAGCTCAGAGAGTTAGGCGACTTGTTAAAAGAGCTACAAGCTGCAAAGGCTGAGGGATTCTTGCCTGGACTTATGTACCTCGACACAGCTAGAGGGGTGAATCCAATTGTTGAAAAGCTACCCTTCTCACTACGGGAACGCTGGATCACACAGGGTTCCAAATTTAAGGAGCGTTATCACGTACCTTTCCCACCATTCAGTTACTTTGTTGATTTCGTATGCTCCCAAGCTAAGACCCGAAATGACCCCAGTTTTGCATTCAACTTTTCCTCCATCCCCAGTCAATCCAGAGGTGGAAGGGAACAAAAACACATGCCAAAATCATTCGTCACAGTTAGGAAAACTGATGTTACAGCCACAGTTGGTGCATCGCAGGATAGCACAGCTGTGAAGAAAAATGAACCGGACAAAGAATGTCCTATACATAACAAACCTCACCCGCTGTCAAAATGCCGTGGATTCCGAGGGAGACACCTTGATGAGAGAAAAACATTCTTGAAAGAAAATTCAATTTGCTTTCGATGTTGTGCCAGCACCAAACACCTGGCTAAAGATTGCAAAACCAGGATACAATGCCGGGAGTGCGAAAGCGACAAACATACCTCTGCCATGCATCCTGGTCCAGCTCCGTGGTCATCTCCGTGGCAAGCTAGACACTCAACTGGGAGCGAGCAAAGCGGGGAGCAAAGTAGGGAGAATGAAAATTCTGCATGGCCTGTTGTCACTTCTAAGTGTACGGAGATATGTAGCGACGCACCACGACCTAAGTCCTGTTCAAAAATCTGCTTGGTTAAGGTTTACCATGCCGACAATCCAAGTAAGTCTCAAAGAGTGTACGCAATACTCGATGACCAAAGTAACCGGTCTTTAGTGAAATCGGATTTCTTCAATCTGTTGGGCATTAACGGCACCGCATCCCCATACACGCTAAAGACATGCTCTGGCAGAATCGAGACTGCGGGGAGGAAAGCAAGCAACATCATCGTGGAATCTCTTGATCAGAAAACCAAGGTTACACTTCCCACCCTGTTAGAGTGTAATCACTTGCCTGACGACCGATCAGAAATTCCAACACCTGAGTGCACCCGATATTTCCCTCACCTCAGACCAGTGGCTGATAAGATCCCAGCGCTTGACCACAGTGCACCCATTCTTCTGCTGCTGGGCAGGGACATTCTGAGCTTGCACAAGGTACGTGAGCAGCGCAACGGGCCACACAATTCGCCTTACGCGCAGCGTCTTGACCTCGGCTGGGTCATAGTGGGGGAGATGTGTTTGGGTGGTGCTCACAAGACTGAAGATGTCAATGCCTACAAGACACAGGTCCTTCAAAACGGACGCTCTTCCTTTCTTAAGCCATGCATTAACAGCATCCACATAAAGGAGAAGCCCGAGGGACTGACTCAGTGCGAGCCTCAGTCGCCCTCACAGGCCTTTCAAAAGACAAATAGGGCTGGTCTCGGAGACGGAGTGTTTCAGAAAACACCTGAAGATAACAAACCAGCCATGTCAGTGGATGACAGCGACTTTCTGAGAATAATGGAAAAGGAGGTGTATATGGACAATGAAAACCACTGGGTTGCACCCTTACCTTTTCGTTCTCCTCGTAAGCCCCTTCCCAATAACAGAGAGCAGGCCTCTCAAAGGCTCCATTCTCTCCAGCGCTCATTCAGAAAGAAACCTGAAATGAAACGGCACTTCTTTGAGTTTATGCAGAAGGTGATCAGCAATCACCAGGCAGAGCCAGCTCCTCAACTACAGCCAGAGCAGGAATGCTGGTATTTACCAACCTTTGGCGTTTACCACCCCCAGAAGCAAGGGAAAATAAGGGTTGTTTTTGACTCTAGCGCTGAGTACAACGGAACGTCATTGAATGATGTGCTTCTTAGTGGACCCAACCTCAACAATACACTAATTGGTGTTCTACTAAGGTTCAGAAGAGAACAAATTGCTGTCACCGCCGATATAGAGCAAATGTTCTATGGGTTCAAGGTCAGAGAGGACCATCGCCATTTCCTCCGATTTCTGTGGCACAAAGATAATGATCCGCACAAGGAGATCATAGACTACTGGATGACTGTGCATGTGTTTGGCAACAGCCCATCACCAGCAGTGGCAACATATGGGCTGAGGAAGGCTGCAGAGCAAGGAGAGGCAGAACATGGCAGTGATGCGAAGGAGTTTGTCTTCAGGAACTTCTATGTTGACGATGGACTCACATCACTGGCCAAGGAGGACGAGGTTATCAGTCTCCTACAGCGAACCAAAACTCTGCTGGCGGAGTCCAACTTAAACCTGCACAAGATAGCTTCCAATAGCCCAAGGGTCATGGAGGCCTTTCCTGTTGAAGAACGAGCAAGTGACCTTAAAGATCTAGACCTTGGAGCAGACCCCTTGCCCTTGCAGAGAAGTTTAGGTTTAAACTGGGAACTCCAGACAGATATTTTCACCTTCAGAGTCTCAAGAGATATCAAACCATTCACTCGGAGAGGTATGCTGTCCACCATCAACAGTCTTTATGACCCACTTGGATTCGCATCTCCCATCACCGTCCAAGGCAAAGCGTTGGTGAGAGACATAACTGCAGAACAGTACGAGTGGGACATGCCCCTCCCACCAGAGAAAGAGATGCAGTGGAAAGCATGGATCAACTCCTTAACAGACCTGGAGCAGGTTTGCATACGGAGATCATACCTTCCAGTCTCTGTATCATGCTGTACATGGATAGAACTCTGTGTTTTTGCAGATGCCTCGTCCCTGGCAATAGCTGCTGTAGCTTACCTGCGTGCCCTGGATTCTGATGGAAGATGGCATGTAGGATTTGTTATGGGCAAATCAAAACTCGCTCCTTACCCCATGCACACCATTCCGCGCCTAGAGTTGTGCGCAGCAGTCGTGGCTGTTGAGCTGGCTGAAGTGATCCAATCTGAAATTGATATAGAGCTACACGCAGTCAGATTCTTCACAGATAGTCGCGTTGTACTGGGCTACATACACAACAGTTCACGAAGGTTCCATACCTACGTAGCTAACCGAGTAGCTCGTATTCGTGGATCTACTGAACCGAAACAGTGGCAGTACGTCTTGACTGACCACAATCCTGCAGACCAGGGAACCAGGCCATTCCCGGCATCTCACCTCTCATCGTCCAGTTGGTTGCTCGGCCCCCCATTTCTCAGTCAGTTGGCCACTGACCACGATGACGAAGCTGAAACTTTTGAGCTTGTTGACGCAGACTCAGACAAAGAAGTTCGACCCCAAGTGACCTGTCTTGTAACCAAGGTAGCGGAACAGGCTCTCGGTGCATCAAGATTTGAACGCTTCTCTTCTTGGAAGAGTCTTGTAAGGGGCATGGCAACTCTCATTCATGTAGCCAAGTCGTTCTCACAAGTGAAGAACAGTGACGGTTGCAAGGGATGGCATCAATGTAGTCAGCTGCTCAGCACAGAGCGTTCTCAAGCGAAGACGAGTGTGTTCACGGCTGTGCAAGAGGATGCTTACAAAGAGGAGCGGAAATGTTTGACGCAGGATACCAAAGTGCACCGACAAAGTCCCCTTGCCAAGCTTGACCCCTTCATCGATGATAGCGGACTGCTTCGAATTGGAGGTCGGATACGCAGGGCAGACTTAGAAGATCAAGAAAAACACCCACTCATCCTACCAGCCAGTCACCATGTGACTACGCTTCTGGTCCGACATTATCACGACAGGGTAGCCCACCAGGGTCGCCACTTCACAGAGGGTGCATTGCGCACTGCTGGTATTTGGATAATAGGTGGGAGAAGACTCATCTCCAGCACCATATACAAATGTGTCACCTGTAAGAAGTTGAGAGGAAAGAGAGAAGTTCAGAAAATGTCTGATCTGCCAGCAGACAGGCTGGCAACAGATCCACCCTTCACTCATGTGGGACTTGACGTTTTCGGCCCATGGACTGTCATCACGCGGCGGACACGAGGGGGAGCTGCTGAGAGCAAAAGGTGGGCAGTCATTTTTGCTTGTTTAAGTACAAGAGCAGTGCACCTTGAGGTTATTGAATCTATGTCGACCTCGAGCTTCATCAACGCCATGAGGCGCTTTCTAGCCATTCGTGGACCTGTCAAGCACTTACGGTCGGATAGGGGCACAAATTTTATAGGCGCATGTCGAGAATTGCAAATCAATACAGATGACCCTGAAATCAAGACCCACTTACAAGAGCTAGGATGTACATGGACCTTCAATGCTCCCCATTCCTCACATATGGGAGGAGCTTGGGAAAGATTAATAGGAGTGGCAAGGCGCATCTTGGATGGACTGCTACTGAAGGGTAGTGCAACCAGATTGACTCATGAAGTCCTGTCAACCTTGATGGCTGAGGTTATGGCCATAATGAATGCTCGTCCTCTGGTCCCAATTTCCTACGATGTAGAGGTACCTGAAATGCTCTCACCTGCCACACTGCTTACACAGAAAGCAAGTGTTAATCCTGCACCCCTGGGAGACTTCGAGTTGGATCATCTCTGCAAGGTACAGTGGCGCCAGGTCCAGAACTTGGCAGACTCCTTCTGGAAGAGATGGCGATCGGAGTATCTGGCAACACTTCAACCACGGAGGAAGTGGACTTTGGAGAAGCCTGACCTCAAGGAAGGTGACATTGTGTTGATAAAGGACAGTCAAGCAAACCGTAATATGTGGCCTCTGGGACGAATAGTTAAGGCCATTGCTAGTACAGACAACAGAGTTCGTAACATTGCTGTATGTATATTTTTGACCCAGCAGATTTTGTCACATTTTCAAAAGACCCATAATAAATTCATAAAAGAAAAAATTTTCATGAATGTTTTTTGTGACAAAGAAATATGTGCTCCTTATCATTCCATCACAGAAAAATAAGAGTTGTAGAGTTTATTGAAAACCCTATATTGCCATGGCATACATGATCTTCACTAGTGTATGTAAACTTTTGACCACAACTGTATGTGAGGGGTGGTAGCTGTCCTTATGAAGGAGTGCATGTGTGTCTGTAGGTTTAAAGTAAACACACGTGCCCAGTCTCCCTGTCTGGGTCGTCCCCATTAAGGACCTTTGCCAGTTTTTTGGTGACGAAGCCCTCGGTCACCATCTGGGTTACTACCTCTCTCATGAGGGAGGCTGTCTGGGGGTAAATGGGTCCCGGAAGAGGGCCGTAGTATTCGGTATCAGACAATTGCCTCATTGCTTCCTGGACATAAAAGGTTCGGTCCATGATAACTAAGGACGAGCCTTTGTCCGGTGGTTTTATTACAATTGCTCTATTATCCCGTAAGGTTTTGATAGCCTTCCACTCCTGTTGGGAAATGTTGGGTGAACTCTGACCTGAGGATGGAAGGGAAGAGGTCAAAGCCTCCAAATCATTTCCCATGAGCTCAAACAGTTCGACTGGGAGTTGATTGACGGGAGGCTCCCAGAGGGAGGGGGGCTGGAACGGTGGTCTGGTCGAACCATCGTCCATGTCATCCCCAAAAAAGAAGCAGAGGCGCAGTCGTCTGTGGTACGCTACTA
This sequence comes from Neosalanx taihuensis, assembly GCA_030340665.1. NCBI lineage: Eukaryota > Metazoa > Chordata > Actinopteri > Osmeriformes > Salangidae > Neosalanx > Neosalanx taihuensis. The sequence goes on along the minus strand of JARGSH010000050.1, from coordinate 1,344,252 downwards.
TATCCAGCCGCAGGTCCCATTTGGGGTTGGGCTGTGTACCGTATGTTGGAATAAAGGATAAGCCTTTAGATAGAATGGAAGTCTGGGGGTCTGTAAGGATCAGAGTCGAGGAAAGGTTTACCACGCTAGGTGTTGGTTCCGTTCCCTCAAGTCGCTGTTGGCCCAGGTTGAGGTACGTTCTCCAGTGGATCCACATGGCGTGTGCGGTCTCGGGGGTCCAGTGCACATTGTCCCAGGTGGTGGAGAAAAGGTGGCGGGGTAGGCGGGGAATGGAGCTTCCTTGTTCTCTGATTAGAGTGTTGATGGTGGTCAAATTTCTTTGCAGGTTTGGAGCCAGGTGGTCTGAGAAGTTCAGGACCGGCATCAAGATCCTGGCGTTGGGGAATGTGGACCGGGCCGCTCCCGTGAGTCTCTGGAGTTGTGGATCCAGCAAAGAGGGGTTGGATTGCTGCTTGTTCTATTTCGTGGAGCTCCGCCCCATAGGGGAGCTCTGCTCCTATTGGTTTACCCGCTGCCTAGTGCAGCCAACCACTGAAGATCAAAATGTATCCGCATCTGTCTCACACAGGTGCCCCTATATAAAGGGGGTGACAGCTGTCACTCGTTCTCCCAAAAAATTCAGCACGGGTTGTTCTGAATTCAACTAGAAGATTAATATCCGAGAATGAGCAAGCATTCCATTCCACGTTTACCGGCCAAGGCTCTTTTAAGAGCCAAGTGCCGGTGCCGTCACCTGGAAGCCGATGGGGACCTCCAAGAATTTTGTTTCGTGTGTTTGGGACCCCGGCATGCCAGGGAGGGTATGGTGGAGTCCCCTGGTGGGCCCTCATGCGAAACGCAGGAGAGCGGCCAAACCCCTGTGCCCCACCATGCCTAAACTGGCAGAGTATGTGCAGGGCTCCTGGGATGCGCCTTTAATGGCTAATGTGCCGGTCAAGGCGCTCCTCCCCTTCACAAGGGTTGAGGCCCTTGGAGAGGCTGTGAAGTCCGGCCCTCCACCCCTGGAACCGTCGCTGGTGGCATACCTGGTGCCTGGGGCGAGCACCTGGATGACAACCAGGAAAGCGTCTCTCCCATCCCCCCGTGACAAGCTCACTGCCTCTCTGGCAGACAAGGCTTATGTCTGGGGTGCGCAGGGGGCAGCGGCCTCTGGGAATGCTGCCCTCCTGACTGCCGCGGTCGCCAAACTCTCCATGGAGAGACCCGAGGGACTGTCGGCAGAGGAGACGTCGTGGGTTTCCAGGATGGCGTCTGCCGCGCTGCACCTGAACCAGGGAGCGGCTATTTGCTCCGGCAGAGCGATGGGCAACAGTGTGGTTGTGCACCGCCACCTCTGGCTGTCTCTCACAGCCATGAAGGAGGCGGACAAGACCGCCCTGCTCAATGCTCCGGTGGCGAGCGAGGGTCTGTTTGGACCGGCTGTGGCGTCAGCCTCTGACAGATTCTCACGCCTGGAGCAGGAGAGGAAGCACCTGCTGGGGCACATGCCTCTCCAGAGGAAGCCCAGTGCTGCACCCCTTTCCTCCCTTTCTGCAGCTGCGCCGCAGAGCAGAAGGAAACGAGCCCGCCGTCCAGTGGCACGAGCGGCCACAGCGACGCAGGCTGTTCCTTCCTCGGCACCCGCCCCCTCGACTGCCCCCCCCGAGAGATCGGGATACAGCCGACCACCGAACCCTAGCTGGCGTGGTGGCGGAGGGGGAAAGAAGAGGAGGGCGTGACTGGCAGTGGGGACCGAAGCTTTGGTCCCCACTACTGTATCTGTTTGTGAAATAAAGAGGCGTGAACCTCCACTTTACTTTCTCAAAGAAAGACAAGGGTTCCATTCGCTGCCTCTCACGGTCTCGACTGGTACAGAGCTGAGCTCTCGTACGCTTGTCGAACGAGCTGATGAGTTGGGATCTTTTCACAGTTTTTGTCTAACTGGCGAAACTGAACCATCGGGCTTCGTGCAGGTGACAGAGTCCAGCCCAGCCAGCAATAGGCGTGTGGCTGGACTGCTGCCCACCTCCGAGTACCGTGTAGCAGCGTGTGACTCTGTTAACAACTCTGTTAACAACTCTGTTGATGGCTGTGTTATGTTACATGAGTCACCGCTGAGACTGAACGCGCAGAGCTCTGTTCGCGCTGTGAAACCTCTCGGGGTTCATAGCGAGGACGGAGCTCTGTCCTCTCTGGGTGACAGGGATCAGCCCCGGCCCTTTCGAGTCGACCCCACCTTGGGCTGTGCCGCCGATGCGGTGCACAGCGGCGGCTGGGGTCAGACGAGCGTACCACAGTTTTCTGTCTGCGGCTCCGCAGTTAAACGCGCGCCCGCTCTCTCTGCATTATGCAGAGTGCCATGCCATGCTGGCATGCACTGCCATGCTGGCTAGACAGGATACTGAGAGAGGGATATGCGATCCAGTTTGTACGGACTCCCCCTCCTTTCAGTGGGGTGAAGGAGACACGGTTGTCCTGCCCAATGAAGGCACTCGCGCTCCGACAGGAGATTGCGAGTTTGCTGGTCAAAGGGGCGGTGATCCGGAGGTTTGATCCGGGGTTTCCAGAGACCAGGAGAACGCAGGTCTCTACTCCCCTTACTTTCTGGTTCCCAAGAAAGATGGGGGGATGAGACCGATTCTGGACCTGCGGGTGCTCAACGAGAGTGTGGCCAAGCGGCCCTTTCGCATGCTGACGACAAAGCGTTTGCTGACTTGTGTACAGTGGAACGACTTTGGGATCAGCATAGATCTGAAGGACGCGTATTTCCATGTGCCTATCAAACAGAAGCACAGGAGATTTCTGCGTTTTGCCTTCGAAGGGAAGAGGTACGAGTACACGCGCCTGCCGTTTGGGTACGCGCTGGCTCCCCGAACCTTCTCCAAATGCGTGGAAGCAGCTCTGGAACCGTTACGGCGGAGAGGAATACGCATTCTAGCGTACCTCGACGACCTATTGGTTCTGGCTCAGTCTCCAGACAGAGCTATCCAGGACGCGATCTCACTGGTGACTCGGCTCAACCAGTTGGGATTCGCTGTCAACTGGAAGAAGAGCGCTCCATGGCCCGCTCAACAGTTAACCTACCTGGGTATCCATTTGGACACTGTTGGGATGAGAGCCAGACTATCGGAATCACGGAGAGAGGCTATAACTCTAGCTCTCCGTACGTTCCGGGTCTCACGCTCATCTCTGCAGAGATGGTTCACTCAGTTGCGGCTGGATCCTGTGCGACACCGCCGCAGGCTGCTAGTGATACCGAGATCTGTCGAAGCCGATCTGCACCATTGGAGAGACCCGTGCGTCATGACGCGCGGAGTTGACATGGGCAGAGTGACATCTCTCTACCCGGTTTTTACGGATGCGTCCCTGACCGGGTGGGGTGGAGTGTGTCAGGCGGGCTCGATAGGAGAGAGATGGGGACCGTCAGAGACGCGTCACATCAACCTATTGGAGCTCGAGGCAGTTCGACTGACTCTGTACCATTTCACGTCTGTGTTGAAGGATCAAGACGTTCTGGTACGATCCGACAACAGAGCGACGGTGGCATACATCAACAGACAGGGAGGGGTGCGCTCTCCATCACTTCATCGCTTAGCAACAGAAGTGTGGAGTTGGGCATTTACGCACCTACGCTCCCTGAGAGCTCAGCACATTCCAGGTCTGCTCAACGAGGGAGCAGACCTGATGTCAAGGGGCGGCCCCAGAGAGGACGAGTGGAGGTTGAATCCTTCCATCGTGTCTCTGATCTGGGCACGCTTCGGCCGAGCACAGGTAGATCTGTTTGCGTCGCGAGCCAACACACAGTGTCATCTGTGGTTCTCGCTTCGCGCGCAGGACAGACCTCCGCTTGGAGTCGATGCGTTCGCGCATCGAACCTGGCCGAGAGGTCTGTTGTACGCGTTTCCACCTCTAGTCTCCATCCTCCCCTTGCTAGCTCGGGTGAGGTCAGAGGGGCTGTCTGTTATCCTGATAGCCCCCGATCGCCCCGGAGCCCCGCGGTTCCCGGAGCTGATGGAGATGCTGGTAGACGGGCCTTGGCCCGTACCCCACCAGATGGATGCGCTCTCCCAGGCCAGAGGCCTGGTGAAGAGTCCCCCAGTGATCGGAGGCCCACTTATGGCTTGGCTACTGAGAGGGAACTCTTAGAGCGTAGAGGTTTGTCTGATGCTGTCATCCAGACTATTCAGAGCGCGCGTGCACAGTCTACTGCTAGAGGGTACGCCTCACGCTGGCGAGCCTTTACGCAGTGGTGTGGAAAACGGAACTTTGACCCGGTTTCATGTCCGGTCGAAACGTTCTTGTGTTTCTTACAGTCGCTATTTGACGAGGGCTTAGCTGCAAGCACTGTTCGTGTTTACGCAGCCGCTGTGTCCGCATGTCATGAGGGTTTTGCCAAAACGACGCTGTTCAGCCACCCGCTGGTTAAGCGTTTTCTGGCTGGAGTATGCAGGCTCAGACCCCCTCCGAGAGCGTCAACGCCTAAATGGGATTTATCTTTGGTGTTAGGCGCTCTGTGTGGGCCACCGTTTGAACCCATGGACAATGTGTCATTACGTCTGGTTTCTCTCAAGACGAGTCTGCTCCTCGCTCTAACTACAGCTAAGCGAGTGAGCGACTTGTGCGCTCTCTCAACACGCGCCGATTGTTTGATCATCTCAGGTGATCGGACAAGGGCGGTGTTGCGTCCTAACCCGGCTTTTATCCCCAAGGTGATAAGCCGAGCGTTTAGGGCACAGAGCTGCGAGCTGAGAGCCTTTTTTTTCCACCTACGCATAGCAGAGAGGAAGAACGGCGCTTGCACAAGCTGTGCCCAGTGCGCGCTCTCTCGCGTTATCTGGAATGCACAGCAGGCATCAGATCTTCTCCTCAGTTACTGATCTGCTACGGTGGATCGAGAGCTGGCTTGCCACTCTCCAAACAGAGGCTTTCTCATTGGCTCTGCGAGGCTATCGTTCTCGCGTACGAGTCAATGAGATGTCCCGTGCCACTTGGCATTCGGGCTCATTCCACCCGGGGGGTGGCAGCCTCGGCCGCCATCCTCAGGGGTGTAGGAGTGGAGGAGATTTGTGAAGCAGCGTCTTGGTCGTCGCCTTCACCATTTGTGCGATATTATCTGTTGGACGTTTCCTCTTCATCTTTTGCACATTCTGTCCTCAGCATGGCTGGTGGATCAGGTGTAGTGAGATGATCACTCGCGAGGTTCTTACGAACCCTTGATGCGAGTTGGTCCATGATCATATCGCCGAGTGTGGGACAGTTAAGCATTCTCACATGAGATGTTTATGCTCTATGTGTTCTGTTGCCCCAACAGCTTGGCTGTTGTGCAGGCGCAGAACATAGGATGAGTTTTAAGTAACTCTCCCTCTGTTGTTCACCCTGGACGGCTCTCTGTGACAGAAGTGGCCTGACCGGGAGGACAGACCCTGGGTGTTGTTACATCTACAGGCGTGTCCTCGGTGCCTTGTGAGATTATTCTTTTGGATATAGTCTCGCTGGGGGTATATTTGGCCTCGCTCGCTCCGCCTAAACCAATAGGAGCAGAGCTCCCCTATGGGGCGGAGCTCCACGAAATAGAACGATAGTTAATGGAGGTAACTCCAGTTCTATGAGTGGAGCGGAGCCCCATAGGGCTGCAGGCCCAGCTCGACTTATTCAACCCGGCTGTATTTTATACTTTTTGGGAGAACGAGTGACAGCTGTCACCCCCTTTATATAGGGGCACCTGTGTGAGACAGATGCGGATACATTTTGATCTTCAGTGGTTGGCTGCACTAGGCAGCGGGTAAACCAATAGGAGCAGAGTTCCCCTATGGGGCTCCGCTCCACTCATAGAACTGGAGTTACCTCCATTAACTATCGTTATTAATGCCGAAGGAGAGAATGAGTATCTGTGTGTCATGAGAAGTTGCCGTTCTGTGCTTTAGGAGGTGAGCAGCATGCACCAACAGGGCTCCCGGGTAGCTGTCCACCTGGACCCTGTTATCCCGGATCGGGGGTAGCCTGGCCAAGTTTGAGTCCCCCATTGTTACGTTCCAGCTCCCAAAGGGAGGGGAGCATGACAACCCACTGCTCGTGCTCGCCACTGCCAGCAAAGGAGATATGGAGTCGTGGTGCAAGAAAAGGACACAGAAGCCAAATACCGTCAAAACAAAGCTTTTATTTAGCCACGGTAATAGTGCAAATAATAAACAATAATAATTACTGGGAGAAGAGAAGGGCTGGACGGACCAAAGCAAAGAAATAAACAAGAAAAGACCCCACCCGTAACCTATACTAACCCCCAATGAAAATATAATAATCCCTATCTGGCACACGATCAAGGTGCCCTAACCAAACTTACAATTGGTGGTCCGCCCAGGTCTAGCTGGTGTTTCTAGACAGATAAATATTCCTACGGGTGATGTATACCCAGGGGTAGCTCTAATCTACTCCCCAACTCCCTATAAACAAGAGAGAAAAGAATAATAGTTAACACAAATTATTAGGATACATAAACAAACAAACAAGTTCTCCATCCTGCTGCTTCAATTTCCAAAAATAGAACACTAAACAGTTTAAACAGTTTACTAACTAAAAAAAAAACAATTGAAACTATCTATCAACTGTTAGTATCAGAATGTTAGAAAGATTATCTGAATGGCATAACGATCCCCACACAGGGTACAAACCAAACCAACAGCAGGAACAGAGAGAGAGAGAGAACTGATCCAAAACTGGGCTTTTTAAAGAGCCCAGCCAGCTGCAGCCACTGATAAGTGAGCGGAGTTTCAGGTCCCAATCAGCCATTGAACCACCAATCAGCTGCCGGGACAGTCACAGAAGCCACATTGCCTGGTAAAACAAACACAAACACGCACACCACAAACAAAACCAGCACAAAATGTCTATAAAACGAACCCAGAACTCTGGGGACGTAACACCCATCAAGATGACCGGACGTGTGGGCACCAGATCCCAGTTCAGGTATTTGTTGCCAAAGTGTTGATGTGATTGGGTCATAGCGGTTTCCGGGACAGGGGTAGGGGGAGGAGTGGGGGGAAGGGAACGTTCCGCCAGCGATCTCTGGGGTGAAGGTCGGTCCCACGGGGGAATTGAGGCATCCGTCAGGATCGGGAAGACAAAAGATGACGTGGCACTGGTCATTGACATATTGTCATCCTCCTCCTCAAGTATTCTCAATGAGTTGGTAGAGAGGGGAGCGGGAAGAGGGGAGGCAGATTCCTCAGCAGAGACCCTGGATGGCAACGGGGCATCCAAATCCAAATCCTGGGGTCCCCCCGGACGGACAGGTTCAGAGTGCGTAGGTGCCTCCCGGAGCAGTCGGATAATTTGTGATATATCCTGTGGGTCCAGGTGCGGTGAGGTGGAGGTGGAAGCTCGGGGGGATGGTTGGAGGTCGGGAGGCAGTGGCTCGGGGACCCGATTGGTACACATTGGTACACACCCGATTGGACACATACTGCAAAAAGTAAAAGTCGGAGAAGCGATCACTCGTAATATTTATGTGTTTTGTTGTCCTCACACACATTGACTCAATTTATGATTATAATGAAGATTAAATACATCAGTGTTATTTGAGCTTGAACTGCATGATAATTGTTCCATACACATCTTGTACAATGCAACTCAAATCTGTCTTACAATCAGATTGTCCTTTTACCGCAGTGTAGGAGGCTGAAATGCATGTAACTACAGAACACAAAGTATAACTAAATATATTTCTTTAATACTATGCATATATCATCATATGTCAAAAACTGGAAATACAGTTTTTAAGCTCCCGCGAAATCACTACACTCATTACACTTCAGAATCAGAATTTGTTTTTAATCGCCATGCAAGATACATAAACACGGAATTTACTACTGCAGTTGTTACCGCGTCTTCTCTGGTTCTGCCACTTGGCGCTGTCGCACTATTGTGTTGTTTTTTTGTTTGCCTTGATTCACCGTGAAGAATCACCTGCCAGGTTCATGATAATGATACTAGATTAGCATTCATGTAGGTACTTTGCATTGACCATTTATGGTTAAAAATGGGCGTGTTCAGGGCGGGGTGCAATGATACTTTACGTACGCACACTTGTGGTTAAGCTGTGATTTAAAAAGCGAACATTGCCTACAGGTGTGCGTACGCACGGTTTTATAAATCTGAATGTTTGGGTGCGTACGCCAATTTACGCTTTTGGGCGTACGCACACTTTTAGTAAGAATTCTACGCAGTCCTTTATAAATGAGACCCCAGATCCATAGTCAGACACATTATCCATTGCGCCACTGGCCCACATCTAAGAGTTGCAAGCAGTGTCTGCTAAGCCCATGACGTTGGAGTCTTGGAAGACTCTTCGCTCCAGTTGAAGTGCATTCTCGACGTACCCCTGAGTTCCAAGAGGCAAAAAAACAACTGCACGGGTCTGATACAAGCGGCCGAAGAAGACAACTTTAGTGGCTCCAGTGTGCAGGAGGAAGATGAATAGTCACTTGTGGCTTCTGTGCACAGGAGAGATGAAGTGACAGTGGTTTGGTGTTCAGTAGTTTCAATGCTCAGCAGGAAGAAAAATAAAGCAACTTGGTTTCAATGCACAGGAGGAAGATGAATAAAACCATCATTCAATGGTCTCCAGGGCCTGGATAGTTCAGTCTGCAGAACATCAGACAATTAATCTGAGGGCCCAGGGTTCATGTCCCTGTTCAGGCGATGTCTGTTCAAACCTTGTTGCAGTGCTTGCTGAGGTGTTCTGCGTTTGTCATGGCAACGCGCCTCACCTTGAGAATGACACAGTGACCTCTTATCTGAGGATTGAAAAGCACTCCTAGCTTTCCCTGACCGGGAATTGAACCCAGGCTGTGGCTGGGAAATCCTAGCCACTAGACCACCAAGAGACGGCATCAAGGGCTGTCAAAACTTGAGTTGCAGGGCTAAAGTGCCCAGGAAGAGTAACTCCTGGGAGACCAAAATAAAGGCACAGCTGAGATTTGAACTCAGGATCTCCTGTTTACTAAACAGGCACTTTGACCAACTAAGCCACAGTGCCTGTGTGAGGAAAACGAGGAAGAGATGTTCCACCTTCTTCAACTCTGATGGTCGGTAAAAGCATCCGTTTCCAAATGAAAGGGGTCGTTTGACAGGCATTCAAAGGTCGCCATCTGCGTCTGGAGAGGGACTGCAGACCCCGTACCGGAGCGGTACTAAGAAAGCCATGGTGACCAAGAGCTTGGAGAATGCAGGCATCGATCCATCATAATACCTTAAGACCATCAGTCTCTGTCTTTTCCTGTGAGTTTCTTCAACAGTTCTTGTCTTGTCATCCAATTGCTTATTATTGCCCTTATGAGAAGTCTCAGCAAATCCCACTGGCGCTGCCTGCTTACTAGAGGGCACCGGCCGCTCCTCATGCGCCCTGCGGTGCGTTCCGATGATGCTTTGTGCTTGGAGCGCTGCGGAGGCCTCAGTCACCGTATCAAACACTTGCTCCCCACCGTTAATGAATACCTTCAGCCTCATTGGATACATAAAGTGGGAACTTATTTTACGTTCACGCAACTCCTTTCGTATCCCAGAATACTGGCACCTCTTCTTCATTACCGCTGTTGAATAATCTTGGTCTAAATAAATCCTCTCTCCATCATGTTTGATCGGGACTCTCTTTTTGTCCCAGGCCGCTTGTAGAACTCTCTGTCGTGTCTGCCAGGTTAAGAACCGGAAAACTGGTGAACGAGGCGCTTCTCCATCCTCTGGTTTCTTTTGGGAGGTTCAGTATGCAGCAACTATGAACAGTTCATTTTCAGGAATGTCCAGCATCACAGATGTCAGCTCCTTTAAGAGTCTCATGCTCTACCGACTGAATCATCAATCTTTAAGATGCTTTGGAAAGTGCAGAAAACGCCAATATGTGGCCACGCCCAACGTGGGGCTCGAACCCACGACCCTGAGATTAAGAGTCTCATGCTCTACCGACTGAGCTAGTCAGGCTTGCTGATTGCAATGAAAGGCATTCTGAATCACCTGACGTATTCAGACTTTCTGAATTGAAAAGCAAAAAGGGCCTTTATGCAGCATACATGCGCTCATTCTTACAATGAAGTCTACAAAGGTGCTGCTGGGATTTGAACCCAGGATCTCCTGTTTACAAGACAGGTGCTTTCAACCAGCTAAGCCACAGCACCCGTAAGGCAGCATTGTTTATCAATCTTTAAGATAATTTGGAAAGTGCAGGAAAGGCCAACATGTGGCCACGCCCAACGTGGGGCTCGAACCCACAACCCTGAGATTAAGAGTCTCATGCTCTACCGACTGAGCTAGCCGGGCTTGCCGAAGTCAATGAAAGGCGTTCTGAATTACCTGACGTATTCAGACTTTCTGAATTGAAAAGCAAATAGGGCCTTCGCCAATATGTGGCCACGCCCAACGTGGGGCTCGAACCCACAACCCTGAGATTAACCCTCCTCCTTAATATTTCATTACTAATTCCATTACTAACTATTCTATCAATATTTAGTGCAATGGTGTTTCTTACCTTTAACAGGTAATGGTTCAATTAGGATAATTCCCTAATTTTTCATTTAAAAAAATGCATGTTCACTTTTTTTTATGTTTCACCACTTAAATGTCACCAGCCTTTCATCCACTGTGATATTAGGGCCTGGGTTATAGAATAGTGGAAGTTGCTCTACCGACTTGTCCCACACAGTCCTAATAGCTGCCAGTTTGTCTCTCTCCCATCTACCCGCCCTTGTCTCTTGATTATCAAATCGGATCACGGAAAATCTGCATACCCTACCTCTATAGCGGGTGCTTCACCTCAGCCTGGCCGGGGTGGAAGCATTCTGCAAACCCCAAGATGGGGACATGTTCGAGGTGGCAGGGGGGCTCATAACACCGCAAATATTGGTGGAAACCACAGATGAAAACATGCCTGTTTCCACACAGATCCAGGAAATAGTACAACTGCATTTTAGATGCGGTTCTGAGCATCAGTATGGTCAACGCGCCAGTTGATTATACAAGTTGGATCAGTAAACATATTTCTATCCCAAATTTTAGTTTCATACTAAATATGTTTCACATTGAATGTTGAATGTATTCCATTATCTCGAACTACTTTCAAGATACAGCCTTTTGAAACCTCCAAGTTGAGGTTTCCATTTTCCATTTTCCGGGTTCGATTCCCGGCCAATGCATGGGTTTTGCGGTCGACATCCTTGTTTTTGAGTTGGTTTGACCGCGTGGTAAACTTTTTGAGGACATCCAGATGAGAAAAAACACTGACATGTTGCCCAGCCCCATCTGCCACGTGGATTCCCGCCTTCCATTCAGGGCCTTTGAGTTGATGGTGATCTCCGATGGAAAACTGCAATTATTCTTGTGTCCTCGTTAGTATAGTGGTCAGTTCCCCGCCTGTCACGCGGGAGACCAGGGTTCAATTCCCTGACGGGGAGAAGGGACTGTTTTTGCCCCTTTCAGTTCCCGCTTCACCATCACTGCCTTCGCATCGCTACTCGGATGACTGAGGACATCTCTTCACATAGTTGTATGGTGAATCCTGATACTTGTGATTATGACTTGATAAAAAGTGACGCGTCCTCGACCACCGTCCCAGGTTCCACCGAGGTTTGAACTCAGATCGCTGGAAGTTGGAGGACTGTAGTTTATGACTCTATTGGAAATCCTTAGGTCGCTGGTTCAAATCCGGCTCGAAGGAGTTTTACTTTTTTCCTCTTTTGTTGTGGTTTAAACTATTTACAGTCCAAATGCAGGATAGCAGACAAAGCAGGGAGACCCTATTTTGAAAGGGGTGTACAGACTCGTTTCTCTAAACGGGAACTGAACCGATGGCGTGGATGTGAAAGCGTCGATTCTAGCCCTTCTTCCCCCCCTCTAAGAGTAGCTTTTAACTGAAAGATGTCAGGCAAGTTGGCTCGTTGGTCTAGGGGTATGATTCTCGCTTTGGGTGCGAGAGGTCCCGGGTTCAAATCCCGGACGAGCCCATTTTGAAACGCCAGGCAAGCCCTGTATGGTACGTTGTTGGAAAATCCATATTAGACTAAAGGCTTTCTTTGCTATCTTAATTGGCAGATGGCAGACTCCAGACTCCAGACGCAGATGGCACCCTTTGAACGCCTGTCAAACAACCCCTTTCATTTGGAAATGGATGCTTTTGAGGTTATTAAAACATTAAAAAACACAACTGCCCTGTGTGAAGTTCGGACTCTTCAACTCAAAAACAAGGATGTTGACCGCAAGAGCCATGCATTGGCCGGAAATCGAACCCGAAACTCATGGGCCCGGAATGGAAGGCGGGAATCCCCGTGGCAGGTGGGGCTGGGCAACATGTCAATGTTTTTCCTCATCTGGCTGTCCTCAAAAAGTTTACCACGCGGTCAAACCAACTCAAAAACAAGGATGTCGACCGCAAGAGCACTGCATTGGCCGGGAATTGAACCCAGGGCTCCAGCGTGGCAGAAAAGAATTATACCACTCAACCAGCAAAGCAACCATACCAGATGTCTATGATGGCATGTGACACAACCCTCCCTCGCCGTCACGCCTAGGCAAGGGCAGGGAAACGTGCCAAATTGCGCCAAAAGCCAAACTGATGCACAGTGTCTGTAACAAGGATTTTCACCAGTGTATGTAGCTGCGGTTCCATGGTGTAATGGTCAGCACTCTGGGCTCTGAATCCAACAATCCGAGTTCAAATCTCGGTGGAACTTGGGAGGTTGAGGATTCGTCATTTTTTATTGAGTCATATTCACAAGCATCAGGATTCGCCATACAACTATGTGAGGAGCGAAGGTGTTTCCTCAGTCATCCGAGTAGCGCTGTGATGGCAAAGTGGTTGGAAACCAAAACGATTAATAACAGTCCCTCCTCCACGTCAGGGAATTGAACCCTGGTCTCCCGCGTGACAGGCAGGGATACTAACCACTATACTAACGAGGACACAACGACCCGTTACGGATCACCACCAACTCAAGGGCCCTGAATGGAAGGTGGTAATCTGCGTGGCAGGAGGGGCTGGGCAACATGTCAATGTTTTTCCTCATCTGGCTGTCCTCAAAAAGTTTACATTTCCCTTCCTAACTTTAGTCAGTAGTAATATTATCTCGAACACCCACTGCCACACTGCGAAAACTTTTTGCCATGTGGAAAATCGGAGCGGAACGATTTTATTTTATTACTCACACCGCCCTTGTGTCATTAAAACTATCATCGAGAGCCCCGGCCACGTTCAGAAACCTATCGCGTTAGTTTTACTTTCACGCACGTTTTACCTTTGTTCTTGTATTCCGGACGCCGTTTTTGAGTCATCGCCACCCGCTGCCAGCTCATACTTGTCTTATAGGCCACGCTTGCGCTACCTGCTTTCAAACATGGATCGTATGTGAAAGGCAGACGAGGTTTTTTGTGGCGCAATTGGTTAGCGCGTTTGGCTGTTAACCGAAAGGATGGTGGTTCGAGCCCACCCAAAGATGATCTCATTTTCATGTTTGTTTCGGATCTTGGTCCTGCCCGCAGACCATCAGAGTTGAAGAGGGTGGATAATCTCTTCTGCTCGTTAGGGTACGAGGCACCGTGGTTTAGTAAAGGAGCGGAATCTCCTAGGAGATTCGGTAGGAGCGCCGAGCGACGGAAGTTTAACTTCGAAAAAGGTGGGCGCTCCATGAATATAGCTTGCCGACGAGGATGAGATTCCAACTCACACATGCAGAGCACAATGGATTAGCAGTCCATCGCTTTAACCACTCGGCCATCTCGTCACTAGCTTAACTGCCCCCTTGTCACCACCGACAGCTTAAATCTGAATTGTCCACCACACTCGCGCTTCCTCGCTGCGAAGATGTTTCGCGATATGGAAATTTGGAGCGGAACGATTTTATTGTATTACTCACACCGCCCTTGTGTCATTAAAACCATAATCGAGAAGGTTTATTTTACAAACAGCCACCATTTCGGAACAGTTTGGGTTTCCCGCTCTATTAAGCACTTGGTTTCTGTACTGTAGTGGTTATTACGTTCGCCTTACACACGGATGGTCCCTGGTTCGAAACTGGGCAGAAACTTAATTCTGCTTTTGTCAAATTCCAATTATGCCCACTGAGTGAGTTGCGGCTCGTTGGAGTTGGCCTGTCGTTTTCTGAAACGCCAATTTAGCTACCCTGGTGCCGCTCATTCCCTAGCTTCTGCTGATCCCTGCGAGCAGCCTATCAGGTCTGAAACATGCTGAGCAGGAAGCCTGAGAACCAGCGCTGGGAAGGTTGTTAGCTTGCTGAAAAACACTTTCGACTACCTGAAATTCCTGCGTCGCCTTAGATTAGATGAACCTTTATTTGTCCTCCAGGGGGTGGAAATTGCAGTTCACAAGGATGGACAAAGCAGGATGGACAAAGCAGATGATATTGTGTGTTCAAACGACCCCCGTGACAACGCAAGTGTGGGGCAAAGGTCGCTATCTGCGTCTGGAGAGGGACTGCAGGCCCCGCAACCAGAGCGGTACTAAGAAAGCCATGGTGACCAAGAGCTTGGAGAATACGGGCATCGATCCAGCTACTTCTCGCATGCTAAGCGAGCGCTCTACCATTTGAGCTAATTCCCCTTGCTGACCCTACCACTTCGGAGTCTGGCCAAGACTTAAAGCCCAAGAGACCGTGAAGGTCAAAAGTCTCATAGCAGAGGATGGTTTCGATCCATCGACCTCTGGGTTATGGGCCCAGCACGCTGCCGCTGCGCCACTCTGCTGTTGTTGCGCCACTTTGCTGCTGTTGCAAAGCCACAATCTCAGCAGTATGAGGCCAGCGCCCCATCCACTTGGCCAGTAGGGATTGAGGCTCATGCGTTTCAGCTACAGATAGCACAACGTCAGAATTGAGATTGTCCCTCAGTCTCGAGATCGCTGAGGCGCAACCACGCTTTGACTTCAGAGTCTTCAAAAGAGCCTCGGACGCCCACCGCCTTCAACCTCATTGAGCCACCCCGATCAAACGTAACCATGGATGCCACTCTTTTCCTTCCTCCCTGACATGGCGTTGACGAGAGCTATGTTCAGGATTTCTAAAGCTCAATCAACACAAATGTCATTTAAGAATGTGCTAGTCGAAGCCTTATGGCTTGATTGAGTTTGGGCCTGGGTTTTAGCACACTCTATAGCGGGTGCTTCACCTCAGCGTAGCCGGGGTGGAAGCATTCTGCGAATGCCAAAAAGGGGACATGTTCGAGGTGGCAGGGGGGCTCATAACACCGCAAATATGGGTGGAAACCACGGATGAAAACATGCCTGTTTCCACACAGATCCAGGAAATAGTACAACTGCATTTTAGATGCGGTTCTGAGCATCAGTGTGGTCAACGCGCCAATTGATTATACAAGTTGGATCAGTAAACGTATTTCTATCCCAAATTTAGTTTCATACTAAAGATATTTCACATTGAATGGCTCTGTCTAGGTGGCTCTGAATCCAGCAATCCTAGTTCAAACCTGGAACCTGGGTCAGTGGTCGAGGACGTATCACTTTTTATCTAGTCATAATCACAAGTATCAGGATTCACAAGTATCAGGATTCACCATACAACTATGTGAAGAGTGAAGGTATGTCCTCAGTCATCCGAGTAGCGATGCGAAGGCTGTGATGGCGAAGCGGGAACCGAAAGGGGCAAAAACAGTCCCTTCTCCACGTCAGGGAATTGAACCCTGGTCTCCCGCGTGACAGGCAGGGATACTAACCACTATACTAACGAGGACATGACAATGGCTGCATTTTTCCATCGGAGATCACCATTAACTCAAGAGCCCTGAATGGAAGGCGGGAATCCACGTGGCAGATGGGGCTGGGCAATATGTCGATGTTTTTTCTCATCTGGATGTCCTCAAAAAGTTTACCATGCAGTCAAACCAACTCAAAGACAAGGATGTCGACCACAAAAGCCATGCATTGGCCGGGAATCGAACCCGGGCCTCCCGCGTGGCAGGCGAGAATTCTACCACTGAACCACCAATGCAACCGTACAAGTTGCCTATGAGGTCACGTGACACGAGTCGCTCTCACTGTTACGCCTAGGCGAGAGGATGGAGACGTGCCAAATTGCACCAAAAGCCAAACTGATGCGCAGTGTCTGTAACGTGGATTTCCACCAGTCTAGACGGCTGTGGTTCCATGGTGTAACGGTCAGCACTCTGGGCTCTGAATCCAGCGATCCGAGTTCAAATCTCGGTGGAACCTGGGTTGGTGGTCGAGGACGCATCACTTTTTATCTAGTCATAATCACAAGTATCAGGATTCACCATACAACTATGTGAAGAGTGAAGGTATGTCCTCAGACATCCGAGTAGCGATGCGATGGTGATGCGGGTGGGAACCAAAAGGGGCAAAAACAGACTCTTCTCCCCATCCCAATGCAGAACTTGATTCTCATCTTCTACCTGGAGTTCAGGGAGAAATCCACTAACGAGCGCACGACAAAGTGCTACAGGGAAAGCATTCGCTGTAAACTCAGTGTTTGTCAAACATCCTAGTAAGCCTTTCCAAGTAATCTGTATGCTCCTAAACTTCTGTTTGCAGTCATACGCTTTACTCCAGTCTAGCATGCCTCCTTTTGGTATCACTGCTATCAACGAGCAATTGAGTGTATCATAAGGTCCTTGTGGCAGTGGATAACTATCAACTGGGGTCACTAGTTTCTCTGGTGGTTTCTGTACTGGCTGCACCTGACCAGATTCACAGCAATAGTAACAACATCATATTAATCAACTGTAAAACAGGCTGCAAATCTTTGGTAGTCTTTCTTATTTCTCTACAGAAATATTGCTACTCTCCACCTGTTTCAGTTCTTCCAAACTCTTAGTTGTGGAACTAGTGCTCACTTTTAGCTACTGTGTGTCAATGTGTTTTTGTCATGATATTGATTGCATTCATTCCGCTGTCTCCGGGTCGTTGAGACCCGCCACGTTGTCTATTATACCAACCCCACGCTGCCTCTGGGTCATTTACCTGCACCTGGGCCCTGTAGAGCAACGGTAGCCTGTCTAACTCTACATCATGTGTGGGCTTCCACTGGGGGAGTTCAACTGCTTGCCACTCTGCATGCCCACAATGATCACATAGCATTTTGAGCCATGTGTCGCCTCTTCACACCACTTACTGGCTGTCAAGGCATCGAGACAGCATTAGCACCATCCAAAAGTGGCAGCGGTGGGATTTGAACCCACGCCTCCGGAGAGACTGGAGCCTTAATCCAGCGCCTTAGACCGCTCGGCCACGCTACCACTCCATGTCTCTTTAGCTGATAACTTGAGAAGCATGCCGAAGTGGCAGTGCTGGGATTCTCACCTCCACCTTTGGAGAGAAGGGAGCCTTATCATCTACGCTGTCCTCATTTTCTGTGTATCTTGCACAGTCTCTGGAGTGTTGTGACCCACCATGTTGTCTAGTATGCCACCATTTCTCTGTCTTTGGACCTGGGTTGCAACAGAAATCCAAGGATTGCGCGCCACATGTCGCGCTGCATATTTTGAACAAGCAGCTCATGCAGGGACTTGAAGGCTGGACACTCAGATTAAAAGCTTCTGTTGCTTCCTCAAAATGAGGCAAACTGAGACAAAAGCAGAGCGCTTCTCCAAAGGCAGCAATGAGGTCAGAACTCACATCACCTGAACAGGTACCTGAACGCTGGACCCTCAGATTCAAAGTCTGATGTTCTGCCACCAGCACTATGAAAGGGCAAACTGAGGATTATGAGCTAGGAAGGCATGTGATCGCTCACTCTCTCACCTGTTCCCATACCAAGAAAGCCTTTGCTGATGCAGTCATCTTTTAACCTTCGTGCTGCCTTACTGTCATTGTGACCCACAGCCATGTTGTGACAATGTTTCATGATACAAAAGTAAAGGGAAACATTTGCTTGCATTTTATTTGATTCATTCCGCTTTCTCCAGGTCGTTGAGACCCACGTTGTCTATTACACCCACCCATGCTGCCTCTGGGTTATTTACTGTAACTTCCCCCAGGCCCTGTAGAGCAACGGTAGCCTGTCTGACTTTAAACCATAAAGTTGCGTGACTCAAGATGATCATCTCAAGATGAGATCAACTGCTTGCCTCTCTGGATGCAACAATCACATAGCAGTTTGAGCCACACGTCACCTTTTCACACCACCTACTGACTTCAAAGAATTGAGAGGGTGTTAGCACCATCTAAAAATGGCAGCGGTGGGATTTGAACCCACGCCTCCAGAGAGACTGGAGCCTAAATCCAGCGCCTTAGACCGCTCGGCCACGCTACCCTATCATCAGCTGGCCTCTTGGCCATTTGATGGATTGTCCAGGACCTCTGACCCTGTTAATGCCCAGCAGTGTTTACAAACTAATTGAACGTTTTTTTTGGTTTCCTAATGAACCAGAAAAGAGAAACTGCAAGTTCTCCTGCAGTGGAAAGTATCAACCCTTCCAGGAAACCTTGACTACTTCAAGAGTGTCTTTGTATTTAATCTCAAAACACCATGTTTATTGACAGTCTTCTTCCTCTGACCTTGTGATCCTGGGCAGCAGTCTACTGGGACACAGGTCCCAGAATGGTGTTTTCTGGAGGTCTGACAGAACATGTGATCGATGACTTCCTCCTCTGGATATACCACTTAATTAGAGGTATTAGTGTTTGTGTATACCACTTAATTAGACGTATTAGTGTTTGTGTATACCACTTAATTAGAGAGGTATACACATATAAAAATAAAGGTTTATATTATTTTATCTTATTACTGTTTGTGTTTTCCACTTAATTAGAGAGGTATTATTGTTTGTGTATACCACTTAATTAGAGAGGTATTATTATTTGTGTATACCACTTAATTAGAGAGGTAAAACTGTTTGTGTATACAAATTTACCTTTTTAAAACTTCACAACACAACTCTCACGTCTATCCCACGCTCTGGAATGGCACCTTGCTTTGTCTCCCTCTGCAATGTATTAAATCCACTTCTGATTTCAGGTACAGTCATCCCTTGTTTTTCACGGGGGTTACATTCCAAAAAGTAGAAAAGTGGAAACCCTTATTTATTTTTTTACAATTAATATACTGTCCGATTATACGGAGCCCCTAAAGTGACATGGAGGAAGAAATTTTTTTTTGAGAATCTCGACTTTAAACTCGAGAATCCCGACTTTAAAGTCTAAAAATAGACTCAAAATCTCGAGTTCAAACTTCCGGGTCAGAGTTTAACTTCCGGATCAGTGGAAAAACGAACAACAATGGAGCGCACACACCTGTGGGGGAGATTTATCGACTTTTATTTCGATCTTGGACTCAAATATTTGGAAATTAAATCAGTGCTTGCCAGTAGGCACGGCTTCCACATAAGTGAGAGACATCTGAAGAGGATACTGCGAGAAAGGGGACACTCTCGCCGCAAGGCGTACTCTGACCTGTCGGTCCTGGTTGATTTTATTATCGACCAACTACGGTACTCTGGACAGCTTCACGGGTACCGATGGATGTACTTCAACGCTGAAACCGGGCTCAGCAGAAGGCCCATTGGTCATACCTGTGGAGCTACCCTAAAGTCCCCAGCGGTCGGCCGAACGTGATGTTTGCATTACCTGACCTCTATGGGACAAGAGACTACCTTTCCCCAATTGAAGATGGTGATTTTCAACTGTGCAAAAGTGCCTGTGTCTTTCGCCTGACCAAACCGTGTGATCCAGATCTATATGAACTATGCAACATCTTTATGGCTGAGTCCAATCTCACTCTACCAACAGATCCATATCAGGCAGTGAACTTGTACATGCACCTCAGAGAGGTCATCAGTGCATGTGTGTAGGTCAGAAGTATTTAGTTGTGTCTTGTGTTGAGCTTCGAAGTAGCAGGATCTTTTGGTCACTTAAGTTATTTTACCTTGGTGTCCTTTTCCTTGATAAGTTTCCTTTAAAGTCATAACTCAACATTTCTAGCTTTTGGCAAATATTCTATTCCTTTAAACGATATTTTAGAAACACAGAAATGGGGGGGGGGAGGTAAATAAAATGTGGATCAATTTTAGAACTTTACGTGTAACAAATGTGTCACTTTTTTCAGTTAGGGTTGTATTCAACAAAAAGGTATTACTGGCTTCAGTTACTAAATGTGAATACTTATTCTGATTCTGTCATGGTAGAATATCATTGGATTTACATTTATTCATTTAGCAGACGCTTTTATCCAAAGCGACTTAGAGTAAGTTCAGGGACATTCTCCCTGAGGCAAGTGGGGTGAAGTGCCTTGCCCAAGGACACAACATCAAAAAGCCACAGCTGGGGCTCGATCTCACAACCTTCCGATCATGAGGCCAACGCCTTAACCCGTTGAGCCATCTGACGCCCTTGGATTTGGAATGATGAGACCAAAGAAATGTATGTATCTATCGAACTCTGAACTTTTCATGGCCAATCAGTACAAATACTGACATGTTACAGACAGGAAATTATCTGAGCATTTACAACCTGTAGTTTAAAATACTGAGAGATGGGTTGAAAAATGACAACACACGCTATTCATGTTTTTGTTGAGACTGGAATTTTTTTATTACTGTAACTATATTGCTATCTTGTATGTAATCCTGGTGTGGAACTCTGAATAAACAAAAAACTGCCAAACATGTTTGGTGCTGTTTCCTGGTATTTTCAGGCCATATTTTACACTAGCCACAATAGCTTGATGAAAAACTTAACAATTAATTAATAATTGTACTTTTTCAAGAACAATTGACTTAATTGTTCTTGTAATCAGACTAGTATTACTTTTCATACCATGACAAGTTCCTGCAGTCTTCTAAATGTCACAAGATGTTGCTGCGATGACCAGACAGTTGATTGTATACAGTAGGGGGTGCGGTGCGGTTGTCCTGCCGGTTCAGGTAGGATGACCTGAAACCTGTATGAAATCAGCTGTCTTGACACCACAGCAACATCATGTGACATTGAGAAGACTGCAGGAATGTTAACAGTCAAAACATGTCAAGTTATGAAAAGTAATACTAGTCTGATCACAAGAACGATTAAGTCAATTTACTATTGTAGAAAATGTGGAGGATAAGAAAAAAAAGGCAGTGAGGCACACGGATTACTGTTTCAACTCAATATTAATCATGCATCATAAAATGACATGAAACAACTATTATGTATGCGTGTATGCGTAGAAAAATGACAAACCAACAAAACATTTTTTTAAATTAAAATAATATTACAACTTGTATTATCAAGTGATATAAGACTGCCCAAAAGTTTAAAGAATGTCCATATTCAAGTAGTTGCTGGACAGTATGTTGTCAAACTCAGTGCGAAATTCAGGGTATGAACCGTAAGTGTACGGTACTTCAAGGGTAGCTCCACAGGTATGACCAATGGGCCTTCTGCTGAGCCCGGTTTCAGCGTTGAAGTACATCCATCGGTACCCGTGAAGCTGTCCAGAGTACCGTAGTTTGTCGATAATAAAATCAACCAGGACCGACAGGTCAGAGTACGCCTTGCGGCGAGAGTGTCCCCTTTCTCGCAGTATCCTCTTCAGATGTCTCTCACTTATGTGGAAGCCGTGCCTACTGGCAAGCACTGATTTAATTTCCAAATATTTGAGTCCAAGCTCGAAATAAAAGTCGATAAATCTCCCCCACAGGTGTGTGCGCTCCATTGTTGTTAGTTTTTCCACTGATCCGGAAGTTAAACTCTGACCCGGAAGTTTGAACTCGAGATTTTTAGTCTATTTTTAGACTTTAAAGTCGGGATTCTCGACTTTAAAGTCGGGATTCTCGAGTTTAAAGTCGGGATTCTCGAGTTTAAAGTCGGGATTCTCGAGTTTAAAGTCGGGATTCTCAAAAAAAAAATTCTTCCTCCATGTCACTTTAGGGGCTCCGTAAGCACCACTGTCCTGAAGGTTTTAGATATTTCCTTGCTCCAGCACACCTGATTCAAATGAAAGGTCATTATCCAGGCTTCCACATAGCTTCATAACAACCAATTCATTAGAATCAGGTGTGCTAGAGCCAGAAATATTCATCTTGTTTTGGGACGGTGAGGCTATTAGCAAAGCCGAGCCCGGTGACTTTAGTAGACGCACAAGCGTCACAGCAATAACTGTACGATAGAATGAGTTTAGCAGATGGATGTATAGGTTAGTATAGCAGGCAGGATACTGGGAGACTGTGGGGAACATTTCTAAGCAGGATTTGATGTCATCAACCCAGGAGATGGCCTATCTCATGAGTGTCCAATCCTGGTCCTCAAGGGACACTGTCCTAAAGGTTTTAGATGTTTCCCTGCTCCAGCACACCTGATACAAATGAAAGGTCATTAACAGGCTTCCACATAGCTTGATAACAGCCCATTCATTATAATCAGGTGCTGGAGCAGGGAAACATGGAAACCTTCAGGACAGTGGCCCTCGAGGACCAGGATTGGACACCCATGGAGTAGAAGATGCATATAAAAATGTGATAAAAATCTCATTAGTCTACAGTAATGTTTTTGTTTTTGATTGAAAGTATTGTTATTTATGTTATTTAAGGGATTGCGTTAACGTGACACTGTTATAATCGTGATATTTGACTCAATGCACATGGTAAATTTATAGAGTGAATATTTCGTGAAAAAGAGGCGTGTCCCTGCCGAGGTTGAACCATACATATGCCTCTGATGTCAGCCAGGGGGCGGGGCTCAGAGTACCAAGGTGTCACCATGACTGGTAACTGCAGCTCTGTGATACGGTGCTCTGCTTCACCTGCTCTCCAGTTAAGACTATACTTTCAGGGATCATTTCTATAGTTCTTAACTTGTGGAATGTGTTCTAAAGTGTCTGGTCTCACTATCCATGATGATGAGATATGATATTTCCTTCTGAGCGTGAAGCGAGTTGAGAGTAATGATTGACTGCATCTGCTCTCTGCTGTTGATGAACGTTCACTGCTTCCTAGTGGAGCTGTGAGGAAGGGGATATGATCAGAGTGGATCTTGGTTCTCTGTTGAAAGATATAACAGTGTTGAACTCAATATGAAAAGTTGTTCCTGTGCAGCAACAGTTTACATCCCCATGGAAGGATGCTTGATTGTGATTGGTCTGTTTAACACGTAGCTCACGATAGTTAGCATAAAGTTA
This sequence comes from Neosalanx taihuensis, assembly GCA_030340665.1. NCBI lineage: Eukaryota > Metazoa > Chordata > Actinopteri > Osmeriformes > Salangidae > Neosalanx > Neosalanx taihuensis. The sequence goes on along the minus strand of JARGSH010000050.1, from coordinate 1,321,159 downwards.
ATAATAAAGAATGTTGATAGTATCTACACACACAAATACACACACACACACACACACTCATCAAGTTAACATGCCTGAACTCTCATGTTCCTCATCTAAACATGCTGATGCGTAGATCTCCATCATAAATGCATTATGGGTACTGTGGGTATTTTAGAATAAAACTTATTGGATGCTCACTACCTTGTATTTGGTTAATGTTATTCACAGGGTTATAGTTGTATTGTCAAGCTGCACATGAATGATTAGGTTTAGTTTGTCACCATCAGTGTGAATGACGGCAGTTTAAATGCCTTCCCCCTCTCACCTGTATGTTTGTTAAGACTATACTTTCAGGGATCATTTCTATAGTTCTTAACTTGTGAAATGTGTTTCTAAAGTGTCAAGTATAAGATATGATATTTCCTCTTGAGCATGCAGAAAGTAATGATTAACTTTGTCTGCTGTTGATAACCATTCATTCATCAGCCTTTTGTTCTCATATTCCGGACGCCGTTTTCGAGTCATCGCCATCCGCTGCCAGCTCATACTTGTCTTATAGGCCACGCTTCGCCCAACCTGATTTCAAGTTTGGATCGTATGAGTTAGGCAATCGGAGGGTTTGTGTGGGGCAATTGGTTAGCGTGTTAGGCTGTTAACCGAAAGGATGGTGGTTCGAGCCCACCCAAAGACGAGTGTTTTTTTTCATGTTTGTTTCGGATCTTTGTCCTGCCCTGTATGACAACAGCATGCGCAGACCGTCAGAGTTGAAGAGGGTGGATAATCCCTTCCGCTCGTTAGGGTAAGAGAAGAAGTACAAGCTTGATGCAACTCACACCAAGGGAAAATGAATATAGCTTGCCGACGAGGATGAGATTCGAACTCACGCGTGCAGAGCACAATGGATTAGCAGTCCATCACCTTAACCACTCGGCCACCTCGTCACATGCTCCACTTCCACCTTGTCACCACAGCAGCTTAATCTGAGTGTCCAGCCTTCAAGTCCCTGCGTGCGCTGCCTGTTCAAAATATGCAGCGCGACTTGTGGCGCGCAATCCTTGGATTTCTGTTGCAACCCAGATCCAAAGACAGAGCAATGGTGGCATACTAGACAACATGGTGGGTCACAACACTCCAGAGACTGTGCAAGATACACAGACAATGAGGACAGCCAGGGCCGGTTCTAGACAGGCATATATGAGGGAGCAGTGAGACGCAACAGAAAATGCCAGGACAGATATTTGGTGGAGGTGGGGGTGGGGGGGGGTGGTAATCTCGCCTCGGGCTCTAAATAAGGTAGAGACATTTAAGATTTCTGATGAATTTCTTAATGTCTATGTTCATCTCTGTGCTTGTAATGCTGCTGCTTGTTCAAAGTTTTACCGCTCCGTGGTCTACGTCTGGGCTCATTTGCATACTGCAACAGCGATATGAGAGGGAAGCTGTGTGTCCCTTATTCGGCTGACTTTTTCTGCTACTGCAGATCGTTTTGTCAACTTGTAATATGTTCATTTTGTGAGCGTATTAATATGTGCTTTCTCAACTTCTAAAATTTTGATTTGAGGGGGCAAGACATTTATTTGAGGGGGCACCGCCCCCCTCAGCTGAAGTGAGTCAGTGTGGTAGCGTGGCCGAGTGGTCTAAGGCGCTGGATTAAGGCTCCAGTCTCTCCGGAGGCGTGGGTTCAAAGCCCACTGCTGCCACTTTTGGATGGTGCTAATGCTGTCTCAATGCTTTGACAGCCAGTAAGTGGTGTGAAGAGGCGACACATGGCTCAAAATGCTATGCGATCATTGTGGGCAGAGTGGCAAGCAGTTGAACTCCCCCAGTGGAAGCCCACGCATGATGTAGAGTTAGACAGGCTACCGTTGCTCTACAGGGCCCAGGTGCAGGTAAATGACCCAGAGGCAGCGTGGGGTTGGTATAATAGACAACGTGGTGGGTCTCAACGACCCGGAGACAGCAGAATGAATGCAATCAAAATCTTGACAAAAACACATTGACACACAGTACAGTAACCCCTCGCCAGTTTGCAGTTCAAGTTTCGCGGTCTCGTGCATCGCGGAATTTTCAAAACTATTATTCAAAAGATCAATATCTAATAAAAAAATACCGCTATATCAGCAGCCGTATTGCAGAAAGCAGCGTTGTTTTATCGTGATAAACGGTTTTCCATGATGCTAGACAAAGAGAGAAGCTCTCTCAGAGGCTTTGTACATACCCAGGGTACTCAGACAAGGCATGTGATTGGTTCCCGGCGGAGATCGACAAATGAGAGCACAAGTGGATGTTTCATCTATCATCTAATAGGCCGCTATGTTTTGGGGTCTATCACGTTGCTATGATCAGTGACCAAGGCTCTTTTGTAATGCTCTCTCTTGGAAGTCACTTTTGCTAAATGAATAAATGTAAATGTAATGTAAATAAGTAACCATAACTCCAAACTATGAGCCTGCATGTGTTCAGACCGTTCTTTCCCTCACTGTCTCCCTCACCAAACCCCCCCTTCCCCAGGCTATGTGCAGAGCAGATGGCTGGAGTGTGTATTTGTATTCATGTAAAGGACATGTAAAAACCATTATGTATAAAAGGTCATTAACCAGGCATTATTACACCATTAGGTGTAATAATTAAAATGTAATTAAAATTCACAGTAGTAAGTTTTTAAAGTTTAAAGTGTGTGCTAAAGTGGCAGAGTGCAGTGGGATTCTGGAGGAGGGGTGTGGGGTGTTGGGGGGTGTCTCAAACTGAGTCCTTGGCCCTGTTGAAGAGGGCAATAGCAGAGGGGTAGAAGCTATTCTTGTGGTGAGAGGTTTTGGTCCTGATGGACCACAGCGTCCTGCCAGAAGGGAGCAGCTGAAGCACTGAATGTCCAGGGTGGGAGGAGTCGGCCGCAATCTTCCTCACCCGTTTTAGAGACCTTGCCGTGTGCAGGTCCTCAAGGGATGGCAGGTTGCAGCCTATCACCTTCTCAGCGGCACGTATGATACGCTGCAGTTTGCTCTTGTCCTTGATAGGTCCACTATCTAAATCGCTGCTCTTCACAGTATGTCCATCGTAGCTCACTGTGATCGTATAGTGGTTAGTACTCTGCGTTGTGGCCGCAGCAACCCCGGTTCGAATCCGGGTCACGGCATTGCAAAACAATGTCACGGCAGATGGGCAAGATTTTTACTTAAGCAACAATCCTGGACATAGATCACAAGGAGAATGTCTGAATTGACAAACTTCAAAATCGTACGCAGTTTGGATTTTCATATTTCGTAATAGAGTTCTCTTGCTTCGTCTTTGTACTGCCGATAGGCGATGCTCGTGTCTTTATTAAGGTTAAAATGAACGTGATAAACCAACAACAAATAGGCAAACCATCAAAATGTGTCATTTTTATTCCCAGTCGACTAAATTCAAAGGCTTTTTTTGATTCAGATAGGCTTAGACCAAGAGTGGAGAATCCTCTGGGGTCACCTTCCTGCCACATCTAAAACCATAGACATTAGAAAGAATAGATGCCCTATCGACCGCTGCAGCCTATTGGCGCTGACGAGCCGTGGGGCCGCCATTTTTGGAGGGTGCCCCGCTCTGCTCAGTTTAATCTGTTTGACAGGAGAAATGAAGCTTCATCACATTTAATCCATTTGAAGTCGCTCAATACTAAACTGATTCTCACAGGATTCTTTTCTGCAAACGTCATACATGTAGGCATGATACCGGACACATGATTTGGCGTATATTAATGTTCATAGTAGGCATAACAGTAATAGAATATTCCGGTATGTGATATACAGTATGTTATGTATGATAGGTATTTTGCATTAGACACAGGATATATAACACACAAACACTAATATATGATAGAGAAGCAGATTGTGTATTACTCAGCTATATTAATAAGTTGAAAAATCAATGAAACATTAATATTAATACTATAAGGCGCACTCAAAAGCCTTGAATTTTCTCAAAAAACGGCAGTGCGCCTTATAATGCGGAGCACCTTATGTGTGGATCGATTGGTTACCGTATTTTCCGGACTATAAGCCGCTACTTTTTCCCACGTTTTGAACCATACGGCTAAATACAGAGATGCGGCTTTTCTATTCATTTTTCTTCAGTCCTCAGGAAGATCAATAAGTGACTTGTGGCTTCAGCGCAAGGGAGACTGAACCGACTATAACAGTTGCGCAGTTGCGCATTACATTTACATTTATACATTTATTCATTCAGCAGACACTTGTATCCAAAGCGCCTTACAAGAGAGAGCATTACAAAAGAGCATCGGTCACTGATCATAGCAGGGTTACACTTACAGTCCCCAAGCATAGTGGGTTTACAGATTATGAAACATATATTGTGAGAAACCAATAGGAGAAAGAAAAGGTGACAGTGGTTTTGTTTTCAGTGGTTTCAGTACGCAGAAGGAAGTAAAATAAAGCAACTTGGCTTTAGTGCAGAGGAGGAAGATGAATAAAACCATCGAAAAACGTTTTTGTTATGTTCGATCAGCACTTTTACGATCCCCACACGGGCCAAAGACCTTCTTTAGATGTCATTTCCTGTTTGATTTAGACAATATGTGGTGAGGCTTTCAAATGCTTCATCAGGGCTTTTGGTAAACCCGTGAGGTTTGCAAATTGCTGTCTGCTGCTTAGCTCCAGGAAGTGCCCAGGAAGAGAAACTCCTGGGAGACCAAAATAAAGGCACCGCTGAGATTTGAACTCAGGATCTCCTGTTTACTAAACAGGCGCTTTGACCAACTAAGCCACGGCGCCGGTGTAAGAAAGACAAGGAAGAGATGCTCCACCTACTTCCACTCTGATGGTCGGTACAGGTCCTTTTCGCACAGGGCAGGACCCACATCAGAAACAAAGACAGACTCGAACCACCATCCTTTCGCTTCACTGCTCGCTGACTGAGCTTGGAGTTAAACCCACAATACTTGAGAGAAGAGGGTATTTGCTCACACTCTCCTATCCCACAGGTAACAGGAAGGTTTGTCTTTTGGTTGTTGTCATTTTGTCAGGCTCACGTGTCTTACAAATCCTGAACATAGCTCTCGTCAACGCCATGTCAGGGAGGAAGGAAAAGAGTGGCAGCCATGGTTACGTTTGATCGGGGTGGCTCAATGAGGTTGAAGGCGGTGGGCGTCCGAGGCTCTTTTGAAGACTCTGAAGTCAAAGCGTGGTTGCGCTTCAGCGATCACGAGACTGAGGGACAATCTCAATTCTGACGTTGTGCTATCTGTAGCTGAAACGCATGAGCCTCAAGCCCTACTGGCCAAATGGATGGGGCGCTGGCCTCATACTGCTGAGATTGTGGGTTTGAAACACCGCAAGAGAAGCAGAGTGGCGCAGCGGGAGCGTGCTGGGCCCATAACCCAGAGGTCAATGGAACAAAACCATCCTCTGCTATGAGACTTTTGACCTTTACGGTCTCTTGGGCTTTAAGTCTTTGCCAGACTCCAAACCACCAATACCACCAATGCCCACACAGCACCACCTGGGTCACAGCGCCTCAAGCAGGGACAGGAAGGCCGGACCATCGGATAAAAGGCTGCTACGCAGCACCCTTCAGCAATCTTGGAGCAGAGGTCGCCCAAACAGGGACTTGAACCCTGGACCCTCAGATTAAAAGTCTGATGCTCTGCCGACTGAGCTATTCAGGCTCCGTAGGTCACGGCTGACACTGAGGGACCCCATCCTTACCAATCCTGAACATAGCTCTCACCAATGCCATGTCAGGGAGGAAGGTCCAAGGGGAGAGCGCGAACGCAGTCCCCCACTACCAGAAATTTTGCAGTCGAGATTCCCGCATTTGGGGAATTCGCAAAGGTCAGCGCGGCCGGAGTGCAATGGCCGAGCCTCACTCTGGGTGAACCTCCGTCGTGATCAAGGTGTCTCCCCTGCCAGGTAAGTATGAGTTGCAAAGGAGATGGGTCCCCTCAGCCGGCTGCCAGGGCTGCCGCAGGCACTCGTGGTAAGCAGACGGGGAGCGAAAACAACCAATGGAAGGGGTGGGCAGAAAACCGTAGGCCCCCTCCCCCCCTCCCCAAGCCAAGCCACGCCTCCCACTCACCCATCCCCCCCACCCACGTGGTGTGAGCTTTCCATGTTGTTTTCTCCCAAAGTGGCTGAGCGTGTCAAAGAGCCTGTTTAGTAAACATGATATCCTGAGTTCAAATCTCAGCAGTGCCTTTTCTGGCCAAGGTCTCTCAGGTGTTAAGTTTCCTGGGCACTTTAGCCCTGCAACTTAGGCCATCATGTTTTGACGGCAGGCTCCAAAGACTCCCTGGTGGTCTAGTGGCTAGGATTCGGTGCTCTCACCGCCGCGGCCCGGGTTCGATTCCCGGCCAGGGAAGAGTCTCCTCAATCCCTTTTTAACCCTCACACTGTTGTCAGTGTCTGCATGGCTTGTGCTGTCTCCATGCCTTTGTGACCTATTGCATTGTGTGCATTGTCTGTGACCACACCCTTTCCCCGCCCCCCCAAACGCAAGGTTGTGAATGGTGAAGACAATCTTTCGCTTTCTTCATTTTTGGATCGTGAGAAGTTACGAATGTGGCCTAAACAAAGTTAGACCTGAGGAGGGGGGGCGTGCCTTTCCTGTGGCCTCTCCTGAACTATGGACTGATCTTCCCCTGCCCAGTATGCAGGCCCCTCAACTGTCCTCTTTGAAGTCACATTGTCAGTGTCTTGCCGAAGCTGATAGGTTGCGCAGGACTACATGTGATTCTCTCAACGGCCGGACGCAGTTTAACTTCTCAAGACAAAACAGCCCTTTCTCATGGTTCTGCATTGGCCGGGAATCGAACCCGGGTCAACTGCTTGGAAGGCAGCTATGCTTTCCACTATACCACCAATGCCCACACAGCACCACCTGGGTCACAGCGCCTCAAGCAGGGACAGGACATCGGGACATCGGATAAAAGGCTGCTACGCAGCACGCCTCAGCAGGCTTGGAGCAGAGGTCGCCCGAACAGGGACTTGAACCCTGGACCCTCAGATTAAAAGTCTGATGCTCTGCCGACTGAGCTATCCAGGCTCCGTATGTCACGGCTGACACTGAGGGACCCCATCCTTACCAATCCTGAACATAGCTCTCACCAATGCCATGTCAGGGAGGAAGGAAAAGCGTGGTAGCCATGGTTACGTTTGATCGGGCTGGATCAATGAGGTTGAAGGCGGCTGGTGTCTGAGGTTCTTCTGAAGAATCTGAAGTCAAAGCGTGGTTGCGCCTCAGCGATCACGAGACTGAGGGTCAATCCCAATTCTAGGTCTTACCCCATCATTTCACCCCTTCGTATTACCCTCTGCCCTCGTCCCTTAAAACTAAGCGTAAGGGCTGAGGGGTGAAAAACACCGACCCCTTGGTGTGAGCCTCTCATGCTGCTTTCTCCCAACCTCCCAATTTCTCTCTCTCTCACAAGGAAGCACTACTGCTTCCGCACCTCAGCCCACACACTTCCACAGCCGCTTGGCAGATTATTTTTCACACTCAGGTCCAAGGGGAGAGCGCGAACGCAGTCCCCCACTACCAGAAATTTTGCAGTCAAGATTCCCGCATTTGGGGAATTCGCAGAGGTCGTTTCTACAGTTGTGCAAAGTCTACGTTGACTGTAGACAGTTACGCCTTCTGGTTGGTCAGAACTGACTGTAGACTCCCAATGGAATAGTCAAACTCGACTGTAAACATCCAATCACAACGCTGATATTCAAATTTATCAAGTGACAGCGCTGAGGTGTCCGGTGCAGGGCCGGCTCTACCTAATTTAGTGGCGAAATTACTAGGCGAAATTACTGCCCCCCCCTGATAACTGTGTAGAAAACTAATGAAAACTCATCACAAGCATAAACAGCGCCGATGCAGTGCGCATTTCACATTAAACACGGTGTAGCTAGCAAGCATAAATAAATAAAACGTCTTCACGCAAAACGGCATGATTAAGGGTGCCTGGCAGCGCCTCTCCAGCAGATAGCGCTCTAGGCGACCGCCTATGCCGAGAGCCGATTGCCCTGGTACCGTGTCACTGGATCTGACTATTTAGCAATGAAGATGGCAACCCCAATCATATGAGTGATCAACTCCGAGGCCCCAGCAAGTCGTCAACAGGCTGTGTTGGTGGCCAGCAAAGAGTCGCGTACTTATCGCGAAAGAAAGCGCTTCTTCCCCGATCCCCCACAGGAGCTGTTGAACAAGGCCACTGCCCTGGCCCACGCACAGAAGCTCCTTAGAGCAGACGGCATCCCCGCGCCATCACGCCAGATGTGCCTGGGAAAGCTGGTGGTGCCGGTTGGGCAGTATGTGAACGCACCACTCCACTGGATTGTGGAAAATGATGTGGGATACATGAAGTAGTAAGTAAAACTGTTGTGGGCTTTGCATATCAAATAGCATTCATTTTCAACACAAAACTATGGCTACCATCATTAATGATGACGATACTAAGTTGATGTCTATTATTGCAGTGTCCTTGACAAGCACAGGTCAGAGGTGACCAACCCTCACCGTAAGGGAGAGATAGGGAACCTGTGGATTAAAGACCACATGGCAGAGTATGCTGAGAGCTTCCCACAGATCTCAAATCTTCTTGAGGCCAACACAGACAGGTGTATCTATGGTCAGAGAGGGTTTGAGAATCACACCTTCCAAGAGATGTGGGAACTCTACAGTCAATACCAGACACAAAAGGACAGGCCAGAGAAGTACTCCGCTGAGCAGAGGAAGGGCATAAAGGATGCTTACGGTTCTGTGAGGAGGTGGTTGCACACACCACTGACTCATATAACCAGCATTCAGATGAAGAGGTTCAGGAAATACATTATTGACAGAGACAAGCAAGTAAGTGTTATGAAACAGGAAGAGCAGCGTAGCATAGTAATATACAGTATATAATAATACAAGATATACAATCTAGTGAGTAACAATTGATTTGTTGTCCAGCAACAGCAGGCCACCAATTCTCCTGAATGGCCAGGCAACGAGTTGGAACTTGTGGCTGCAAGCCAGTCAGTGGAAGGTCAGTGAGATATACAGAGTCTACTCACATTAAACTGTATTGTGTTTTATAATTCATATTACAAAACGACTACTTTATTCTGTTCATTTTTAGAGTCGGTCAAGTCACAAGACTCCGAGGGCTTACCCAGTCAGCCTCTGCGGTCCCAAGTCCCGGGTGAACCCACTGTCCGACCCAAGAAGCCTGCCACCGCTGTCTGGTCCGAGCATCCTGCCACCGTGTCCCAGGGTCAAACAACCACTGCGATTGACTCCCCTGTAACGTTCAAGTCACAAGACTTCAAGGGCTTATTCAGTCAGCCTCTGCGGTCTCAAGTCCCGGGTGAACCCACTGTCCGACCCAAGAAGCCTGCCACCTCTGCCCGGCCCGAGCATCCTACCACTGCTGCCCGGTCCGAGCATCCTACCACCTCTGCCCGGTCCGAGCATCCTACCACCGCTGCCCGGTCCGAGCATCCTACCACCGCTGCCCGGTCCGAGCATCCTACCACCTCTGCCCGGTCCGAGCATCCTACCACCTCTGCCCGGTCCGAGCATCCTACCACCTCTGCCCGGTCCGAGCATCCTACCACCGCTGCCCGGTCCGAGCATCCTACCACCGCTGCCCGGTCCGAGCATCCTACCACCTCTGCCCGGTCCGAGCATCCTACCACCGCTGCCCGGTCCGAGCATCCTACCACCTCTGCCCGGTCCGAGCATCCTACCACCGCTGCCCGGTCCGAGCAGCCTACCACCGCTGCCCGGTCCGAGCATCCTACCACCGTGTCCCAGGGTCACACAACACCTGTGATCGACTCCCCTGTAAGTGATATTGACATTACATGCAAAGAATTGTAAATGATGATTTGAAAGTTTTTGAAATGGTTATTTAAATATGGTCTGACATTGCATTGTACACAATAACAACCAGACATTTTGTATGTGTTTATACATTTGCAGGCAGAGCTGGAGGGTTGGGTGCGTCTCTGGGAAGACCCCAATGGCATCCCATCTGCCGACATCTCCTGGGTCAAGGAGGACGCCGAGAGAGGGCTGTTCACCCCTGTTCAGACCTTCAAGAACATCACCGGTGTCCTGAAAAAGCGTCGGGTGTTGAAATCTGACAGGATGTGGTTTTACCCACCTGAACCTCCCGGCTTTGTCAGCGGTGGCGTGCCCAGTCCACAGCTCTTTTTTAGGAGCCGTGTCTTCTTTTGGCGCCCTGTCGGAGTGTGGAGGTACTCTCTAAAGTGTCCTCGTGGGGATGGTTGCGTGGAGGCCGGACGAAACGTGCACCTGCACAAGGCAGGCTACCACACCCGGGTATAACTAACTTCACCTGTCTGACGAGTTATTACTTGACAGTTGACCATATGTATTACCACGCGGCACAGAAAGTCATATCAGTCTTCATTTGTTTCCCCCATATTTATTTTAGGTGCGTCACATCTGCGACATGTCAGACTGGTACACCATGCTGACCGAGGTCCTAGGCTGCGGACCCTGCACAAAGGCAGCCAGGAGTGGAGAAGGTGGCACAGTGGGACGGTGGCTCGCGTGGGACTCTGCCATTTTAACACAACTTAGCGAGGCTCACCAAGCCATGTTCCCTGCCATCCTTACCAGCAAGTAAGTACACCAAACATAATGTCCGCATTGAACAAACTTGGCAGTGGTCACACAAATCAATCTCAAATGATTGTGACTACTTACAGACGTGGCGTGGACAGGAATGTTGTGCGGCTCTTGAGGGACCGGACCGAAGGGAACACCATGGTCAAGGTGTGGCGTCAGGTACAGGAGAGTCACGTTGAGGAGTACCTTCACCGCAAAGACCTGTACACCACCCTCCTCATGACCTTGGTGGAACCCGGAGGGATAGTCGCTGCATTGGGGCACACGTTTCAGGCTCCACCGCCTCAGAGAGCGCTTCCCTCTGCAGGGCTCCTGCGTCACGCCTTCCTGCTGGCGGAGGCGAGCAACGTGGAGGACTACAGGAGCCAGATCCTCTCCACGTTTGGCACTGTCCTGAAAATGGATTCCACCAAGAAAGTAGGCTGATCAAAACACAATGCAACACTGTATAATGCAAAGCTAATTTCAGTATTGTTTTTGCTTTTACGACAAACCCTTTGATGCAAAAAGAAAACGACAACAAAAAACAGAATCTAATGGAGGTTATCATATCATGCAAACTTTACATATTTTTTAGGTGGCGAAAAAGCTGTCTGGGGAGGGCAAAGGCTCGGCCGAGTGGTTCACCAGCATCGGCAACGAGCACTCACAGATTGTGACCTTTGTGCTGACGTGCGAGGAGACCTCAGACAAGCTGACACCAATGTGCCGTGGAGTCATGGAGAGGTTCCGGCTGGCCAACCAACCTGCCCCTAAAATCCTCTATGTCGATCGCGGCTGTTGCCGTGCAAAGGGCCCAACGGCGTTGGAGGCCATGTTTCAGCCCTGGGTGGACGATGGGATGGTCGTGCGCCTGGACATCTTCCACTGGATCCACAGATTTGATGCAGCTATCCGCTCGGAGTCCCACTCCAAGTACGCTGCCTTCAAGTCTGCCATAGCTGGAGCGGTCATGGCCTACAACAGGGCTGATCTGGAGCTGCTCATAGGGGCTGTAAAAAACAATAATGTGTTGCTGGGCACCTTATCCGATGAGGTTATTGTGCGACGGCACCTCTCAAGGGACCAGCTCCGGCATCATGTGAGGAGAGTCACTCTCGGAGCGCAGGAAACCTTCCGGCTCGTCCACCAGGCCATCGAGGAGCTCAAGGGTCCCGCTGGGCTGGACGAGAGTGGAGTGAGGCTCTTCAAAACACCTGGTAAAAAAATAAAAATACTAAACAAAAAAGCAAATTATACAAAAAAAAACACATCCACACAATTGATACAACATCATGGCGATAGTGTGATGTTGTAGCATACAAAGTAAACGTAACGCACGGTGATTGTGTATTTATAGACGCCATCGATGAGTTGTGGGCAGCCCAGCAGCGACACCTGGAGTGCATCCAGGATCCTCCGGGTATGGATATGTACAGGGTGGCACATATCACAACCATAAACAAGGTGGACTTGCCCTTTTACAAGTGCGTGAGAGGGAGCAACAGCCTGGAAGGCTTCCACAAAGTCCTCCCTCACATGATTCCAGGTACACAACTGCAGTCTGTATACTCTGTTACAAATCAAACATGTGACCCTGTCGTTATTCTAATACCTTTTTATGGTGACTTTCAGGTCCCCGCTGTGCAGCACGGCCTTATCAGGTGTACCTGATCAGTGGCATCGCACGGTGGAACTCGGACAGGAGCGCGGCTGCCGTGTTTGGAGGAAAAGGGAGGCACCACAGGACCTACTCAGCGCCGCTGGTCAGCCGCCTCAACACCCGCTGCCGGCAGCTGTTTGGAGAGGCTGTGGAGGAGAATTTCCAGGCCCCTGCTAATGTCAACTCCCACGAGCTGCTTGGGCTCGAGTATCTATTCAGCCAGAGCACCGGTGAAACGGGACACGTCCTCTCTCTCCAGGATCTGGTCAACGATGGGCCTGAGGAGGATGAGGAGGTGGTTCAGCCTGGACAGCCCGATCCGGGTGAAGCAGACGAGGCCTACCAGAGCGAAGAGGAGGCCCGTTACGATGATCTGCTGGATCCCACTCTGCCCCACATCACTCTCACCGGTGACAAAACGGCCACCGTTCGCCCTCCGGCCTTTGTGAGTAGCTGTGTTTGTGTCTGGTCCAATTAAATACAAAGCACTGGTTACTGAAATAAAAGACAATTCTCATGCAATTTGTTTTTGTTTATTTACAGGAGGATGCCTGCAGTCAAAACCCTCTTCCTGGTTTCCAGAAGTTGGAAGCGTTCTGTTCTGCTCTGGTGGAGATTGGCCTTATAGAGACCAAGCTGTCACTGACCACAGAGCAGAGAAACGAGCTCCTTCAACTTTGGAACACAGTGGAGGAGCACGACAAGCGGCCACAGCAGTTCAATCAGCTGTATAGAACACACTGGGGCAACACCCTCTACTGCCGCACCAAGAGGGATGACCTGGTGGAGGCTGCTGTAGTACAAAAGCTGAAGATGGCAAAGAGGTATGCACCAGCACAGCAGGACATCAGCGCTCTCCACAACAGGCTGATGTACACCCTGGTCAAACTGTTGTGGTTGCGCTCAGCTCCATCTCGTACTAGTCCAGAGAAGACCACCATCTTGAAGGCGTACGAGAGGATCCAGCACCGGGTTTTGGTGGATGACCCCATCCTGTCAAATGCAGGCATCCCTCTGCCGAAGATAAACAGTAAGACCATCCGGGACTTTATCCATCGGCAAGAGCGCATTCTCAATATGAATGCGACCAAACAGCCGTGCACCGTCACAAAAGTGACATCCATCTCGGAAGTTGACCTGCCTCCAGCACCTCACCAGCCAGTAGTGCTCCCTCCACCAGACTACCCCTTGATGGAGTACGTGGCAACACCCAGCACGGCAGGGACGCAGGCACTTAAGGGAAGGACTGATATCATGGCGCCTGTGAAAAGAACCCTAGCCCCAGCTACCTGCACCTCCACCAGACCCGTGCCCTCCATCTCGGCCACCTGCACCTCCACCAGACCCGTGCCCTCCATCTTGGCCACCTGCACCTCCACCAGACCCGTGCCCTCCATCGCGGCCACCTGCACCTCCACCAGACCCGTGCCCTCCATCGCTGCCACCTGCACCTCCACCAGACCCGTGCCCTCCATCGCTGCCACCTGCACCTCCACCAGACCCGTGCCCTCCATCGCGGCCACCTGCACCTCCACCAGACCCGTGCCCTCCATCGCGGCCACCTGCACCTCCACCAGACCCGTGCCCTCCATCGCGGCCACCTCCACCAGACCCGTGCCCTCCCTCTCTGCAACGGCTGGTTTGCCGACAGCATCGTGGGCAAGGTCCACTTATTATAAGAGGAAGTTGCAAGATGTACCCTCAGAGGTGGGAGCAAAAGTCTCAAGACAAAAAAATATCCCCATCTGTACGCTCTGTGGCCAACCGATCCAGGGACACAAAAAATACAAGAAGAAAAGCTTTTGCCCAGTCAAAAACATGTCTCCGTCCAAAGGTCTGGAGGGCACAGTGTTTGACAGCTATGACCACTTTAAATCAGTTGTTGACCTGTTGGGGTAAAGACCCGGCTGTAAATACATTTAATTGTGTATATTTGTAAATAGTTTTCATTTTGTTCATTAGTGTTTGTCTTGTTCAATTTGAAATGGTGTCATTTGTAGTGCTGGAGGAAAGTGATTTGATTTGTCTGTCAATATTTGATTTCACTGTAAATATATTTGATCTCGAAATAAGTGTTACTAATTGTACATCCTGGTTTAAAATGTTCATGACTTCATTATCTATCTTGTAAATAATAGCCAGATACTTTTCTGTTTTTACACTGTGGTGCTGCACAATAAAGTGATCGGTGCTACAGTAACACAGTTGTGGACTCTCAATGAATGAATGCAGCAACAGGGGTTGATCAGAAATCTGGTATATTGGACAAGTATGTAAAACACATTTATATCCAGTTGTTGCTCATTTAAACAATACAGAAAAGGTCAAATTTGATGGATGGTTAATCAATACACATATTTCATGCAAAACCAACAAGTACACGTCATAAAAAAAGAGTGTGTCAAAATTCTAACAACAATATGCAACAAATATGTCAAATACAATTAACAATTATTCATATAAAGATCAGATACTGGTTAATTCACACAATATGAGGCTGTTGAAAGTGTTGAAGATGAAACGGCACCCTCTGGAGGCCTTCACCTGTAACAACAAGCAAAGGGGGAAGAGTGTCAGCATTGTCTACAATTTAGCACTTCTGGGCAAATTCTTTTGCACTTCTGACCATCCCACCGCCATTCGCAAAGGTCAGCACGGCCGGAGTGCAATGGCCGAGCCTCACTCTGGGTGAACCTCCTTCGTGATCAAGGTGTCTCCCCTGCCAGGTAAGTATGAGTTGCAAAGGAGATGGGTCCCCTCAGCCGGCTGCCAGGGCTGCCGCAGGCACTCGTGGTAAGCAGACGGGGAGCGAAAACAACCAATGGAAGGGGTGGGCAGAAAACCGTAGGCCCCCTCCCCCCCTCCCCAAGCCAAGCCACGCCTCCCACTCACCCATCCCCCCCACCCACGTGGTGTGAGCTTTCCATGTTGTTTTCTCCCAAAGTGGCTGAGCGTGTCAAAGAGCCTGTTTAGTAAACATGATATCCTGAGTTCAAATCTCAGCAGTGCCTTTTCTGGCCAAGGTCTCTCAGGTGTTAAGGTTCCTGGGCACTTTAGCCCTGCAACTTAGGCCATCATGTTTTGACGGCAGGCTCCAAAGACTCCCTGGTGGTCTAGTGGCTAGGATTCGGCGCTCTCACCGCCGCGGCCCGGGTTCGATTCCCGGCCAGGGAAGAGTCTCCTCAAACCCTTTTTAACCCTCACGCTGTTGTCAGTGTCTGCATGGCTTGTGCTGTCTCCATGCCTTTGTGACCTATTGCATTGTGTGCATTGTCTGTCACCACACCCTTCCCCCGCCCCCCCAAACGCAAGGTTGTGAATGGTGAAGACAATCTTTCGCTTTCTTCATTTTTGGATCGTGAGAAGTTACGAATGTGGCCTAAACAAAGTTAGACCTGAGGAGGGGGGGCATGCCTTTCCTGTGGCCTCTCCTGAACTATGGACTGATCTTCCCCTGCCCAGTAGGCAGGCCCCTCAACTGTCCTCTTTGAAGTCACATTGTCAGTGTCTTGCCGGAGCTGATAGGTTGCGCAGGACTACATGTGATTCTCTCAACGGCCGGACGCAGTTTAACTTCTCAAGACAAAACAGCCCTTTCTCATGGTTCTGCATTGGCCGGGAATCGAACCCGGGTCAACTGTTTGGAAGGCAGCTATGCTTTCCACTATACCACCAATGCCCACACAGCACCACCTGGGTCACAGCGCCTCAAGCAGGGACAGGAAGGCCGGACCATCGGATAAAAGGCTGCTATGCAGCACGCTTCAGCAAGCTTGGAGCAGAGGTCGCCCGAACAGGGACTTGAACCCTGGACCCTCGGATTAAAAGCCTGTTGCTCTGCCGACTGAGCTATCCAGGCTCCGTAGGTCACGGCTGACACTGAGGGACCCCATCCTTACCAATCCTGAACATAGCTCTCACCAATGCCATGTCAGGGAGGAAGGAAAAGCGTGGTAGCCATGGTTACGTTTGATCGGGCTGGATCAATGAGGTTGAAGGCGGCTGGTGTCTGAGGTTCTTCTGAAGAATCTGAAGTCAAAGCGTGGTTGCGCCTCAGCGATCACGAGACTGAGGGTCAATCCCAATTCTAGGTCTTACCCCATCATTTCACCCCTTCGTATTACCCTCTGCCCTCGTCCCTTAAAACTAAGCGTAAGGGCTGAGGGGTGGAAAACACCGACCCCTTGGTGTGAGCCTCTCATGCTGTTTTCTCCCAACCTCCCAATTTCTCTCTCTCTCACAAGGAAGCACTACTGCTTCCGCACCTCAGCCTACACACTTCCACAGCCGCTTGGCAGATTACTTTTCACACTCAGGTCCAAGGGGAGAGCGCGAACGCAGTCCACCACTACCAGTAATTTTGCAGTCGAGATTCCCGCATTTGGGGAATTCGCAAAGGTCAGCACGGCCGGAGTGCAATGGCCGAGCCTCACTCTGGGTGAACCTCCTTCGTGATCAAGGTGTCTCCCCTGCCAGGTAAGTATGAGTTGCAAAGGAGATGGGTCCCCTCAGCCGGCTGCCAGGGCTGCCGCAGGCACTCGTGGTAAGCAGACGGGGAGCGAAAAAAACCAATGGAAGGGGTGGGCAGAAAACCGTAGGCCCCCTCCCCCCCTCCCCAAGCCAAGCCACGCCTCCCACTCACCCATCCCCCCCACCCACGTGGTGTGAGCTTTCCATGTTGTTTTCTCCCAAAGTGGCTGAGCGTGTCAAAGAGCCTGTTTAGTAAACATGATATCCTGAGTTCAAATCTCAGCAGTGCCTTTTCTGGCCAAGGTCTCTCAGGTGTTAAGGTTCCTGGGCACTTTAGCCCTGCAACTTAGGCCATCATGTTTTGACGGCAGGCTCCAAAGACTCCCTGGTGGTCTAGTGGCTAGGATTCGGCGCTCTCACCGCCGTGGCCCGGGTTCGATTCCCGGCCAGGGAAGAGTCTCCTCAAACCCTTTTTAACCCTCACGCTGTTGTCAGTGTCTGCATGGCTTGTGCTGTCTCCATGCCTTTGTGACCTATTGCATTGTGTGCATTGTCTGTCACCACACCCTTCCCCCGCCCCCCCAAACGCAAGGTTGTGAATGGTGAAGACAATCTTTCGCTTTCTTCATTTTTGGATCGTGAGAAGTTACGAATGTGGCCTAAACAAAGTTAGACCTGAGGAGGGGGGGCGTGCCTTTCCTGTGGCCTCTCCTGAACTATGGACTGATCTGCCCCTGCCCAGTAGGCAGGCCCCTCAACTGTCCTCTTTGAAGTCACATTGTCAGTGTCTTGCCGAAGCTGATTGGTTGCGAAGGACTACATGTGATTCTCTCAACGGCCGGACGCAGTTTAACTTCTCAAGACAAAACAGCCCTTTCTCATGGTTCTGCATTGGCCGGGAATCGAACCCAGGTCAACTGCTTGGAAGGCAGCTATGCTTTCCACTATACCACCAATGCCCACACAGCACCACCTGGGTCACAGCGCCTCAAGCAGGGGCAGGAAGGCCGGACCATCGGATAAAAAGCTGCTACGCAGCACGCTTCAGCAAGCTTGGAGCAGAGGTCGCCCGAACAGGGACTTGAACCCTGCACCCTCAGATTGAAAGTCTGATGCTCTGCCGACTGAGCTATCCAGGCTCCGTAGGTCACGGCTGACACTGAGGGACCCCATCCTTACCAATCAGAATCAGAATCAGAATGGGGGTTTATTCGCTATGCAAGATAAACAAACATAGAATTTACTTTGGCAGGAATGAGCAAACATAGAACATAAATGTGGCCTACTAATAAAATGAAAATGAATACAATGTAAAGATACACTGCAGATGTGATACATATAGACAAGGAATACAAATGTTACAAATAATACAAATGATGCGAGTAGTGCAAATGATACAGGTAACATGGAATACAAATGTTACAAATAATACAAATGATGCGAGATGATGCGGAACACAACAGGAGGGCTAGGAGGGCTTTAAGTCTTTGCCAGACTACGAAGTGTCATGGTCAGCAAGGGGAATTAGCTCAAATGGTAGAGCGCTCGCTTAGCATGCGAGAAGCAGCGGGATCGATGCCCGCATTCTCCAAGCTCTCGTTCACCATGGCTTCGTTAGTCTGCAGTCCCTCTCCAGACGCAGATGGAGACCTTTGAACACCTTTCAAATGACCCCTTTCATTTGGAAATGAATGCTATTTTGGTTATTAAAACATAAAAAATTACAACTGACCCGTGTGAGGTTCAAATTCACGACCTTCAGATAATGAGACTGGGTGACAACACTTAGACGTGGGCCAGTGGCGCAATGGATAACGCGTCTGACTACGGATCAGAAGATTCTAGGTTCGACTCCTGGCTGGCTCGAGTGCCATTTTTGCACCTTGGGTGTTTGGGAAACAAGGGAAAATATGTCTGTCAAGTAGATAGCATTGTGTGCCACCCTCAAAGAATATGCGCCATGAAATGCTGCCCTACCTGCCACGTGGATTCACGTCTTCCATTCAGGGCCAAAACGAACAAAATCGAACAAAAAATAATTTAGTAGTTCTGTCTCTAACACACACCCACACACCTACGCAGTTGCACAGTAGTGATAATCGGCATCAGGCCCGACTTTACCATAAATGTATCTATAACAGTATTGTGGCTAGCCGGAAACGAAGCTCCAAAGTGTGGGAGCGTTTTTTTTTAAGTGGCGAGAAAAGCGTGCAGTGCAACAGTTGCAAAGCTGAACTTGTATTTCATGGAAGCACAACGGCTATGCATGAGCATCTGAAAAGAAAAGATCTAATTTTGGATGGAGTTAACCAGCTAGTTAGCTACCAATATTAGGGTAAACAGTTAGCTTTCTTGCTACTTACTCATCGTTACGTTTCAGTGTCAAAAATATCTAATATGTTTCTTTGCCTCCCTGCAACCTCCACCCCATCGGAGCGGATTTTCTCTGCAGCAGGAAACATCTGCTCTTAAAAGAGAGCAAGCCTTTCTCCAAGCCATGTAGAAATGCTTACTTTCCTGCAAGAGGTGATTAGTCGACTATCAAAATAATTGTTTGTGGCAGCCCTAGTTGGAACATAAATCTGTTCCAACAAAGGGAAACTCTAAGATAGTCATTTTAAAAAGCCCTGTCCCCTGTCGTCTCCAGCTAACAACTATCCTTCTCCTCCTCATAGAACTCCATCAGGAGCTGTTGTTCTGCGGCTGTGAAATATGTTGCGCAACTCTTGTCCATGTTCTGATCGTTGATTCTGTGAACGATCGCGAGGTCTATAAAAAAATGCTGTAAAAAGGCATTTATCCCGACTACCAACACCTGGCTTGACATAGCGGCGCCTTTTCATCCTGGTTTGGGAAACGTGCAACCAATTAAGCCAGGATGCGCCGACCAGACTAGATAAAGCCGCGCTTGATCAGTTATCCTGGATTTCTTGATTCTACTTTTGTGCAATACCCCTCAGATGTGGAAAAACATTGACATGTTGCCCAGCCCCATCTACCACGTGGATTCCCGCCTTCCATTCAGGGCCCTTGAGTTGATGGTGATCTCCGATGGAAAACTGCAACTATTGTCGTGTCCTCGTTAGTATAGTGGTTAGTATCCCCGCCTGTCACGCGGGATGCCAGGGTTCAATTCCCTGACGAGGAGAAGGGTCTGTTTTTGCCTCTTTCGGTTCCTGCTTCGCCATCACAGCCTTCGCATCGCTACTCGGATGACTGAGGACATACCTTCACTCTTCACATAGTTGTATGGTGAATCCTGATACTTGTGATTATGACTAGATAAAAAGTGATGCGTCCTCGGCCACCGACCCAGTTTCCCTCGAGATTTGAACTTGGATCGCTGGATTCAGAGCCCAGAGTGCTGACCGTTACACCATCAGAATCAGAATCAGAATCAGAATGGGGGTTTATTCGCTATGCAAGATAAACAAACATAGAATTTACTTTGGCAGGAATGAGCAAACATAGAACATAAATGTGGCCTACTAATAAAATGAAAATGAATACCATGTAAGATACACTGCAGATATGATACATATAGACAAGTAATACAAATGTTACAAATAATACAATAATAATACAAATGATGCGAGTAGTGCAATGATACAGGTAACATGGAATGCAAATGTTACAAATAATACAAATGATGCGAGTAGTGCAAATGATACAGGTAACATGGAATTGCAAAAGACATGGGTACAGAGTGGAATGGGTATATATATGGTACGTTGGGGGGGGGGGGGGGGGGGGGGGTGTATACACAGTGGTGCAAATATCACAGTTGTAAGTTTTTTAAGTTTAAAGTTTAAAGTGTTTTGTGCTAAAGTGGCAGAGTGCAATGGGATGCTGGAGGGGGGGGGGGGTGTCTCAAACTGAGTCCTTGGCCCTGTTGAAGAGGGCAATAGCAGAGGGGTAGAAGCTATTCTTGTGGCGAGAGGTTTTAGTCCTGATGGACCGCAGCCTCCTGCCAGAAGGGAGCAGCTGAAGCACTGAGTGTCCAGGGTGGGAGGAGTCGGCCGCAATCTTCCTCGCCCGTTTTAGAGACCTTGCCTTGTGCAGGTCCTCAAGGGATGGCAGGTTGCAGCCTATCACCTTCTCAGCGGCACGTATGATACGCTGCAGTCTGCTCTTGTCCTTGGCAGTGGCAGCAGCGTACCAGACGGTGATGGAGGAGGTGAGGATGGACTCGATGGTGGCAGTGTAGAATTGCACCATCATTGTCTTTGGCAGGCTGAATTTCTTCAGTTGCCGCAGGAAGTACATCCTCTGCTGGGCTTTCTTTGTGAGTGAGCTGATGTTCAGCTCCCACTTGAGGTCCTGGGAGAGGGTGGTGCCCAGGAAGCGAAGGGACTCCACACTGTTGACCTGGGAGTCGCGCAGTGTGATGGGGGGGAGTGGGGCTGGGTCCTTCCTAAAGTCCACAACCATCTCCACTGTCTTAAGAGCGTTGAGCTCCAGGTTGTTCTGGCTGCACCAAGTCACCAGGTTGTCCACTTCCCACCTGAAGTCAGACTCGTCCCCATCAGAAATGAGCCCGATCAGGGTGGTATCGTCCGCAAACTTCAGGAGCTTGACTGATGGATGACTTGAGGTGCAGCTGTTTGTGTACAGGGAGAAGAGCAGGGGGGAAAGGACACAGCCTTGAGGGGATCCGGTGCTGATGGACCGGGAGTCAGAGACTTGCGTTCCCATCCTGACGCGCTGCCTCCTGTCGGACAGGAAGTCTGTGATCCACCTGCAAGTGGGGTCGGGCACGTTCAGCTGGGAGAGCTTGTCCTGAAGCAGAGCCGGGATGATGGTGTTGAAGGCAGAGCTGAAGTCCACAAACAGGATCCTGGCGTAGGTGTTTGGAGAGTCCAGATGCTGGAGGGTGTAGTGGAGGGCCATGTTCACTGCGTCATCCACAGACCTGTTGGCTCTGTAGGCGAACTGCAGGGGGTCTAGGAGGGGGTCTGTGAAGTTTTTGAGGTGTGCCAGCACCAGGCGTTCGAAGGACTTCATTACCACAGATGTCAGGGCGACGGGTCTGTAGTCGTTCAGTCCTGTTGGTCTGGGCTTCTTGGGCACAGGGATGATGGTGGAGGACTTGAAGCAGGCTGGCACGTGGCATATCTCCAGGGAGGTGTTGAAGATGTTGGTGAACACAGGAGACAGCTGGTCAGCGCAGTGCTTCAGTGTGGCAGGGGAGACAGCGTCCGGCCCGGCAGCTTTGCGAGGGTTCTGTTTCTTGAACACTTTGTTAACTTCCCTCTCCTGAATGGAGAGAGTCAACATTGTGTTGGTGTTGATAGGTGGTGGGGTGGGGGGTGGGGTGCTGGTTGGGGTGGAGGGGGGAGGGGTGTGGGGGTGGGGCATGGGGCTGTCCGATTGTCCTTCGAATCTACAATAGAATTCGTTCAGGTCCTCGGCCAGGCGGGAGTCGTTGGTGGTGGGTGGGGCTCTGGGCTTGTGGTTGGTAATTTGCCTAAGCCCCCTCCAGACAGAAGCAGAGTCGTTTGAGGAGAATTGTTCTTGCAGTCTCTTTGAGTAGAGTCGTTTCGCGTCTCTGACGCCCCTGCTGAACAGCTTCTTCGCCTCCTTAAATCTGTAACGGTCGCCAGACTTAAACGCCAACTCCTTCTTAGACCTCAGACTTCTGAGTTTTGCAGTAAACCAGGGTTTGTCATTGTTGTAACTCACCCTGGATCGAGTTGGTATGTAGGAATCCTCACAGAAGCTGATGTATGATGTCACAGCCTCAGTGTACTCATCCAGTCCGTTTGTAGCGGCAGCAAACATTTCCCAGTCCGTGCACTCCAGGTTAGCTCTGAGTTCCTCCACAGCCTCGCTGGTCCACTGTTTTGATGTCCTCACTGCAGGTTTACAGAGTTTTAGTTTCTGCTTGTATGCAGGAATCAGGTGGATCATGGCGTGGTCGGAGTGACCCAGTGCAGCACGGGACACGGCATGGTAAGCCTTGCTGGCTGTGGTATAACAATGGTCCAGGGTGTTACCCTCCCTGGTGGGGCAGGTTATGAATTGTCTGTATTTGGGGAGTTCTTGGCTGAGGTTACCTTTGTTGAAGTCACCTAGAACGATGACTAGAGAGTCCGGGTGGGTTCGCTCCACTTTCAGGATCTGGTCTGCTAACATGCGCTGGGCTTCTTTAACCAGCGGGCCCGGTGGCAGATAAGCACCAACCAGGATGAAGGACGCGAACTCCCGGGGCGAATAAAAAGGTCTACAGTTTATGAAAAAAGATTCCAGGTCGGGGGAACAATGTCTCATAATCACCGATACATCCACACACCAGCAGCGGTTGATATAAAAACAAATACCTCCACCTTTCTTCTTCCCAGACCGGGCCGCGTCTCGATCCGCTCTTAGCAGCTGGAATCCGGTCAGGTCCAGCATAGCGTCCACCACCTTGTCACATAGCCAGGTTTCCGTGAAGCACATAGCCGAGGAGAGAAGGAAGTCTTTGTTTTTCGCCATGGTAATCCGGAGTTCGTCCATTTTATTGTGCAGTGAACGCACATTGGAGAGGAAGAGACTCGGTAGCGCGGGCCGGTTTCCGCGCCTCCTGAGTCGGACAAGAGCGCCCGCTCGACTCCCCCTTTTCCTGGTGCTAGCCTTGTTAGCCTTGTTAGCATTGTAGCGCTTTTTCAGGGCACAGACAATGCCGATTGTTGAGCTGATCAGAATATCCACAAGTTCAGACTCCGGGAGCAGAAAAGTGGGCACCAAACTATCCGGGGTTGTTCCTCTGATGTTTAGGAGTTCTTCTTTTGATAAAAAACTCCGCGGATCTTGGCAGAACACACAATTTACGAACAAAAACAGACAGACTAGGTAGCTCAGTCCCGTCGAGGCAGCCGTTCGCGGCGCCATCTTGGATTCCATCTTGGACACCATGGAACCACAGCCGCCTAAACTGGTGGAAATCCCCGTTACAGACACTGCGCATCAGTTTGGCTCTTTGTGCAATTTGGCACGTCTC
This sequence comes from Neosalanx taihuensis, assembly GCA_030340665.1. Lineage (NCBI taxonomy): Eukaryota > Metazoa > Chordata > Actinopteri > Osmeriformes > Salangidae > Neosalanx > Neosalanx taihuensis. Next base: position 1,297,463 of record JARGSH010000050.1, on the reverse strand, counting down.
CATCCTCTCGCCTAGGCGTAACGGTGAGAGCGACTCGTGTCACGTGACCTCATAGACAACGTATACAGTTGCATTGGTGGTTCAGTGTTAGAATTCTCGCCGGCCATGCGGGAGGCCCCGGTTCGATTCCTGGCCAATGCATGGCTTTTGCGGTCGACATCCTTGTCTTTGAGTTGGTTTGACCACGTGGTAAACTTTTTGAGGACATCCAGATGAGAAAAAACATCGACATGTTGCCCAGCCCCATCTGCCATGTGGATTCCCGCCTTCCATTCAGGGCCCTTGAGTTGATGGTGATCTCCGATGGAAAACTGCAACTATTGTCGTGTCCTCGTTAGAATAGTGGTTAGTATCCCCGCCTGTCACGCAGGAGACCAGGGTTCAAATCCCTGACGAGGAGAAGGGACTGTTTTTGCCTCTTTCGGTTCCCGCTTCGCCATCACAGCCTTCACATCGCTACTCGGATGAGTGAGGACATACCTTCACTCTTCACATAGTTGTTTGGTGAATCCTGATACTTGTTATTATGACTAGATATAAAGTGATGCGTCCTCGACCACCGACCAAAATAGTCCTTTCCCCCCGTCAGGGAATTGAACCCTGGTCTGGTCAACATGTCAAAGTTCTTCCACATCTGGCTGTCCTCAAAAAGTTCACCACGCGGTCAAACCACCTCAAAGACTAGGATGTCGACCGCAAGAGCCATGCATTGGCTGGGAATCGAACCCGGGCCTCATAATGACAAGTATTAGGATTCACCATACAACTATGTGAAGAGTGAAGGTATGTCCTCAGTCGTCCGAGGAGCGCTGTGATGGCGAAGCGGGTGGGAACCAAAAGGGGCAAAAACTGTCCCTTCTCCCTGTCAGGGAATTGAACCCTGGTGTCATGTGACATAAGCCGCTCTCACCGTCATGCCTAGGGGAGGGTAGGGAGACGTGCCAAATCACACCAAAAGCCAAACTGATGCGCCATGTCTGTAATAAGGATTTCCGCCAGTCTAGGTGGCTGTGGTTCCATGGTGTAACGGTCAGCACTCTGGGCTCTGAATCCAGTAATCCGAGGCGGGGATACTAACCGCTACACTAAAGAGGACAAAATCACTTTTCCCAATATAGAAAAAGCCAAACATCAGCCTTTTCTTCTCATATTCCAGATGCCGTTTTTGAGTCATCGCCGCTGCCAGCTCATACTTGTCTTATAGGCCACGCTTGCGCTACTTGCTTTCAAAAGTGGATCGTATGGAGTTAGTAGTCGTATGGTCTTTGTGGCGCAATTGGTTAGCGCGTTCGGCTGTTAACTGAAAGGATGGTGGTTCGAGCCCACCCAAGGACGAGAGCTTTTTCATGTTTGTTTCAGATCTTGTAAGTACAAGCTTGACGCAACTCACACCAAGGGAAAATCTGATGAAATAATCTGCAGACACATCGAAGATGCCACCTAGGAGCAAGCCGTCTCCCAACGAGCCCAACCATCTTGCGGCGCATTCGCAGCTTCGGAAGGAGCAAGATGCGCTGATATGGAAATTTTGAGCAGATTTTATTGTATTACACACATTAAAACCATCATCAAGAGCCACAGCCACGTTCACAAACCTTTTGCGCTAATTTTACTTTCACACAAGTTTTATTTTACGAATCGCCACCATTTTGGAACAGTAGTTATTACGTTCGCCTGACACACGGATGGTCCCTGGTTCAAAACTGGGCAGAAACGTCATTCTGCTTTTGTCAAATTGTAATTATGCCAACTGACTAAATTGATAAGTCAGATCGCACACCTCGTTTTTGTACTGATCTTCGCAAGGTCAATTCTGTCACAAAGCCGGATTGCTATCCTCTTCCCCGTCTAGATGATTGCATTGACAGAGTAGGGTCTGCTGCTTTCGTCACCAAGCTAGACCTCCTCAAAGGATACTGGCAGGTCCCTCTCACTCAGAGAGCTCGTGAAATCTCTGCTTTTGTGACTCCAGATGACTTCTGTCAGTATACAGTTATGGCTTTCGGAATGCAAAATGCACCTGCCACATTCCAGCGTCTTGTTAACCTGGTGTTGAAAGGGGTTGCAGATTGTGAAGCTTACCTTGACGACATTGTTATTTATAGCTCCACCTGGGCTCGGCACATAGCTCAGGTGGAGGAAGTGTTTGGTAGGCTGGCTGCTGCCAATTTGACTGTGAACCAGGGCCAGCAGCATGGCTCCCATTCACCTTTTGGTTAAAGCCTTGGTTACAATAAACCCACTCTTCTTACACCTTTAACTTGTTTTGACGGTTATTTGTTGCTTCCTTGAGCCGGGTCATAACAGTCTGTAACAAGGATTTCCACCAGGCTAGGTGGCTGTGGTTCCATGGTGTAACGGTCAGCACTCTGAGCTCTGAATCCAGTGATCCGACTTCAAATCTCGGTGGAACCTGGGTCAGTGGTCGAGGATGCATCACTTTTTATAGAGTCATTATCACAAGTATCAGGATTCACCATACAACTATGTGACGAGTGAAGGTATGTCCTCAGTCATCCGAGTAGCGCTGTGATGGCGAAGTGGGTGGGAAACAAAAGGGGCAAAAACAGTCCCTTCTCCCTGTCAGGGAACTGAACCCTGGTCTCCCGCGGGCGGGGATACTAACCTATACCAACGACAACAGCTGCAGTTTCCCATTGGAGATCACCATCAACTCAAGGGCCCTGGATGGAAGGCAGGAATCCACGTGGCAGATGGGGCTGGGAAACATGTCGATGTTTTTCCTCATCTGGCTGTCCTCAAAAAGTTGAGGACAACGTTGATGGGGAAAGAAACTCGTTTTGCAGGATGAAAATGTACCTGAATGGAGAATGCGGGCATCGATCCCGCTGCCTCTCACATGCGAAGCGAGCGCTCTACCACTTGAGCTAATTCCCCACATCTCAGGACAAATGGTGGCTTGAAAGAGTTCAAATGGTTTCTGTCTTGTACCACAGTCATACATGCTCGTTTGAGACTAATTTTCCTGGGAAAAACATGATGGAGAATGCAGGCATCGATCCCGCTGCCTCTCTTTTTATTGAGTCATAACCACAAGTATCAGGATTCACCATACAACTATGTGAAGAGTGAAGGTATGTCCTCAGTCATCCAAGTAGCGATGCGAAGGCTGTGATGGCAAAGCGGGTGGGCAAAATCAGTCCTTTCTCCCCGTCAGGGAATTGAACCTTGCTCTCCCGCTCGACAGGAGGGGATACTAACCACTATACTAACGAGTACACGACGCTACCTGGAGTTTTCCATCGGGGCTGGGCAACATGTCAATGTTTTCCTTATCTGGATGGCCTCAAAAAGTTTACCACACGGTCAAACCAACTCAAAGACAAGGATGTTGACCACAAGAGCCATGCATTGGCCGGGAATCGAACTCCGGCCTCCCGCGTGGCAGGCAAGAACTCTATCACTGAACCACCAACACAACCATATAGGGTATCTATGAAGTCACGTGACATGAGTCGCTCTCACCGTTACGCCTAGGCAAGAGGATGGAGACGTGCCAAATTGCACCAAGAGCCAAACTGATGAAGAGTGTCTGTAACGGGGATTTCCACCAGCCCAGGTGGCTGTGGTTCCATGGTGTAACGGTCAGCGCTCTGAATCCAGTGATCCGAGTTCAAATCTCAGTGGGACCTGTGTCGGTGGTCGAACAATGTTCTCAAACGAGCATGTATGACTGTCGTACAAGACAGAAACCATTTTAATTCTTTCAAGCCACCATTTGTCCTGAGACGTGGGGGATTAGCTCAAGTGGTAGAGCGCTCGCTTCGCATGTGAGAGGCAGTGGGATCGATGCTTGCATTCTCCATTCTGGTACATTTTCATCCTGCAAAACTAGTTTCTTTCTGCATCAACGTTGACAAGAAGCACATTGGCATGAAAGGTGAAGACTACACCAGCCTTAGCAATTGTTTGTGATGAAATATGTACGTTTTGGTTCCTCATGTTGTTGTATCTCTTGCTTTATGTTCACAATCGTTGTGTTATGCATTTATAGTTCTTCCCTTGGCACTTATTGGTTCTCATGATGTATGATTCACAATCTAATCCACTGTCTTCAGGGTCTATCACGTTGCTATGCTTAATGACTGATGCTCTTTGTAAAACTCTCTCTCGCTTTGGATAAAAGCGTCTGCTAAATGTAAAATGTAAATGTCATGCAGACGATGACAAGTTCCCCATTAACTGAATCACCAATGGGGACTTAGCTGAAGTGGTAGAGCGCTTGCTTTGCATGCGAGATGCAGCGGGATCCTTGCACGCATTCTCCCTTCAGGTACATTTTCATCCTGCAAAACTAGATTATTTCTGCATCAATGTTGACAAGAAGCGCATTGGCATGAAAGGTGACGACTACACCATCCTTAGTGAACGTTTGTGAACAAATATGTACCTTTTGGGTCATAATGCAGTCAATGACAAGTTCCCCATCAAGTAAATCACCAATGGGGAATTAGCTCAAGTGGTAGAGCGCTTGCTTAGCATGCGAGAGGCAGCGGGATCGATGCCCGCATTCTCCATTAAGGTGCATTTTAATCCTGCGAAACTATTTTCTTTACCTTTCTGTACCTTTTGACGAGTTTCAACTTTTTGAGGACAGCCAGATGAGGAAAAACATCGACATGTTTCCCAGGCCCATCTGCCACGTGGATACCTTCCATCCAGGGCCCTTGAGTTGATGGTGATCTCCAATGGAAAACTGCAGCTGTTGTCTTTGGTATAGTGGTTAGTATCCCCGCCCGCAGTGGAGAGTCGTCTGTGGGTGTAACGGAAAAAATGGAGACCTCGTATCGAATCCTACTCACAACGAAGTTTACAACTAATGACTTAGTGTATATCTGTCAATGTTACATTTACTGAACACTGAGAATATATCCCTAAAATCAGAAGCAGAAGATATTTCAGTGTAAGCAGTTTCTAATTTGTAGTCGCTTTGGATAAAAGAGTCTGCTAAATTAAAAATGTAAAAGCAGATTAGTGTGTTCACAGTAATAATGTTGCAGATGATCTGGACCAGACACCTCTGCTGGGGTCTGTATCTCTGTCAGTTCCTGTTGGTGTGTGGTATGGTATAAACAGATGACTATGATTTGAGAGTCAACCGCTCTGATCACACCAGTATGGAAGACATACAGCTTGTCTGGGTTTGAACCTGGGTCCTTTCTATCACTAGGCAAGCACTCTAACCTCTACACCATGCTCAGACGCTCTACCATTCTGTTAAGCCTTTCACACCTCTAAACCTTGCTCAGATGCTCTAACATCCTGTTTAGCCCTTCACACCTAACCTCTAAACCTTGCTCAGATGCTGTAACATCCTGTTTAGCCCTTCACACCTAACCTCTAAACCTTGCTCAGACACACAGTTTTTAGATTAGATTAGGTCAGATCAGATCTCGGTCAGGTCAGATGGCTCAATGGTTAAGGCATTGGCCTCATGATCGGAAGGTTGTGAGATCGAGCCCCGGCTGTGGCTATATGATGTTGTGTCCTTGGGCAAGGCACTTCACCTTACTTGCCTCAGTGAAAATGTCCCTGTACTTACTGTAAGTCACTTTGGATAAAAGCGTCTGCTAAATGAATAAATGTAGATTGGATCCAACTTCAGTGTCATTACATAGGTATAAGTACAAGATAACGAATTACAGTTAGCATCCAACCAGAAGTGCAAAACAGTTATTACAACAGAATATGTTTTTAATTGTATACTCAGAACATACACAGTATGTACAGTATTCAGAAAAAACTGTTTTCAGAGAAAAAAAATGTTATTGGATGGAAAAAATATGTATATGTATGTTCCCATATTTTAACCTGCCATACCATGAAGGCGATCACATCCCAGCATGATGTACACTATATTACCAAAAGTATTTGGTCTCTAGAGAGATACGTACGTACTACATAGGCAAGCTACGACGGAGATACCGCAATGACCAAGGTTTTACAATCCAGACCATGAGTGGACAATCTTGGTCCTTTGGCGTCATTGTCCTGAAGGTTTTAGATGTGACCCCAAAGGAATTAACATGATAAACGAATACATTCTGCAGGAATTTTATTCGAAATTGCTGTTCATGTTCGCCACATAAATAAGAACTTGATATAGTCTGATAGGTCCACTATCTAAATCGCTGCTCTTCATAGTATGTCCATCGTAGCTAGCCGTGATCGTATAGTGGTTAGTACTCTGCGTTGTGGCCGCAGCAACCCCGGTTCGAATCCGGGTCACGGCATTGCAAAACAATGTCACGGCAGATGGGCGAGATTTTTACTCAAGCAACAATCCTGGACATAGATCACAAGGAGAATGTCTGAATTGACAAACTTCAAAATCTTACGCAGTTTAGATTTTCATATTTCGTAATAGAGTTCTCTTGCTTCTTCTTTGTACTGCCGATAGGCGATGCTCGTGTCTTTATTAAGGTTAAAATGAACGTGATAAACCAACAACAATTAGGCAAACCATCAAAATGTGTCATTTTTATTCCCAGTCGACTAAATTCAAAGGCTTTTTTTGATTCAGATAGGCGTAGACCAGTGGTTCTCAACCTCTTTTAGGCCAGTGCCCCCCTCTCCATTTTCCAGGTCCGACCGACGCCCCCCCCCCCATAACAAGTTTTTCTTCTAACAATATATACAATTATTATTATAAATACATTTTAAAACAACTGTTTGAAAACAAACTTATGTGTTTTATTCTTATGTATTATGTACACAAGTATAATTTAAAAAATCACAGCACTAAAACAATACAACACACAATATACATTGTAGTATGTACAAAATGTAATACAAAAAGCAGTCTTTTACTATTTATGAGTCTGAGAATGGTGTTTTGGTCCGCGCCAAAATCCAAGCCATCTCAAAAGATGCCTCTGTTTAACGCTCTGCAGTGGAGGTTGTCCACTGGCTTGCTCTATCCTATGTCATTCGTCAATACTCGCTTGGTGCGTAACAGCGTGCGGGTTGGCAGGCTGGCCGTATTCACGCGAGACCGCAGAAAATTACTTAATTTATAATTATTATGCCGATTTTTGCGCTTGTGTTCACTGCATGTTTATGTAGCACATTTGAAAATAATTATTGGCTGTGTTACCATATTGTTATAAGCTAGTATGCCAGTGCGAGCCACCAATTAAAGCTTGACGAGCCGCATGTGGCTCGTGAGACGCGCAATGAGTATCGCTGATCTAATTTGTATCACTATCAGGTGCATACCATTATGAATCCGAGGCCACAGTTTACAAAACGGTGCGCACAGATTTTTCTTCTTCTCTCTCCTATGTGATCCTAGAGGGGCTCCGTAAAAATGAGTAGGTGTCGGTTAGACGAAACTGGCATTAAAAAACTGGCATTAAAAAACAGACACAGACAAACGCCCCCCAACCGCACCTCAACGCCCCCCAACCGCACCTCAACACCCCCCAACCGCACCTCAACGCCCCCCTTTTAAAAATATTCTCGTTCTCTGAACGCCCCCTGGGGTGCGGTACCGCCCCCGTTGAGAAACACTGGCTTAGACCAAGAGTGGAGAATCCTCTGGGGGTCACCTTCCTGCCCCATCTAAAACCATAGACATTAGAAAGAATAGATGCCCTATCGACCGCTGCAGCCTATTGGCGCTGACGAGCCGTGGGGCCGCCATTTTTGGAGGGTGCCCCGCTCTGCTCAGTTTAATCAGTTTGACAGGAGAAATGAAGCTTCATCACATTTAATCCATTTGAAGTCGCTCAATACTAAACTGATTCTCACAGGATTCTAGTCCTTGCTCTCGTGGAGGCGGGCGCTCTATCGCCTGCCTGTCTGCTGGAGAGACTAACTGCATCACCCTTTTAAGCTGAAACATGGAATTGATTAGCTGGTCAAGTACTATTGACACCATATATTTAAAGAGATCTTGGGGCTGGGGGGACCCAGCATGTCCCCGAATGGGATCGTCTCCAGCGGGATACATGATGGACGCGTGGGATAAGAGGCGTGTCGTGTGCCTGTGGGAACCTTCCGTCGAGGACTTTGAGGATCTCTACATATTGGGATTTATGATGGCCGGGCTTCTGCTGATTGGATTAAGCGTGCCGTGGGATATCGACAAATTATAAAAACTGAGGCAGCCGTTAACGGCCCCTTTAAGCTGCCCCACTTGATTGATGTGGTGGGCAGGGCTGTTGGTGGCCAAAGTGTGACTTTACGCGCATCGCGGGATACCGATGGCTCTGCAGGGGACAGAGGAACGTATTGACCGACAAAATGGAAGAGTGAGAGACATTGAGGGACATTGAGAGACATTTGAGAGACATTTGAGAGACATTGAGAGGCATTTGAGAGACATTTGAGAGACATTGAGTGAGACTTGTTTGTAGGGTGTAAACTAACTCTACGAGCAACGACATGAGTATATGTTTTCGGCTCCAAATTCCTGTACGGCTATGCCTGGTACCGTGCAGGGCTACCCCTCCCCCTACCTGTTTCTATCTTGCAAGATTGAGATACGACGTCTCTCTACACCCCCTCCCCCACCCCAACCCCCCACCCCCCACCCCTTTCTGTGAGAGTTGTCTGGCTGGAACAAGATGTCCTGACCTCAAGGCCATGAGGCAGATTGTTCTGTGTTTTGGCTACGAACACAGACTCATCCAACGCCTCCACCTGCTTGTTGTTGTTGCTTATCTGTCTGCTGAGGTGGGTTTTTTTTTGGTTACAGGCTCTGGCATGTATCCTTTTTTTCTCCTCGAAAATCTATTTGTGTTTTCCCGCCTTCCATTCAGGGCCCATGAGTTGGTGGTGATCTCCAGACCAGAGGTCTGGTCATTACTCTCCCAATCTGCAGGTTGTTAAATACTTATTTAATCCAGAACTCAACTGAACTGTCACTCCGTTTACGAAGAGACGGACAAAACACTTTCTTCAACAATTGGCGCTGGCAGGATTGCGGTGCCATAATCAAGCGCCTGGAAAGCGAGAATAGGCCATATTTGTAGTCCACTACATCACTACACTACATCTTCATCAGGGCTTTTGAGGTTTGCAAGTAGCTGTCTGCTCGAGAAGGGGTGACTGGTCCAGTCTGAGACAATTGAGACGCTGGACCTGGTGCGCAAGCCTGTCTCATTGAAACAACTGAACGACTGGGCAAACCTGTCCTTTCTCCAGAGCCCTGGTGCCAGATTCAGCTTCAATATGTTTTTCATAGAATGTGGGTTAATAGAGATGGCAGATGATCTTGTGGATTCCAACGACCCCCGAGACAACGCAAGTGTGGGGCAAAAGACAGCGCAAGCAGTAAAGGTCAGGAGAGCGTGGGGGTTCAAAATCTCATAGCAGAGGATGGTTTCGATCCATCGACCTCTGGGTTATGGGCCCAGCACGCTTCCGCTGCGCCACTCTGCTGCCTGTCACCCCAGATGGGACTTGAACCCACAATCCCTGGCTTAGGAGGCCAGTGCCTTATCCATTAGGCCACTGGGGCTGGAGGCTGTCACTAATCCTTTCCACTGGGTGTTAGAAGGGGTGGAGCAATGCAGCTGAATCGATGGCGCAGGCTGCAGTGCGGGTTTGTGAGTTTGAGCCTCTCACGTGGCAGGGTTGTGAATGTTGGTGTACTAGATAAGATAAGATAATCCTTTATTTGTTCCGCAGGGTGGTCATTGCAGTTTGCAACAGCAGCAGGGAACACTACATCCCTCAGAGTAACAGTTTAAAACAGTCAAGAATACAACTGACCTGTGTGAGGTTCAAATTCACAACCTTCAGATTATCAGACTGACGCACTGCCTACTGCGCCAACAAGGGCACCTCCCCCCAGGCAGTTTGGCTGAAGCACGTGAGCCTGACAAAATGACAACAACAAAAAGACAAACCTTCCTGTTACCTGTGGGATAGGAGAGTGTGAGCAAATAGCCTCTTCTCTCAAGTATTGTGGGTTTAACTCCAAGCTCAGTCAGCGAGCAGTGAAGCGAAAGGATGGTGGTTCGAGTCTGTCTTTGTTTCTGATGTGGGTCCTGCCCTGGGCGAAAAGGACCTGTACCGACCATCAGAGTGAAAGTAGGTGGAGCATATCTTCCTTGTCTTCCTCACACAGGCGCCGTGGCTTAGTTGGTCAAAGCGCCTGTTTAGTAAACAGGATATCCTGAGTTCAAATCTCAGCGGTGCCTTTATTTTGGTCTCCCAGGAGTTTCTCTTCCTGGGCACTTTAGCCCTGGAGCTAAGCAGCAGACAGCAATTTGCAAACCTCACGGGTTTACCAAAAGCCCTGATGAAGCATTTGAAAGCCTCACCACATATTGTCTAAATCAAACAGGAAATGACATCTAAAGAAGGTCCCACAACCTTGTCGTTATTAGCACCACGCTCTGACCAACTGAGCTAACCGGCCACACCTGGGGTCTCATTTATAAAGGAGTGCGTAGAATTCTTACTAAAAGTGTGCGTACGCCCAAAAGCGTAAATTGGCGTACGCACACAAAAATTCAGATTTATAAAACCGTGCGTACGCACACCTGTAGGCAATGTTCGCTTTATAAATCACAGCTTAACCACAAGTGTGCGTACGTAAAGTATCATTGCACCCCGCCCTGAACACGCCCATTTTAACCATAAATGGTCAATGCAAAGGACCTCATGAATGCTAATCTAGTATCCTTATCATGCATGAACCTGGCAGGTGATTCTTTTTCACGGTGAATCAAGGCAAACAAAAAACAACACTAATGCGACAGCGCCAAGTGGCAGAACCGGAGAAGAAGCGGTAACAACTGCAGAAGTAAATTCCATGTTTAAGTATCTTGCATGGCGATTAAACGAATTCTGATTCTGAAGTGTAATGAGTGTAGTGATTGCGCGAGAGCTTAACAACTGTATTTCCAGTTTTTGACATATGATGATATATGCACAGTATTAAAGAAATATATTTAGTTATACTTTGTGTTCTGTAGTTACATGCATTTCAGCCTCCTACACTGCGGTAAAAGGACAATCTGATTGTGAGACAGACAGCGCTGAATATTGATTACAAATTTGAGTTGCATTGTACAAGATGTGTATGGAACAATTGTCACGCAGTTCAAGCTCAAATAACACTGATGTATTTAATCTTCATTATAATCATAAATTGAGTCAATGTGTGTGAGAACAACAAAATGCATAAATATTACGAGTTAGAGCTTCTCCGACTTTTACTTTTTGCAGTATGTGTCTCCAATTCCCACTGTCTCCAAAAAGTGCGTAGGTTTACGGGAGGGTCATAGTTTGCGTGGAGGACCGCACATTCTACCGCCAAGTTTGTTTTTTATAAATCACTGACTTTGCGTCAAAACTGGCGTACGCACATTTTCAGCCCCGTTTTGTGCGTACGCAAGCTTTATAAATGAGACCCCTGTTCTGCAGCCGGGCCAGAGCTGCTTTGTTGACAGGCCAGAGCTGCCGAGCCAACCTCTCCAGACGCAGATGGAGCCCTTTGAACACCTGTCAAACGACCCTTTCATTTGGAAACGGATGCTATTTTGGTTATTAAACGATCTAAAACAGACAACTACCCTGTGTGAGGTTCGGACTCACAACCTTCAGATTATGAGACTGACGCACTGCCTACTGCGCCAACAAGGCTTGGAGGCTACCAAGGTCCCTCCCCCCAAGCAGTTGGAATGAAACGTGTGAGCCTGACAAAATGACGACAACAAAAACACAAACCTTCCTGTTACCTGTGGGATAGGAGAGTGTGAGCAAATGCGCAAAGTGTTGTGGGTTTAACTCCAAGCTCAGTCAGCGAGCAGTGAGGCGAAAGGATGGTGGTTCGAATCCGTGTTTGTTTCTGATGTGGGCCCTGCCCTGTGTGCGAAAAGGACCTGTCCCGACCATCAGATGTGAAGACGCTGGAAAATCTCTTCCTCATGGTTCTCAGAGAGGCGCCGTGGCTTAGTTGGTCAAAGCACCTGTTTAGTAAACAGGAAATCCTGAGTTCCAATCTCAGCAGTGCCTTTATTTTGGCCAAGGTCTCCCAGGAGTTACTCAGCCTGGGCACTTTAGCCCTGCAGCTAGTTGCTCATGTTTTGACAGCAACTGACAAATCCTCCCTGGTGGTCTAGTGGCTAGGATTTGGCGCTTTCACCGCCGCGGCCCGGGTTCAATTCCCGGTCAGGGAAATCTCTCTATGGAAGAACTTTTCAACCCTCAAGCTGTTGTTGGTGTTTAAATTCCATGTGCTGACTCCATGTCATTGTGACACTTTAACTTTACAAGATAAAACAACGCCCTTTCACGTTCTGCATTAGCCTGTAATCAATCCCGGATCAGGGGTCTCATTTATAAAGGAGTGCGTAGAATTCTTACTAAAAGTGTGCGTACGCCCAAAAGCGTAAATTGGCGTACGCACACCTGTAGGCAATGTTCGCTTTATAAATCACAGCTTAACCACAAGTGTGCGTACGTAAAGTATCATTGCACCCCGCCCTGAACACGCCCATTTTTAACCATAAATGGTCAATGCAAAGGACCTCATGAATGCTAATCTAGTATCATTCTCATGAACCTGGCAGCTGATTCTTTTTCACGGTGAATCAAGGCAAACAAAAAACAACACAATAGTGCGACAGCGCCAAATGGCAGAACCAGAGAAGAAGCGGTAACAACTGCAGTAGTAAATTCTGTGTTTATGTATCTTGTATGGCGATAATCATAAATTGAGTCAATGTGTGCGAGGACAACAAAATACATAAATATTACGAGTAATCGCTTCTCCGACTTTTACTTTTTGCAGTATGTGTCTCCAATTCCCACTGTCTCCAAAAAGTGCGTAGGTTTACGGGAGGGTCATAGTTTGCGTGGACGACCGCACATTCTACCGCCAAGTTAGTTTTTTATAAATACTTTTTATAAAACTGGCATACGCACGTTTTGAGCCCCGTTTTCTGCGTATGCAAGCTTTATAAATGAGACCCCAGTTGCTTGGAAGAAACCAGGAACTCCGGACCCTCAGATAAAATGCCACTGTATCGTCCTCGAGGTGAGGCTTATTGCCGTGACCAACACAGAACACCTCAGCAAGCACCGCAACAAGGTTAGAACAGACATTGCCCGAACAGGTACTTGAACCCTGGAACCTGAGATTAAAAGTCTGATGCTTTGTCGACTGAGCTATCCAGACCCTGTAGGGGAACTTTACAAATCCTGAACATAGCTCTCGTCAACGCCATGTCAGGGAGGAAGGAAAAGAGTGGCAGCCATGGTTGGTTACGTTTGATTGGGGTGGCTCAATGAGGTTGAAGGCAGTGGGGCGTCCGAAGCTCTTTTGAAGACTCTGAAGTCAAAGCGTGGTTGCGCCTCAGCGATCACGAGACTGAGGGACAATCTCAATTCTGACGTTGTGCTATCTGTGGCTGAAACGCATGAGCCTCAAGCCCTACTGGCCAAGTGGATGGGGCGCTGGCCTCATACTGCTGAGATTGTGGGTTTGAGACAGCGCAACAGCAGCAGAGTGGCCCAGCGGGAGCGTGCTGGGCCCGTAACCCAGAGGTCGATGGATCGAAACCATCCCCTGCTATGAGACTTTTGACCTTTACGGTCTCTTGGGCTTTAAGTCTTTGCCAGACTACGAAGTGCCATGGTCAGCAAGGGGAATTAGCTCAAATGGTAGAGCGCTCGCTTAGCATGCGAGAAGCAGCGGGATCGGTGCCCGCATTCTCCAAGCTCTTGGTCACCATGGCTTCGTTAGTCTGCAGTCCCTCTCCAGACGCAGACGGAGACCTTTGAACGCCTGTCAAATGACCCCTTTCATTTGGAAACGGATGCTATTTTGGTTATTAACCCTTTAAGCGCCAAAGTCGCAGAATTGCGACTAGCAACATAGCTGGTTAAAACAGGCTGTAGCTATAAATGTGGGGCCGAATCTTGTTTTTACTTTTCACCAGGTGATAGCGGACATGTGTTCCTGTAATATAATCATCATTTATGGACATGTTTTTATTAAAAGTTTTAGAGAAAAACGAGTTTGTAAAACCCCCTCCCGACCAGTGACGCAGCTCTGCTTAGACGCTGCTAATCAGTGATAGAAGGGCTGAGCGGAGCGACAGCAGAGCAGAGCGAAAGAGTGTTTTTTTAGTTACTCACGATACCAAGAGATCGGTTTACCGTCAACAAAGTATTTATTCAGGTATTAGATGACTCCGATTCCTTAGAGGAATGACATGCAGTCTGTCTAGTGAAGCAAAAACTGACATTAGTAGTGACTGCGCGTCCGTGCACAAAGTCCACAATCAGCACACTCTATAGCGGGTGCTTCACCTCAGCCTGGCCGGGGTGGAAGCATTCTGCGAATGCCAAAAAGGGGACACGTTCGAGGTGGCAGGGGGGCTCATAACACCGCAAATATGGGTGGAAACCACGGATGAAAACATGCCTGTTTCCACACAGATCCAGGAAATAGTACAACTGCATTTTAGATGCGGTTTTGAGCATCAGTGTGGTCAACGCGCCAATTGATTATACAAATTGGATCAGTAAACGTATTTCTATCCCAAATTTAGTTTCATACTAAAGATATTTCACATTGAATGTTGAATGTATTCACTTATCTCAAACTACTTTCAAGTTATAGCCTTTTGAAACCTCCAAGTTGAGGTTTCCATTTTCCATTATAGCCGCCACCATGTGACGTCATCATATGCAAATTAGATGAACAACTTAATTACCATAACAAACTGTGAGTCATACTGAACAACTTTATCATTGACAGTATACCTTTATCTCAAACCACTTTCAAGTTATAGCCTTTTGAAATCTTGCTATCAAAATTTTATATTTTCTTGAAAAAACCCTGGCGCCTAAAGGGTTAAAACATAAAAAATTACAACTGACCCGTGTGAGGTTCAAATTCACGACCTTCAGATAATGAGACGTGGGCCAGCGGCACAATGGATAACACGTCTGAGTACGGATCAGAAGATTCTAGGTTCGACTCCTGGCTGGCTCGAGTGCTTTTTTTGCAACTTGGGTGTTTGGAAAACAAGGGAAAATATGTCTGTCAAGTAGATGAGCATAGTGTGCCACCCTCAAAGAATATGCGCCACGAAATGCTGCCCTACCTGCCACGTGGATTCACGTCTTCCATTCAGGGCCAAAACGAACAAAATCGAACAAAAACTAATTTAGTAGTTCAGTCTCTAACACACACCCACTCAACTATGCAGTTGCACAGTAGTGATAATCGGCATCAGGCCCGACTTTACCATAAATGTATCTATAACAGTATCGTGGCTAGCCGGCAACGAAGCTCCAAAGTGTGGGAGCATTTTTTTTTAAGTGGCGAGAAAAGCGTGCAGTGCAACAGTTGCAAAGCTGAACTTGTATTTCATGGAAGCACAACGGCTATGCATGAGCATCTGAAAAGAAAACATCTAATTTTGGATGGAGTTAACCAGCTAGTTAGCTGCCAATATTAGGGTAAACAGTTAGCTTTCTTGCTACTTACTCATAGTTACGTTTCAGTGTCAAAAATATCTAAAATGTTTCTTTGCCTCCCTGCAACCTCCACCCCATCGGAGCGGATTTTCTCTGCAGCAGGAAACATCTGCTCTTAAAAGAGAGCAAGCCTTTCTCCAAGCCATGTAGAAATGCTTACTTTCCTACAAGAGTAGTTGTTCTGCTTTCTATAAGAAGCCCTATCTAGTTAAATACTTAAATAGTAGTTAAATAATTTTGTATGTTAAAAATACGTACCCCTAGTGGTCTTTTAGCGGTACTGCAACGTATACGCAAAATGTACTTCCGGTAAAAGTTCCGCGTTAATTGTGTTTTCATGCAAGCCACGGACTTTCGGCTCTCCTCGTTTCGTTCATTTCAAGCAAGAGCCTTGGACAATATTTGTCTTTTTAAAGTGAGATATAGTGAGATAAAGTGAGATAAAGTGAGATAAAGTAAGTGAAAGTGAAGAGAAAGTATGAGAGATTGTAATTTGGAAGAAGTGGATGTGGATTACAAATAAAAGGATAAAACGAATTTCATTTCATTTCACTGTTAGCTAGCCGTCTAGCTCTGCAAAGTAGCCACGCAGTGCGAGGACAGCATAGTAAAAAGACAATAGCGCAGCGGGCTCAATTCAGAAGATTAAACAGAGAAATAAATAATGAGTCATCAATCAAGCAGTCCAGAGCATGAGGACGTCGAACTAGAGATAAGCAAAGGTATTTACCGGTCAACTGAACAGCATGAGCCTTTCCAAACACCAGATGCCCGGTCTCAAAGATCCCAACACCCCTCACACTGCTCCAGCAAGGGGTCAACGTCGACAGCCGCCGCCAGAGCACGTGCCAAGCTAAAGGCCGCACAGGCACAGTTAGACTTTGCTGAAAAAGAAGCCAGCATGATGAGACAGAAAGCCGAGCTCGAAGCTAACGCAATGAGGCAAAGAGCTGAACTCGATGCCACTCTCCACATCCTCAGCTGCCGAAAGAACGCTGCTGCCCGCGAGGCTGAAGCAGCCGCCTACGAGGAGGAAGAGGAGAGTGAAAGTGGGGAGAAGCTTCGCGGACCAGACGTCCCAGAAAAGCCCCTCAACGCAGCCGAACGAGTCGGTAACTACGTCCAGCGACATGCAGCACTGTTTCACAGAGAACCACAGCCACGCAAACATACATCAGTGGAGCCCCAAATAACTACCAGACACAACGAGGCCAGACCCAGGCCAGCTGCTCACCAACATCCGATGCCTAACGTCACAAACATTAAAAAAGAAGAACCCAGCGTGAGGTCTCCACTCAGGGCGTATCCCAACAACTCACAGCCATCCACCAACCCCCAGAGAGTGACCTCACAGGAGCCACAACAAGCACAAGATCTTGCCAGGTACCTCATGCGGCGCGAGCTCGTCAGCTCTGGCCTCCTCAAGTTTGATGACCGCCCAGAACGTTACTGGTCATGGAAAGCATCTTTTGTGACCGCCACTCAAGATTTAAACCTCTCCGATAGAGAGGAGCTGGACTTGCTAGTCAAATGGCTCGGAGCCGAATCAGCGGAACACGCACAAAGACTTCGCTCAGTGCACGTCCTCAATCCAGCTGCCGGCCTCAGCATGGTGTGGCAACGTCTAGAAGACTGCTATGGCACACCAGAGGTCATCGAACATGCACTGCTTAAAAAGCTTGAAGATTTTCCTAAGCTAACCAACAAAGATGGCATCAAGCTCCGGGAACTGGGCGACATCTTGCTCGAACTGGAGTGTGCAAAGGCAGATGGATTCCTCCCCGGCCTCGTTTTCCTAGACACAGCCCGTGGGGTAAACCCCATAGCGGACAAGTTGCCATACGGCCTTCAGGAGAAATGGATTGCCAAGGGGTCCAGGTTCAAAGAAGAACACGGGGTAGCTTTCCCTCCATTCTCACTCTTCTCAGAGTTTGTCCGCCAACAGGCCAAAATCCGGAACGACCCCAGCTTTGCCTTCACCACCTTCACGTCGCCCAAACCTGACAAAGCCATAAAACCCAGCCAGAAAGCTACAGTCACTGTGCACAAAACGGATGCTTCATCCAACTCCAGTGACAGTCCTCTCAGTTCCACGGAGAAGAAAACCTGCGAACCAGATCGTGAGTGTCCACTACACCAAAAGCCACACCCACTCAAGAAGTGTAGGGCTTTCAGACTAAAGACTATTGACGAACGTATGGCATACCTGAAAGACAACCACATATGCTACAAGTGCTGTGGGTCAACTCAACACATTGCAAAAAACTGCAAAGCGCCCATCAAATGCTACGAGTGCAATAGTGAAAAGCACATAGCAGCTCTCCATCCTGGTCCTCCACCACCAGCAGAGAAGGCCCAAGCTCACACAGAGGAAAGCGGGGAGCCGACCCAGGACACACCGGCAGCCTTGTCCAACTACTGCACCGAGGTCTGCGGTAACGCAGACACCCCACGCTCATGTGCCAAGATCTGCCTGATCAAAGCCTTTCCTGCAGGGAAAAAAGACAAAACAATCAAGATGTACGCAGTGCTGGATGAACAGAGTAACAAGTCTCTTGCAAAAGCAGAGTTCTTCAACCTCTTCGGTGTCAAAGCCAGCCCAACACCGTACACACTGAAAACCTGCTCTGGGACTACAGAGACCTCCGGCAGGCGTGCCGACAACTTCATACTTGAGTCCATGGATGGAAAACTGCAACTCCCGCTCCCCACGCTGATCGAGTGCGACATGGTGCCCGATGATAGAACAGAAATACCGTCGCCAGATGTGGCATACATCCACCCACACCTCCAGCCCGTCGCGCACAAGATTCCTGCTGTGGACCCCGACGCACCCATCCTCTTGCTCTTAGGAAGGGACATCCTGAGAGTCCATAAGGTACGGGAGCAGATCAACGGGCCACACAACGCACCTTACGCGCAACGGCTCGACCTGGGCTGGGTCATCGTAGGCGAGGTCTGCCTGGAAGCTGTCCACAAACCAGCCGAGGTCAACGTGTACAAGGCAAGCGTGCTACCCAATGGCCGTGCATCTTTTCTCCGTCCCTGTCCGAACAACATCCAGGTGAAGGAGGACTACAGTGGCAAGCCACACCGCCACCAATGCCTCTCCCCCACCCAGCCGGATGACTCGAACCAGGCAGTGAGCACAGATAGGTTGGGGCAGACCGTCTTCGAGAGCTCCAGAGACGACAACAAACCAGCGCTGTCGATGGACGACAAAGCGTTCCTGACCATCATGGAGAAGGAGGTCTACCAGGATGACGACCACAGCTGGGTAGCGCCCCTGCCGTTCCGGTCACCACGACGACTTCTTCCCAGCAACCGGAAACAAGCCATGAATCGTCTAACCTCACTCAGGAAGACACTGGAGAAAAAGCCAGAAATGAAAAGCCACTACACAGAGTTCATGCAGAAAATGCTGGACAACAACCAAGCAGAGCGTGCACCACCTCTGGAGCCAGGTAAAGAACACTGGTACCTACCCACGTTTGGCGTGTACCACCCGAAGAAGCCAGGCCAGATTAGGGTAGTGTTTGACTCGAGCGCTGAATGTGAAGGCACCAGCCTAAACAGTGTACTCCTCAGCGGCCCCGATCTGAATAACACGCTGCTAGGGGTGCTTCTTAGATTCAGAATAGATCCAGTCGCTGTCACAGCAGACGTGCAACAAATGTTTTATTGCTTTGTGGTCAGAAGCGATCATAGAGACTATCTCCGCTACCTCTGGTACAAGGACAACGACTTAAACAAGCCTGTGGTGGAGTACCGGATGAAAGTCCATGTATTTGGGAACACCCCATCTCCAGCCATCGCCATATACTGCATGAGGCGAGCCGCCGAGAGAGGCGAAGCAGAATACGGCTCCGACGCAAGGCAGTTTGTGGAGCGCCAGTTCTATGTCGATGACGGGCTGACCTCTGTCGCTACACCCGAACAAGCGATAGACCTCATCACAAGAACCAAAGAGATGCTTGCAGAGTCTAACCTGAGGCTACATAAAGTGGCGTCAAACAGCGAACAGGTGATGGAAGCCTTACCTGAACAAGACCGTTCCAAGGACCTGAAAGACCTGGAACTCGGAGTTGATCCTCTCCCCCTCCAGAGGAGCCTGGGCCTATCCTGGAACCTGGAAACGGACAGCTTTACTTTCTTGGTGTCTCAGGAAGAGAAACCATACACACGAAGAGGTATCTTGTCCACGGTCAACAGCCTATACGACCCCCTGGGGTTCGTCGCTCCTGTTGTCATGCAAGGAAAAGCATTAGTGAGAGAGCTGTCTACAGAGCAAGGGTGGGACACTCCACTCGACCCGGAGAAAGAGACTCAGTGGAACACGTGGAAAGAATCACTAAAAGCTCTGGAAGACCTGCATATAAATAGGTGCTACATCCCTGTGCTACTGACCTCAACTCAGAGGCGAGAACTTTGCATCTTCTCCGATGCCTCCACAGTAGCCATAGGCGCCGTCGCTTACCTGAGGGTAACGGCCGCTGACAGCAAACCACATGTGGGTTTCGTCATGGGAAAATCCAGGTTGGCCCCGCGTCCTGACCATACCATTCCCCGCCTCGAGCTTTGTGCGGCTGTGCTAGCAGTCCAGACGTACGAACTGATCAGAGACGAGATGGACATTGATGTGGATGCTGTCAGGTTCTTCACAGACAGTAGAATCGTGCTTGGCTACATTCTTAATTCGACAAGAAGATTCTACGTCTACGTAGCCAACAGGGTGACCCGCATCAGGCAATCCACCCATCCAGACCAGTGGTCCTACACCCCTACGGACCTGAATCCTGCGGACCATGCTACTAGGTTCATGCCGGCAGCAGAGCTACAGCAAAGCAGTTGGCTCACCGGTCCCAGCTTCCTCACACGTGAAAACGCGAAGGAGACTTCAGAAACCAACGCCTTTACCCTCATCGAACCCGAAACAGACGCAGAGATCCGGCCTGAGGTTGCGGTTCTGGCTACCAGAACTTTGGATGCTCGCCTGGGCTCTCAGCGCTTCGAAAGATTCTCTAACTGGAGGAACCTCAGCAAAGCTACCGCCAGGCTCATTCATGTTGCCGCATCCTACAAAGGCAGTCCCGCCAGCTCGGTGCGCAACAGGTGGGGCTCTTTCAGAGACGCACTCACTACAAGCGAGCTGTCCAACGCAGAGAGTGTCATCATCCGTGCTGTCCAGCATGACGTCTATGGAACTGAACTAGACTGCCTCAGAGAGGGCAAAACACTTTCCAAGCAGAGTCCGCTCAAGAAGCTCAATCCAGTGACTGATGAAAGTGGCCTGCTGCGGGTCGGAGGTCGCTTGTCATCTGCCCCGGACCTGCCGAGGGAAGAGAAACATCCTCTGATAATCCCGCATACTCACCACATCGCTACACTGCTGGTGAGGTACTACCACGAACAAGTAGTACACCAGGGGCGCCACATAACAGAGGGCGCCGTGAGAGCAGCTGGATACTGGATCGCCGGAGGTAAACGTCTAGTGTCTTCTGTCATCTATAAATGTGTGAACTGCCGCAGGTTAAGCGGGCGTCTGGAAGAGCAGAAGATGTCCGACCTGCCTCCCGACAGGCTCACTCCAGAGCCTCCCTTCACCCACGTAGGACTTGATGTCTTCGGGCCATGGGCCATCACGACTCGGAGGACAAGAGGAGGAAGTTCGGACAGTAAGCGCTGGGCAGTGATATTCACATGCATGTCAACCAGGGCCGTCCACTTCGAGCTCATAGAATCCATGAGCACCGACAGCTTCATCAATGCCCTGAGAAGACTCTTCGTCATCCGGGGCCCCGCCAAACTTCTCCGCTCCGACAGAGGGACTAATTTCGTTGGTGCCTGTAAGGAGCTGGACATTGAAACGAAAGACTCACCAGTTACTACGTACCTCCAGAGCAGGGGATGCTCGTGGGTTTTCAACCCGCCCCATTCTTCACATATGGGGGGGGTTTGGGAAAGACTCATTGGCATCGCCAGGCGCATCCTGAATGCCATGCTGCTCCAGAACGGACACAGTCGCCTGACACACGAAGTGTTGAGCACTCTTATGGCCGAAGTCATGGCGATAATGAATGCGAGACCCTTGGTGCCTGTGTCCTCCGACCCTGACGCGCCAACAGTCCTTACCCCGGCAATGCTCCTGACCCAGAAGATGAGTGCAGTCTCCGCACCCTCGGGAAACTTCCAGATGGCCGAATTGCATGGGAAACAGTGGAAACACGTCCAGTGCCTCGCAAACACCTTCTGGAAGAGATGGAGGAGAGACTACTTATCCACACTGCAGGGCCGCCGCAAGTGGACCGACGAAAGGCCGAGTGTCAAGAGCGGCGACGTCGTCTTACTCAAGGACAAGCAAGCCCACAGGAATGAATGGCCCGTGGGAGTGATTGTCAACACGCTGCCGAGTGGGGACAAGAGGGTCCGGAAGGTGGAAGTAAAGACTGTGAGAGATGGAACAACGAAAGTCCTTCTGAGACCCATCTCAGAGATCGTCGTTCTCCTGTCTGAAGAAAGCTGAAGACCATATCCTTTGAAAGTTAAATACGATTTTGTGTTTAGGTAAGAGTTTGTTGTGGCCTAATAGTTATACGCCAAGCGGGGAGTGTTCTGCTTTCTATAAGAAGCCCTATCTAGTTAAATACTTAAATAGTAGTTAAATAATTTTGTATGTTAAAAATACGTACCCCTAGTGGTCTTTTAGCGGTACTGCAACGTATACGCAAAATGTACTTCCGGTAAAAGTTCCGCGTTAATTGTGTTTTCATGCAAGCCACGGACTTTCGGCTCTCCTCGTTTCGTTCATTTCAAGCAAGAGCCTTGGACAATATTTGTCTTTTTACAGTGAGATAAAGTGAGATAAAGTAAGTGAAAGTGAAGAGAAAGTAAGAGAGATTGTAATTTGGAAGAAGTGGATGTGGATTACAAATAAAAGGATAAAACGAATTTCATTTCATTTCACTGTTAGCTAGCCGTCTAGCTCTGCAAAGTAGCCACGCAGTGCGAGGACAGCATACTCACCAATATTCTCAAGCCTCCCTTTCCATACGTACGAATGCAAATCCAGCAGTGTGAAGAATACTCCGCATTCAGAATTAAAACTCTCCAGACGAAACTTTATAGGCACATCGAGAATTCGGGATACTTTGAGAGACGCCCGCAAGAACCAGCGCCCTGAAGCACAACGCCTAGACTCCCACAGAGCTCTGTAGGTCACACAGTTGTCGACGTCCACCCTGGAATGTTTACACACCGATGGTCCGTCGGGGGAAATGAAGGCCTCCACTCCTGCACCCTCAAGATCTGAAGCCTCGCCGATTATCTTCTCGAGATTGGCCACCACCACTCGAAGAATGAACCAATCGGTTGAATTTAAAACACCAAACTTACTTAGGGATGAAGAAACAGCTTCATCTGACCGACGCTGATAGAAAAATAACTCGCTCGTCTGATACTTGAAAACGTAACCCAGATAACCCTCGTCTTCAGGCTCAAGACACCATTCTTCCTCCAACACATCTGAAGGAGGTTGTTGCACTCTGCATACGTAAATCTTACTACGCTTTGGAGCGATAGGAATATCACAACGAGGAGCTTCTTTATATAAAGTGATCGGCGTTTCACAAATCGTATACGGAATAATCTCTCTCTCGGATTCCTGTGCTACAACATCCATTTTTTCTCTAACTCTTTTTTAGAAGACAGAAAAAAGTCATGCCGTGGATGAAAACGAAGCCCCTTTTTAAAGGACACACGATTTAAAAAAACACGCTCATTGGCTAAGATTGACTCCTCTTCAAGATTGCAACACGCACACACACACACACTATAGCCCCCACCCGGAGCCCCCCTGGACCGGAGCCCCCTGGACCGGAGACATTACCCCCACCCGGGGGGAAAGGACTCCCCCCACCCTGGACCGGAGACACTAAGGCTACCACAACCCCCACCTGAGGTAGGGAAACCCCCAAAATTCCCACAACCCCCACCCTTGGGGTCATCAAAATTCCCACAACCCCCACCCTTGGGGTCAACAAGGTCATCACCTGTCAAAATCAATTAGGCTGAGGACTAGTGGAGAATATATTCTCTCCTGGGCCCTGTAGAGCAACGGTAGCCTGTCTAACTCTACATCATGCGTGGGCTTCCACTGGGGGATTTCAACTGCTTGCCACTCTGCATGCCCACAATGATCGCATAGCATTTTGAGCCATGTGTCGCCTCTTCACACCACTTACTAGCTGTCAAAGCATTGAGACAGCATTAGCACCATCCAAAAGTGGCAGCGGTGGGATTTGAACCCACGCCTCCGGAGAGACTGGAGCCTTAATCCAGCTCCTTAGACCGCTCGGCCACGCTACCACACTGTGTCTCTTTAGCTGATCACTTGAGAAGCATGCCGAAGTGGCAGTGCTGGGATTCTCACCTCCACCTTTGGAGAGAAGGGAGCCTTATCCTCTACGCTGTCCTCATTGTCTGTGTATCTTGCACAGTCTCTGGAGTGTTGTGACTCACCATGTCTAGTCTAGTATCTATGTCTAGTATGCCACCATTGCTCTGTCTTTGGATCTGGGTTGCAACAGAAATCCAAGGATTGCGCGCCACAAGTCGCGCTGCATATTTTGAACAAGCAGCTCATGCAGGGACTTGAAGGCTGGACACTCAGATTAAAAGCTTCTGTTGCTTCCTCAAAATGAGGCAAACTGAGACAAAAGCAGAGCGCTTCTCCAAAGGCAGCAATGAGGTCAGAACTCACATCACCTGAACAGGTACCTGAACGCTGGACCCTCAGATTCAAAGTCTGATGTTCTGCCACCAGAACTATGAAAGGGCAAACTGAGGATTATGAGCTAGGAAGGCATGTGATCGCTCACTCTCTCACCTGTTCCCATACCAAGAAAGCCTTTGCTGATGCAGTCATCTTTTAACCTTCGTGCTGCCTTACTGTCATTGTGACCCACAGCCATGTTGTGACAATGTTTCATGATACAAAAGTAAAGGGAAACATTTGCTTGCATTTTATTTGATTCATTCCGCTTTCTCCAGGTCGTTGAGACCCACGTTGTCTATTACACCCCCCCATGCTGCCTCTGGGTTATTTACTGTACCTTCCCCCAGGCCCCGTAGAGCAACGGTAGCCTGTCTGACTTTAAACCATAAAGTCGCGTGACTCAAGATGATCATCTCAAGATGAGATCAACTGCTTGCCTCTCTGGATGCAACAATCACATAGCAGTTTGAGCCACACGTCACCTTTTCACACCACCTACTGACTTCAAAGAATTGAGAGGGTGTTAGCACCATCTAAAAATGGCAGCGGTGGGATTTGAACCCACGCCTCAAGAGAGACTGGAGCCTAAATCCAGCGCCTTAGACCGCTCGGCCACGCTACCCTATCATCAGCTGGCCGCTTGGCCATTTGATGGATTGTCCAGGACCTCTGACCCTGTTAATGCGCAGCAGTGTTTACAAACTAATTGAACTTTTTTTTTGGTTTCCTAATGAACCAGAAAAGAGAAACTGCAAGTTCTCCTGCAGTGGAAAGTATCAACCCTACCAGGAAACCTTGACTACTTCAAGAGTGTCTTTGTATTTAATCTCAAAACACCATGTTTATTGACAGTCTTCTTCCTCTGACCTTGTGATCCTGGGCAGCAGTCTACTGGGACACAGGTCCCAGAATGGTGTTTTCTGGAGGTCTGACAGAACATGTGATCGATGACTTCCTCCTCTGGATATACAACTTAATTAGAGGTATTAGTGTTTGTGTATACCACTTATTTAGAGAGGTATTACTGTTTGTGTGTACCACTTAGAGAGGTATACACATATACAAAAAAAAGTCAGCCGAATAAGGGACACACAGCTTCCCTCTCATATCGCTGTTGCAGTATGCAAATGAGCCCAGACGTAGACCACGGAGCGGTAAAACTTTGAACAAGCAGCAGCGTTACAAGCACAGAGATGAACATAGACATTAAGAAATTAATCAGAAATGTCTCTACCTTATTTAGAGCCCGAGGCGAGATTACTAGCAGCGGGTGGCGATGATTCAAAAACGGCGTCTGGAATATGAGAAGAAAAGGCTGATGTTTGGCTTTTTCTATATTGGGAAAAGTGATTTTGTCCTCGTTAGTATAGTGGTTAGTATCCCCGCCTTGGATTACTGGATTCAGAGCCCAGAGTGCTGACCGTTACACCATGGAACCACAGCCACCTAGACTGGTGGAAATCCTTGTTACAGACATTGTGCATCAGTTTGGCTTTTGGCGCAATTTGGCACGTCTCCCTCCCCTCGTCTAGGCATGACGGCGAGAGCGGCTTGTGTCACTTGACACCAGGGTTCAATTCCCTGACGGGGAGAAGGGACTGTTATTAACCCTTTTGGTTTTCATCCGCTTCGCCATAACAGCGCTACTCGGATGACTGAGGACATACCTTCACTCTTCACATAGTTGAATGGGTTCGATTCTCAGCCAATGCATGGCTCTTGAGGTCGACATAAGTCGAAGTCATAATCACAAGTATCAGGATTCACCATACAACTATGTGAAGAGTGAAGGTATGTCCTCAGTCATCCGAGTAGCGATGCGAAGGCTGTGATGGCGAAGCGGGAACCGAAAGGGGCAAAAACAGTCCCTTCTCCCCGTCAGGGAATTGAGCCCTGGTCTCCCACGTGACAGGCGGGGATACTAATCACTATACTAACGAGGACACGACAATAGTTGCAGTTTTCCATCGGAGATCACCATCAACTCAAGGGCCCTGAATGGAAGGCAGGAATCCACGTGGCAGATGGGGCTGGGCAACATGTCAATGTTTTTCCACATCTGAGGGGTATTGCACAAAAGTAGAATCAAGAAATCCAGGATAACTGATCAAGCGCGGCTTTAACTAGTCTGGTCGGTGCATCCTGGCTTAATTGGTTTCACGTTTCCCAAACTAGGATGAAAAGGCGCCGCTATGTCAAGCCAGGTGTTGGTAGTCGGGATAAATGCCTTTTTACAGCATTTTTTTATAGACCTCGCGATCGTTCACAGAATCAACGATCAGAACATGGACAAGAGTTGCGCAACATATTTCACGGCCGCAGAACAACAGCTCCTGATGGAGTTCTACGAGGAGGAGAAGGATAGTTGTTAGCTGGAGACGACAGGGGACAGGGCTTTTTAAAATGACTATCTTAGAGTTTCCCTTTGTTGGAACAGATTTATGTTCCAACTAGGGCTGCCACAAACGATTATTTTGATAGTCGACTAATCACCAAGTTATCCGATTAGTCGACTAATCGGATCATACATAAATTGACTGCAAAACATAAGGCGTACCGCACCAGCTGATCAGATCATTAGCTTTCTGCTTGAAGTGTTTAAGGTATATTGTAACTGAAAATAAAAACAATTAAGATGATAGCTCAATAACCTTTTAATCAACAAACGTTTTATCAACAAACATTTCTATAACAGAACAGCAAACAGCTGAATAAAATAAGGACAAGGCACTGGCCTAAACAACAAACAAATAAATCAAGTTTTCAGGTGTGTCTGTCCTGGATCTGGCATTAAACATATCAAACACTACTCTTGTAGGCAAGTAAGCATTTCTACATGGCTTGGAGAAAGGCTTGCTCTCTTTTAAGAGCAGATGTTTCCTGCTGCAGAGAAAATCCGCTCCGATGGGGTGGAGGTTGCAGGGAGGCAAAGAAACATTTTAGATATTTTTGACACTGAAACGTAACTATGAGTAAGTAGCAAGAAAGCTAACTGTTTACCCTAATATTGGCAGCTAACTAGCCGGTTAACTCCATCCAAAATTAGATGTTTTCTTTTCAGATGCTCATGCATAGCCGTTGTGCTTCCATGAAATACAAGTTCAGCTTTGCAACTGTTGCACTGCACGCTTTTCTCGCCACTTAAAAAAAAATGCTCCCACACTTTGGAGCTTCGTTGCCGGCTAGCCACGATACTGTTATAGATACATTTATGGTAAAGTCGGGCCTGATGCCGATTATCACTACTGCGCAACTGCGTAGGTGTGTGGGTGTGTGTGAGAGACAGAACTACTAAATGAGTTTTTGTTCGATTTTGTTCGTTTTGGCCCTGAATGGAAGACGGGAATCCACGTGGCAGGTAGGGCAGCATTTCATGGCGCATATTCTTTGAGGGTGGCACACTATGCTCATCTACTTGACAGACATATTTTCCCTTGTTTCCCAAACACCCAAGTTGCAAAAAAGGCACTCGAGCCAGTCAGGAGTGGAACCTAGAATCTTCTGATCTGTAGTCAGACGTGTTATCCATTGTGCCACTGGCCCACGTCTCATTATCTGAAGGTCGTGAATTTGAACCTCACACGGGTCAGTTGTAATTTTTTATGTTTTAACCCTTTAGGCGCCAGGGTTTTTTCAAGAAAATATAAAATTTTGATAGCAAGATTTCAAAAGGCTATAACTTGAAAGTGGTTTGAGATAAAGGTATACTGTCAATGATAAAGTTGTTCAGTATGACTCACAGTTTGTTATGGTAATTAAGTTGTTCATCTAATTTGCATATGATGACGTCACAAGGTGGCGGCTATAATGGAAAATGGAAACCTCAACTTGGAGGTTTCAAAAGGCTATAACTTGAAAGTAGTTTGAGATAATGCGCATTTCATGGCGCATATTCTTTGAGGGTGGCACACTATGCTCATCTACTTGACAGACATATTTTCCCTTGTTTCCCAAACACCCAAGTTGCAAAAAAGGCACTCGAGCCAGTCAGGAGTGGAACCTAGAATCTTCTGATCTGTAGTCAGACGTGTTATCCATTGCGCCACTGGCCCACGTCTAAGTGTTGTCACCAAGTCTCATTATCTGAAGGTCGTGAATTTGAACCTCACACGGGTCAGTTGTAATTTTTTATGTTTTAATAACCAAAATAGCATCCGTTTCCAAATGAAAGGGGTCATTTGAAAGGTGTTCAAAGGTCTCCATCTGCGTCTGGAGAGGGACTGCAGACCCCCCACCAGAGCGGAACTAAAAAAGCCATGCTGACCCTACCACTTCAGAGTCTGGCAAAGACTTAAAGCCCAAGAGACCATGAATGTCAAACGTCTTATAGCAGAGGATGGTTTCGATCCATCAACCTCTGGGTTATGGGCCCAGCACGCTGCCGCTGCACCACTCTGCTGCTGTTGCAGTGTTGCAAACTCACAATCTCAGCAGTATGAGGCCAGTGCCCCATCCACTTGGCCAGTAGGGCTTGAGACTCATGCGTTTCAGCCCCAGATAGCACAACGTCAGAATTTAAATTGTCCCTCAGTCTTCCCTGAGGTGCAACCACGCTTTGACTTCAGAGTCTTCAAAAGAGCCTCGGACCCCCACCGCCTTCAACCTCATTGAGCCACCCCGATCAAACGTAACCAACCATGGCTGCCACTCTTTTCCTTCCTCCCTGACATGGCGTTGACGAGAGCTATGTTCAGGATTTGCAAGACTCCCCTACAGGGTCTGGATAGCTCAGTCGGCAGAGCATCAGGCTTTTAATCTGAGGGTCCAGGGTTCAAGTACCTGTTAGGGCAATGTCTGTTCTAACCTTGTTGCGGTGCTTGCTGAGGTGTTCTGCGTTGGTCACGGCAAGAAGCCTTACCTCGAGGACGATACAGTGGCCTTTTATCTGAGGGTCCAGAGTTCCAGGTTCCTTTCAATCAACTGACCTGTTGTTTTATCTTGTAACGTTAAAGTGTCACAATGACATGGAGTCAAAACACCGACAACAGCTTGAGGGTTGAAAAGTTCTTCCATAGATAGTTTTCCCTGACCGGGAATCGAACCCAGGCCGCGGCGGTGAAAGCGCCGAATCCTAGCCACTAGACCACCAGGGAGGACTTGTCAGTTGCTGTAAAAACATGAGCAACTAGAAAAAAATTCCTAAAGAAATTTTGAGTGTGCGTGACTCTGGCCCGGGACTCTCCCCCATACATCACTGACACTGTTGAGTAATTTTCACAATATGACTTCTACCATTGCTTAGGTATGTGACAGATCAAGCTTTCAACAGGTGTTCATATGCTGATGCACTAGTAGTAGCGTTAACACTAATTTCAGCAGGATTAAAGACAGCTCCACTTGAGCACACTGCCACAGTTTAAGTAGTAAGCAAGCAGTAAACAATTGGTCACTCTGTGTCAGGTAGCACTTTACATTACAGTTCAGTAGCATAGTAATAGTTTGGTTCTAATTTGATAATAGTGATAAATGCTTTCAAAAACTTAGAGTGTAAAATGACCCAAATACATCCAATGCCAGAATTAGGCCATCAATGGCTATGACTTTGGTATTAGAAATACACCTTTTATCAAAATGATACCGCATTATAAATATCAGATAACATTATAAAGTTATACAGCTGTGTTAAATGTCAAATCAATCCACATGCAATCAAACATGTAACAAATCAGGATTCAGCAATAAGCTAGCACTAGGTCACACAGTTCTGATATCAAACTAACAAAAACAGTGCTTTTTATCCAACATTAATTGAGAAAAACACACACGCACATACACATACACACACGCACATACACACACGCACATACACACACGCACATACACACACACACACACACACACACACACACACACACACACACATATATATATATATATATATATATATATATATATATATATATATATATATATCTATAGATATATACATATATGTGCATACACACAGGCAGTCTGTACATTAATGACTTAATGATGAACTGTCAATCAAACCATTCAGTGCAATGAATCACTTAGTAGCAGACACACAGGTTCAATCATCTATAAACTACAGGACTACAGGACTCCCCATACAACACTAGCCAATAGTTTGCAAGGTCAACCAGTATCCAGACGATTATGAATGTTTTACAGCAAGCCCCCCCAACAATTTAAATAGCAATTCCTAAAAGACCTGTATTTAATCCCCACTGTTTCTCTATGGAACTGCCGATCCCAACCACCCACACACCTCCCCAATACCTGGTTGGATTCATCTGGACCCCACCACATTAACTCTGGCCTCAAACCCCTCCGAAATCGCCCCCCCGAGCCCCCCGCAACGTCACAAACTCCGCTTGAAAGTGAAACTAAATCATTCGCGATTGTCAAACCTCTCCCCCAAATAGGCTCATAGCTCATCAACCCGACCTCCCACACACCTCCCCAATATCTTGTTAGATTCCTACGGACCCCACCACATGAACCCTGCCCTCAAACCCCCCCGCACGAGCCCCCCGCCCCCCGCGAACGCCGATCGCCCCCCCCCTTCCGAAAACGACCCTAAACGGTCAAAATGCACACAAATAACCCCCCCCCCCCCACTACCCTCCTTACAACCCTCCACCACCGTCCTGACTGATAAGCACATGAATACATATAAGCCCAAATGTTAAAGAAGTCAAAAACCCACATCTTATACAGCATGCTAGCAAAACATATGCTGATGCCAAGCCCCGGGTCTGCCTCTCAGCAGACACGCCGATTTTTCCCGGTGGCCACTTCCTGGTATTGCAACATAAAATCCCCATGGGGCCCAGAAAGCATTTTTCCCATAGACCGTAATAGTAAAAGAGAAGCCTGTAAAAGGGTTCTCAGGACACCTACAGCTGTAACCACTATTAATTCCAAATCTTTTTATTCCATATTTTTAAGTCATGGACTTTTAAACCGTCAAAAAAATTCTAAAGGCCAGAAAAGCCCCCGCAAAGTCTTATTCTTATGGTGACGTCACAGCCGTGCGCCTACACTCCCAAGCGCGGTCCCGCTGTGTCTCGGGAACATTACCCTGTTCAGCCACTGTCGCAAGTCTGTTGTTTTTGTTATGTTATGTTCGTTATTTGTTCAGTAAAATCACATAATTACTTTGAAAAGTCTGAACTTATTTCATTATAAAGCCTTGCATAGGAACACCTAATTATGTTAAATACACCACGCAACGGAATTTGTATTTATTTATTCAGTAGCATGTGGCTCAGTATAGGTTCTGACATCTCAGTACAGGAGAAAACTGTTTTAGGGTCGACTATAAAAACATACCAGGCTAGGAATTACACTTAATGTCCAGGAGCTCCTTCCATGACTCAGGTAATATACAAACTATATCACGTAGCTGTAAAAGAAACAGAGAAGCTGCACAACGCTTAATAAGAAAGACTTGCCTGTTTGAATGTGCCGATACAGCCTATAAAACGATAAGAACTTTAAACTTAATCTGACAAGAAGTCGTAGGCTATATCACACACGGGATCATTGATAGACAAAACAGATTTGACTACCGGCATCTGGTTGATAAATATGACAGCTTGTATTGTGGAGAATCCCTTATTTTTTATTGCAGATTAACTTTAATAAAAATGACTCGTTTTATCCGTACTTAACTAAAAAATAAACAAACAAGACGAATTAACCTCGTATAGTCTAAAACCATGACTATGAAAACATAATCGGTTGATGTGTCCTATAAATCCATCATTTGATTGTGTAGATTCGTCATTATCGGTCAAACTCTTCCACAAGCACTCATGAGCGCGCAGCGCGTGTCCAGAACGCGACGTGCTCGTTCTCATTGCCCCAGAGCGTCATCAGCCTCCCATCATTCCATTCCCCATACTGCGGAAGTAAACCAGGAAGTCAAAAAACTTTTTCCGCGTATGCGCCAGGTGAGCAACTTCATTGAAATCAACGGCCGCCATTTTCCAATACCCTATCTAGTTATATAAATCTATGGCTGATGCACTAGCAATTAGCTTAAGCGCTAATTTCAGCATTGGTCGCTAATGTTAGCAAAAAGCATATCTTTACAGCTAGTTGGCAAGGATTGCGCACCACAAGTCGCGCTGCATATTTTGAACAAGCAGCTCACGCAGGGACTTGAAGGCTGGACACTCAGATTAAAAGCTTCTGTTGCTTCCTCAAAATGAGGCAAACTGAGACAAAAGCAGAGCGCTTCTCCAAAGGCAGCAATGAGGTCAGAACTCACATCACCTGAACAGGTACCTGAACGCTGGACCCTCAGATTCAAAGTCTGATGTTCTGCCACCAGAACTATGAAAGGGCAAACTGAGGATTATGAGCTAGGAAGGCATGTGATCGCTCACTCTCTCACCTGTTCCCATACCAAGAAAGCCTTTGCTGATGCAGTCATCTTTTAACCTTCGTGCTGCCTTACTGTCATTGTGACCCACAGCCATGTTGTGACAATGTTTCATGATACAAAAGTAAAGGGAAACATTTGCTTGCATTTTATTTGATTCATTCCGCTTTCTCCAGGTCGTTGAGACCCACGTTGTCTATTACACCCCCCCATGCTGCCTCTGGGTTATTTACTGTACCTTCCCCCAGGCCCCGTAGAGCAATGGTAGCCTGTCTGACTTTAAACCATAAAGTCACGTGACTCAAGATGATCATCTCAAGATGAGATCAACTGCTTGCCTCTCTGGATGCAACAATCACATAGCAGTTTGAGCCACACGTCACCTTTTCACACCACCTACTGACTTCAAAGAATTGAGAGGGTGTTAGCACCATCTAAAAATGGCAGCGGTGGGATTTGAACCCACGCCTCCAGAGAGACTGGAGCCTTACTGGCGCCTTAGACCGCTCGGCCACGCTACCCTATCATCAGCTGGCCTCTTGGCCATTTGATGGATTGTCCAGGACCTCTGACCCTGTTAATGCGCAGCAGTGTTTACAAACTAATTGAACTTTTTTTTTGCTTTCCTAATTAACCAGAAAAGAGAAACTGCAAGTTCTCCTGCAGTGGAAAGTATCAACCCTACCAGGAAACCTTGACTACTTCAAGAGTGTCTTTGTATTTAATCTCAAAACACCATGTTTATTGACAGTCTTCTTCCTCTGACCTTGTGATCCTGGGCAGCAGTCTACTGGGACACAGGTCCCAGAATGGTGTTTTCTGGAGGTCTGACAGAACATGTGATCGATGACTTCCTCCTCTGGATATACAACTTAATTAGAGGTATTACTGTTTGTGTGTACCACTTATTTAGAGAGGTATTACTGTTTGTGTGTACCACTTAGAGAGGTATACACATATACAAAAAAAAGTCAGCCGAATAAGGGACACACAGCTTCCCTCTCATATCGCTGTTGCAGTATGCAAATGAGCCCAGACGTAGACCACGGAGCGGTAAAACTTTGAACAAGCAGCAGCGTTACAAGCACAGAGATGAACATAGACATTAAGAAATTAATCAGAAATGTCTCTACCTTATTTAGAGCCCGAGGCGAGATTACTAGCAGCGGGTGGCGATGATTCAAAAACGGCGTCTGGAATATGAGAAGAAAAGGCTGATGTTTGGCTTTTTCTATATTGGGAAAAGTGATTTTGTCCTCGTTAGTATAGTGGTTAGTATCCCCGCCTTGGATTACTGGATTCAGAGCCCAGAGTGCTGACCGTTACACCATGGAACCACAGCCACCTAGACTGGTGGAAATCCTTGTTACAGACATTGTGCATCAGTTTGGCTTTTGGCGCAATTTGGCACGTCTCCCTCCCCTCGTCTAGGCATGACGGCGAGAGCGGCTTGTGTCACTTGACACCAGGGTTCAATTCCCTGACGGGGAGAAGGGACTGTTATTAACCCTTTTGGTTTTCATCCGCTTCGCCATAACAGCGCTACTCGGATGACTGAGGACATACCTTCACTCTTCACATAGTTGAATGGGTTCGATTCTCAGCCAATGCATGGCTCTTGAGGTCGACATAAGTCGAAGTCATAATCACAAGTATCAGGATTCACCATACAACTATGTGAAGAGTGAAGGTATGTCCTCAGTCATCCGAGTAGCGATGCGAAGGCTGTGATGGCGAAGCGGGAACCGAAAGGGGCAAAAACAGTCCCTTCTCCCCGTCAGGGAATTGAGCCCTGGTCTCCCACGTGACAGGCGGGGATACTAATCACTATACTAACGAGGACACGACAATAGTTGCAGTTTTCCATCGGAGATCACCATCAACTCAAGGGCCCTGAATGGAAGGCAGGAATCCACGTGGCAGATGGGGCTGGGCAACATGTCAATGTTTTTCCACATCTGAGGGGTATTGCACAAAAGTAGAATCAAGAAATCCAGGATAACTGATCAAGCGCGGCTTTAACTAGTCTGGTCGGTGCATCCTGGCTTAATTGGTTTCACGTTTCCCAAACTAGGATGAAAAGGCGCCGCTATGTCAAGCCAGGTGTTGGTAGTCGGGATAAATGCCTTTTTACAGCATTTTTTTATAGACCTCGCGATCGTTCACAGAATCAACGATCAGAACATGGACAAGAGTTGCGCAACATATTTCACGGCCGCAGAACAACAGCTCCTGATGGAGTTCTACGAGGAGGAGAAGGATAGTTGTTAGCTGGAGACGACAGGGGACAGGGCTTTTTAAAATGACTATCTTAGAGTTTCCCTTTGTTGGAACAGATTTATGTTCCAACTAGGGCTGCCACAAACGATTATTTTGATAGTCGACTAATCACCAAGTTATCCGATTAGTCGACTAATCGGATCATACATAAATTGACTGCAAAACATAAGGCGTACCGCACCAGCTGATCAGATCATTAGCTTTCTGCTTGAAGTGTTTAAGGTATATTGTAACTGAAAATAAAAACAATTAAGATGATAGCTCAATAACCTTTTAATCAACAAACGTTTTATCAACAAACATTTCTATAACAGAACAGCAAACAGCTGAATAAAATAAGGACAAGGCACTGGCCTAAACAACAAACAAATAAATCAAGTTTT
Organism: Neosalanx taihuensis; assembly: GCA_030340665.1. Taxonomy (NCBI): domain Eukaryota; kingdom Metazoa; phylum Chordata; class Actinopteri; order Osmeriformes; family Salangidae; genus Neosalanx; species Neosalanx taihuensis. Next base: position 1,262,203 of record JARGSH010000050.1, on the reverse strand, counting down.
CAGGTGTGTCTGTCCTGGATCTGGCATTAAACATATCAAACACTACTCTTGTAGGCAAGTAAGCATTTCTACATGGCTTGGAGAAAGGCTTGCTCTCTTTTAAGAGCAGATGTTTCCTGCTGCAGAGAAAATCCGCTCCGATGGGGTGGAGGTTGCAGGGAGGCAAAGAAACATTTTAGATATTTTTGACACTGAAACGTAACTATGAGTAAGTAGCAAGAAAGCTAACTGTTTACCCTAATATTGGCAGCTAACTAGCCGGTTAACTCCATCCAAAATTAGATGTTTTCTTTTCAGATGCTCATGCATAGCCGTTGTGCTTCCATGAAATACAAGTTCAGCTTTGCAACTGTTGCACTGCACGCTTTTCTCGCCACTTAAAAAAAAATGCTCCCACACTTTGGAGCTTCGTTGCCGGCTAGCCACGATACTGTTATAGATACATTTATGGTAAAGTCGGGCCTGATGCCGATTATCACTACTGCGCAACTGCGTAGGTGTGTGGGTGTGTGTGAGAGACAGAACTACTAAATGAGTTTTTGTTCGATTTTGTTCGTTTTGGCCCTGAATGGAAGACGGGAATCCACGTGGCAGGTAGGGCAGCATTTCATGGCGCATATTCTTTGAGGGTGGCACACTATGCTCATCTACTTGACAGACATATTTTCCTTTGTTTCCCAAACACCCAAGTTGCAAAAAAGGCACTCGAGCCAGTCAGGAGTGGAACCTAGAATCTTCTGATCTGTAGTCAGACGTGTTATCCATTGTGCCACTGGCCCACGTCTCATTATCTGAAGGTCGTGAATTTGAACCTCACACGGGTCAGTTGTAATTTTTTATGTTTTAACCCTTTAGGCGCCAGGGTTTTTTCAAGAAAATATAAAATTTTGATAGCAAGATTTCAAAAGGCTATAACTTGAAAGTGGTTTGAGATAAAGGTATACTGTCAATGATAAAGTTGTTCAGTATGACTCACAGTTTGTTATGGTAATTAAGTTGTTCATCTAATTTGCATATGATGACGTCACAAGGTGGCGGCTATAATGGAAAATGGAAACCTCAACTTGGAGGTTTCAAAAGGCTATAACTTGAAAGTAGTTTGAGATAATGCGCATTTCATGGCGCATATTCTTTGAGGGTGGCACACTATGCTCATCTACTTGACAGACATATTTTCCCTTGTTTCCCAAACACCCAAGTTGCAAAAAAGGCACTCGAGCCAGTCAGGAGTGGAACCTAGAATCTTCTGATCTGTAGTCAGACGTGTTATCCATTGCGCCACTGGCCCACGTCTAAGTGTTGTCACCAAGTCTCATTATCTGAAGGTCGTGAATTTGAACCTCACACGGGTCAGTTGTAATTTTTTATGTTTTAATAACCAAAATAGCATCCGTTTCCAAATGAAAGGGGTCATTTGAAAGGTGTTCAAAGGTCTCCATCTGCGTCTGGAGAGGGACTGCAGACCCCCCACCAGAGCGGAACTAAAAAAGCCATGCTGACCCTACCACTTCAGAGTCTGGCAAAGACTTAAAGCCCAAGAGACCATGAATGTCAAACGTCTTATAGCAGAGGATGGTTTCGATCCATCAACCTCTGGGTTATGGGCCCAGCACGCTGCCGCTGCACCACTCTGCTGCTGTTGCAGTGTTGCAAACTCACAATCTCAGCAGTATGAGGCCAGTGCCCCATCCACTTGGCCAGTAGGGCTTGAGACTCATGCGTTTCAGCCCCAGATAGCACAACGTCAGAATTTAAATTGTCCCTCAGTCTTCCCTGAGGTGCAACCACGCTTTGACTTCAGAGTCTTCAAAAGAGCCTCGGACCCCCACCGCCTTCAACCTCATTGAGCCACCCCGATCAAACGTAACCATGGCTGCCACTCTTTTCCTTCCTCCCTGACATGGCGTTGACAAGAGCTATGTTCAGGATTTGTAAGGAAGGCATCTTTCCGTATCGGCGGTCCCCCTACAGGGCCTGGATAGCTCAGTCGGCAGAGCATCAGACTTTTAATCTGAGGGTCCAGGGTTCAAGTCCCTGTTTGGGCGATGTTTGTTCAAACCTTGTTGCGGCGCTTGCTGAGGTGTTGACAGTGTTGGTCACACCAATAAGCCTTGCCTCGAGGACGACGCAGTGGCTTTTTATCTGAGCGTTCGGAGTTCCTGGTTCCTTCCAAGCAACGCAATAGGTTACAATGACATGGAATAAGAAAGAGCAATTTAAACACCGACAACAGCTTGAGGGGTTGAAAAGCTCTACCATAGAGAGTTTTCCCTGACCGGGAATCGAACCCGGGCCACGGCGGTGAAAGCGCCGAATCCTAGCCACTAGACCACCAGGGAGGATTTGTCAGTTGCTGTCAAAACATGAGCACCTAGTTGCAGGGCTAAAGTTCCCAGGCTGAGTAACTCCTAGGAGACCTTGGCCAAAATAAAGGCATTGCTGAGATTTGAAGTCAGGATTTCGTGTTTACTAAACAGGCGCTTTGACCAACTAAGCCACGGCGCCTCTCTGAGAAGCACGAGGAAGAGATTTTCCAGTGTCTTCAACTCTGATGGTCGGGACAGGTCCTTTTCGAACAGGGCAGGGCCCACATCAGAAACAAACACGGACTCGAACCAACATCCTTTCGCCTCACTGCTCGCTGACTGAGCTTGGAGTTAAACCCACAATACTTGAGAGAAGAGGGCATTTGCTCACACTCTCCTATCCCACAAGTAAAAGGAAGGTTTGTCTTTTTGTTGTCATTTTGTCAGGCTCACGCGTTTCATTAAAACTGTCTGGGGGCCTTGCTAGCCTCCAAGCCTTGTTGGCGCAGTAAGCAGTGCGTCAGTCTCATAATCTGAAGGTTGTGAGTTCGAGCCTCACACAGGGTAGTTGTTTTTTTTCATAACCAAAATAGCATCCGTTTCCAAATGAAAGGGTCGTTTGACAGGTGTTCAAAGGGCACCATCTGCGTCTGGAGAGGTTGGCTCGGCAGCTCTGGCCTGTCAACAAAGCAGCTCTGGCCCGGTAGCAGAGCAGGTGTGGCCGGTTAGCTCAGTTGGTCAGAGCGTGGTGCTAATAACGCCAAGGTCGTGGGTTCGATCCCCACACTGGCCAAAGACCTTCTTTAGATGTCTTTTCCTGTTTGATTTAGACAATATGTGGTGAGGCTTTCAAATGCTTCATCAGGGCTTTTGGTAAACCCGTGAGGTTTGCAATTTGCTGTCTGCTCGAAAAGGGGTGACTGGTCCAGGCTGAGACGATTGTGACGCTGGACCTGGTGCACAAGCCTGTCTCCTTGAAACAACCGAACGACTGGACAAACCTGTCCTTTCTCCAGAGCCCTGGTGCCAGATTCAGCTTCAATAAGTTATTCATAGAATGTGGGTTAAGGGACAAGGCAGATGATCTTGTGGGTTCCAACGACCCCTGAGACAATGCAAGTGTGGGGCAAAAGACAGCGCAAGCAGTAAAGGTCAGGAGAGCGTGGGTGTTCAAAATCTCATAGCAGAGGACGGTTTTGATCCATCGACCTCTGGGTTATGGGCCCAGCACGCTTCCGCTGCGCCACTCTGCTGCCTGTCACCCCAGATGGGACTTGAACCCACAATCCCTGGCTTAGGAGGCCAGTGCCTTATCCATTAGGCCACTGGGGCTGGAGGCTGTCATTGATCTGCTCTACTGGGTGGTAAGAGGGGTGGAGCAATGCAGCTGACTCGATGGCGCAGGCTGCAGTGCGTGTTTGTGAGTTTGAGCCTCTCACGGGGCAGGGTTGTGAATGTTGGTGTGCTAGATAAGATAAGATAATCCTTTATTTGTTCCGCAGGGTGGTCATTGCAGTTTGCAACAGCAGCAGGGAACACTACAGCCCTCAGAGTAACAGTTTCAAATATACAAAAATACAAAGTACACGATAGAGGGGATCCTATCAAAAATGAAGGTTAGGATCTAAGAGTATGCGAAAGCAACATAGTACATAAAGTAAAGGAGAGTTAAATGGTAGATAACGTCATAACGCCTATTCTTTGAGGGTGGCACACTATGCTCATCTACTTGACATATTTTCCCTTGTTTCCCAAACACCCAAGTTGCAAAATAGGGACTCAAGCCAGCCAGGAGTCAAACCTAGAATCTTCTGATCCGTAGTCAGACGCGTTATCCATTGCGCCACTGGCCCACGTCTAAGTGCTGTCACCCAGTCTCATTATCTGAAGGTCGTGAGTTTGAACCTCACACAGGTCAGTTGTATTTTTTTATGTTTTAATAACCAAAATAGCATCCGTTTCCAAATGAATGGGGTCATTTGACAGGCGTTCAAAGGTCTCCATCTGCGTCTGGAGAGGGACTGCAGACTAACAAAGCCATGGTGACCAAGAGCTTGGAGAATGCGGGCATCGATCCCGCTGCTTCTCGCATGCTAAGCGAGCGCTCTACCATTTGAGCTAATTCCCCTTGCTGACAATGGCACTTCGTAGTCTGGCAAAGACTTAAAGCCCAAGAGACCGTAAAGGTCAAACGTCTCCTAGCCCTCCTGTTGTGTTCCGCATCATCTCGCATCATTTGTATTATTTGTAACATTTGTATTCCATGTTACCTGTATCATTTGCACTACTCGCATCATTTGTATTATTTGTAACATTTGTATTCCTTGTCTATATGTATCACATCTGCAGTGTATCTTTACATTGTATTCATTTTCATTTTATTAGTAGGCCACATTTATGTTCTATGTTTGCTCATTCCTGCCAAAGTAAATTCTATGTTTGTTTATCTTGCATAGCGAATAAACCCCCATTCTGATTCTGATTCTGATTGGTAAGGATGGGGTCCCTCAGTGTCAGCCCTGACGTACGGAGCCTGGATAGCTCAGTCGGCAGAGCATCAGACTTTTAATCTGAGGGTCCAGGGTTCAAGTCCCTGTTCGGGCGACCTCTGCTCCAAGCCTGCTGATGCGTGCTGCGTAGCAGCCTTTTATCCGATGGTCCGGCCTTCCTGTCCCTGCTTGAGGCGCTGTGACCCAGGTGGTGCTGTGTGGGCATTGGTGGTATAGTGGAAAGCATAGCTGCCTTCCAAGCAGTTGACCCGGGTTCGATTCCCGGCCAATGCAGAACCATGAGAAAGGGCTGTTTTGTCTTGAGAAGTTAAACTGCGTCAGGCCGTTGAGAGAATCACATGTAGTCCTGCGCAACCTATCAGCTTCGGCAAGACACTGACAATGTGAGTTCAAAGAGGACAGTTGAGGGGCCTGCCTACTGGGCAGGGGAAGATAAATCCATAGTTCAGGAGAGGCCACAGGAAAGGCACGCCCCCCCTCCTCAGGTCTAACTTTGTTTAGGCCACATTCGTAACTTCTCACGATCCAAAAATGAAGAAAGCGAAAGATTGTCTTCACCATTCACAACCTTGCGTTTGGGGGGGCGGGGGAAGGGTGTGGTGACAGACAATGCACACAATGCAATAGGTCACAAAGGCATGGAGACAGCACAAGCAATGCAGACACTGACAACAGCGTGAGGGTTAAAAAGGGTTTGAGGAGACTCTTCTCTGGCCGGGAATCGAGCCCGGGCCGCGGCGGTGAGAGCGCCGAATCCTAGCCACTAGACCACCAGGGAGTCTTTGGAGCCTACCGTCAAAACATGATGGCCTAAGTTGCAGGGCTAAAGTGCCCAGGAACCTTAACACCTGAGAGACCTTGGCCAGAAAAGGCACTGCTGAGATTTGAACTCAGGATATCATGTTTACTAAATAGGCTCTTTGACACGCTCAGCCACTTTGGGAGAAAACAACATGGAAAGCTCACACCACGTGGGTGGGGGGGATGGGTGAGTGGGAGGCGTGGCTTGGGGAGGGAGGGAGGGGGCCTACGGTTTTCTGCCCACCCTTTCCATTGGTTGTTTTCGCTCCCCGTCTGCTTACCACGAGTGCCTGCGGCAGCCCTGGCAGCCGGCTGAGGGGACCCATCTCCTTTGCAACTCATACTTACCTGGCAGGGGAGACACCTTGATCACGAAGGAGGTTCACCCAGAGTGAGGCTCGGCCATTGCACTCCGGCCGTGCTGACCTTTGCGAATTCCCCAAATGCGGGAATCTCGACTGCAAAATTTCTGGTAGTGGGGGACTGCGTTCGCGCTCTCCCCTTGGACCTGAGTGTGAAAAATAATCTGCCAAGCGGCTGTGGAAGTGTGCGGGCTGAGGTGCGGAAGCAGTAGTGCTTCCTTGTGAGAGAGAGAGAAATTGGGAGGTTGGGAGAAAACAGCATGAGAGGCTCACACCAAGGGGTCGGTGTTTTTCACCCTTCAGCCCTTACGCTTAGTTTTAAGGGACGAGGGCAGAGGGTAATACGAAGGGGTGAAATGATGGGGTAAGACCTAGAATTGGGATTGACCCTCAGTCTCGTGATCGCTGAGGCGCAACCACGCTTTGACTTCAGATTCTTCAGAAGAACCTCAGACACCAACCGCCTTCAACCTCATTGATCCAGCCCGATCAAACGTAACCATGGCTACCACGCTTTTCCTTCCTCCCTGACATGGCATTGGTGAGAGCTATGTTCAGGATTGGTAAGGATGGGGTCCCTCAGTGTCAGCCGTGACCTACGGAGCCTGGATAGCTCAGTCGGCAGAGCATCAGACTTTTAATCTGAGGGTCCAGGGTTCAAGTCCCTGTTCGGGCGACCTCTGCTCCAAGCCTGCTGAGGCGTGCTGCGTAGCAGCCTTTTATCCGATGGTCCGGCCTTCCTGTCCCTGCTTGAGGCGCTGTGACCCAGATCGTTTTGATTCATCGACCTCTGGGTTATGGGCAGAGCACGCTGCTGCTGTGCCACTCTGCTGCTGTTGCGGTGTTGCAAATCCACAATCTCAGCAGTATGAGGCCAGCGCCCCATCCACTTGGCCAGTAGGGCTTGAGGCTCATGCGTTTCAGCCACAGATAGCACAACGTCAGAATTGAGATTGTCCCTCAGTCTTGTGATCCCTGAGGCGCAACCACGCTTTGACTTCAGAGTCTTCAAAAGAGCCTCGGACGCCCCACCGCCTTCAACCTCATTGAGCCACCCCGATCAAATGTAACCATGGCTGCCACTCTTTTCCTTCCTACCCGACACGGCGTTGACGAGAGCTATGTTCAAGATTTGTAAGAAAGACATCTTTCAGTGTCGTCGGCTCCCCTACAGGGCCTGGATAGCTTAGTTGGCAGAGCATCAGACTTTTAATCTGAGGGTCCAGGGTTCAAGTACCTTTTCGGGCGATCTTTGTTCAAAACTTATTGCGGCGCTTGCTGAGGTGTTCTGTGTTGGTCACGGCAATAAGCCTCACCTCGAGGACGACGCAGTGTCCTTTTATCTGAGGTTCTGGTTTCCTTCCAAGCAGGTGACCTGGGATTGATTCCCAGCCAATAGAGGACCGTGAAAGAGCGTTGTTTCATGTTGTGAAGTTAAAGTGACAATGCAATAGGTCACAATGACATGGAGTAAGAACAAGCAATTTAAACACCGACAACAGAAAAGCTCTTCCGTAGAGAAATTTCCCTGACCGGGAATCAAACCGGGGCCGCGGCAGTGAAAGCACTAAATCCTAGCCACTAGACCACCAGGGAGACTTCGGCAATTGCTGTCAAAACATGAGCACCTAGTTGCAGGGCTAAAGTGCCCAGGCCAGGTAACTCCTGGGAGACCTTAGCCAAGATAAAGGCACCGCTGAGATTTGAACTCATGATTTCCTGTTTACTAAACAGGTGCTTTGACCAACTAAGCCACGGCGCCTCTCTGAGAACCACGAGGAAGAGATTTTCCAGCGACTTCAACTTTGATGGTCGGTACAGATCCTTTTCGCACAGGGCAGGGCCCACAGTAGGCAGAGCGTCAGTCTCATAATTTTAAGGTTGTGAGTTCAAGCCTCACACAGGGCAGTTGTGTTTTTTTATATTTTTTATGACCAAAATAGCTTCCGTTTCCTAATGAAAGGGTAATTTGACAGGCATTCAAAGGGCACTATCTGCATCTGGAGAGGTTGGCTCGGCAGCTCTGGCCTGTCAACAAAGCAGCTCTGGCCCGTCAGTACAGCAGGTGTGGCCGGTTAGCTCAGTTGGTCAGAGCGTGGTGCTAATAACGCCAAGGTCGTCGGTTCGATCCCCACACTGGCCAAAGAACTTCTTTAGATGTCCTTTCCTGTTTGATTTAGACAATATGTGGTAAGGCTTTCAAATGCTTCATCAGGGCTTTTGAGGTTTGCAAATTGCTGTCTGCTTGAGAAGCAGTGACTGGTCCAGTCTGAGACGATTGAGACGCTGGACCTGGTGCGCAAGCCTGTCTCATTGAAACAACCGAACGACTTGACAAACCTGTCCTTTCGCCAGAGCCCTGGTGCCAGATTCAGCTTCAATATGTTTTTCATAGAATGTGGGTTAATGGAGATGGCAGATGATCTTGTGGGTTCCAACGACCCCCGAGACAACGCAAGTGTGGGGCAAAAGACAACGCATGCAGTAAAGGCCAGGAGAACGTGGGGGTTCAAAATCTCATAGCAGAGGATGGTTTCGATCCATCGACCTCTGGGTTATGGGCCCAGCACGCTTCCGCTGCGCCACTCTGCTGCCTGTCACCCCAGATGGGACTTGAACCCACAATCTCTGTCTTAGGAGGCCAGTGCTTTATTTATTAGGCCACTGGGGTTGGAGGCTGTCATGACTCTGCTGCACTGGGTGTTAGGAGGGGTGGAGCAATGCAGCTGAATCGATGGCGCAGGCTGCACTGCGTGTTTGTGAGTTTGAGCCTCTCACAGGGCAGGGTTGTGAATGTTGGTGTACTAGATAAGATAATCCTTTATTTGTTCCGCAGGGTGGTCATTGCAGTTTGCAACAGCAGCAGGGAACACTACAACCCTCAGAGTAACAGTTTAAAATATAAAAAAAATACAAAGTACACGATAGAGGGGATCCTATCAAAAATGAAGGCAAGGATCTAAGAGTATGCGAAAGCAACATAGTATATAAAGTAAAGGAGAGTTAAACGGTAGATAACTTCATAACATGTATTCTTTGAGGGTGGCACACTATGCTCATATAATTGACAGACATATTTTCCCTTGTTTCCCAAACACCCAAGTTGCAGAAAAGGCACTCGAGCCAGCCAGGAGTCGAACCTAGAATCTTCTGATCTGTAGTCAGACGCATTATCCATTGTGCCACTGGCCCACGTTTAATAGTTGCGAGCAGTGTCTGCTCAGCCCATGATGTTGGAGTCTTGGAAGACTCTTCGCTCCAGTTGAAGTGCATTCTCGACGTACCCCTGAGTTCCGAGAGGCAAAAAAACGACTGACAGTGCGGGTCTGATACGAGCGGCCGAAGAAGACAACTTCAGTGGCTCCAGCGTGCAGGAGGAAGATGAATAGTCACTTGTGGCTTCTGTGCACAGGAGAGTTGAAGTGACAGTGGTTTGGTTTTCAGTAGTTTCAATGCTCAGGAGGAAGAAAAATAAGATTGGAGTTAAACCCACCATACTTGAGAGGAAAGGGCATTTGCTCACACTCTCCTTCCCCACAGGTAACAGGAAGGTTTGTCTTTATGTTGTAATTTTGTCAGGCTCTGGCGTTTCAGACTGCCTGGGGGGAGGGGCCTCTAAGCCCCTAGCCTCTAAGCCTTGTTGGCGCAGTAGGCAGCGCGTCAGTCTCATAATCTGAAGGCCGTGAGTTTGAGCCTCACACAGGGCAGTTGTCTATTTTGGGATTTTTTTAATAACCAAAATATTATCCGTTTCCAAATGAAAGGGTAATTTGACAGGTGTTCAAAGGGCTCCATCTGCCCTTTCAAAATCGAGACTCATCAGAGCAGGCAACATTTTTCCAGTCTTCAACTGTCTAATTTTGGTGAGCTTGTGCAAATTGTAGCCTCTTTTTTCTATTTGTAGTAAAGACAAGTGGTACCCGGTGTGGATTGTGAATGTTGGTGTACTAGATAAGATAAGATAATCCTTTATTTGTCTCACAGTGGGGACATTGCAGTTTGCAACAGCAGCAGGGAACACTATGTAAAGGACCTCAATCCAAGTTTTGCTTATTGTGACTTTAATTTGCTTTACTTTTTTATGGTGTATTCTATTAGTGACCTTCGTATTGCCTTTTAATTTGAAATGTATGTCATGGATTTATGGGTAACGGAAGTACTAAAAAAACGCGCACTTTTCTGCACGTTGAGGAAGAAGAAGGCTGCACATGATTAAGGAAGGAAACTTGTTAAATGTTGTATTGCTCTATTCTAATGCTGAAAGTGCGGCAATTTGCAAAGGACTACATCACATACAGTTGTGGTCAAAAGTTTACATACACTAGTGAAGATCATGTATGCCATGGCAATATAGGGTTTTCAATAAACTCTACAACTCTTATTTTTCTGTGATGGAATGATAAGGAGCACATATTTCTTTGTCACAGAAAACATTCATGAAAAATGGTCCTTTTACGAATTTATTATGGGTCTTTTGAAAATGTGTCAAAATCTTCTGGGTCAAAAATATACATACAGCACCTTGAATTACCAATTTGGTGATGTAGAAAAAGTTGTTTCAATCCAATTTGCTTTTTGGCATGGCCTCCTAACTTCTTACGAGTGATTATGATTGACTCCAGCTGGTGACTTCTTTCAGTCCATGTAAATAGGGCTTGTTTGACACATTCACTAGACTCAGCCAGAAATACTACAATGGGAAAGTCTAAGGAGCTCAGCACAGATCTGAAAAAGCGCATCATTGACTTGAACAAGTCAGGAAAGTCCCTTGGAGCCATTTCAAAGCAGTTGCAGGTCCCAAGATCAACTGTGCAAACAATTGTTTGTAAGTATAAAGTGCATGGCACAGTTGTATCATTGCCACGATCAGGAAGAAAACGCAAGCTATCACTTGCTGCTGAGAGAAAATTGGTCAGGTTGGTCAAGAGTCAACCAAGAACCACCAAAAAGCAAGTCTGCAATGAGTTGGAGGCTGCTGGAACACATGTGTCAGTGTCCACAGTCAAGCGTGTTCTACATCGCCATGGGCTGAGAGGCTGCCGTGCAAGAAGGAAGCCATTACTCCAGAAGCGGCACCTTACGGCTCGACTGAAGTTTGCTGCTGATCACATGGACAAAGACAAGGCCTTCTGGAGGAAAGTTCTGTGGTCAGACGAAACTAAAATTGAGCTTTTTGGCCACAATGACCAGAAATATGTTTGGAGGAGAAAAGGTGAGGCCTTTCACCCCAAGAACACCATACCTACCGTCAAACATGGTGGTGGTAGTATTATGCTGTGGGCCTGTTTTGCTGGCAGTGGAACTGGTGCTTTACAGAAAGTAAATGGAATAATGAAGAAGGAAGACTACCTCCAAATTCTGCAGGAAAACCTAAAATCATCAGCCAGAAAGTTGGGTCTTGGACGAAGTTGGGTGTTCCAACAGGACAATGACCCCAAACATACATCAAAAGTGGTGAAGGAATGGCTAAATCAAGCTAGAATTAAGGTCTTAGAGTGGCCTTCCCAAAGTCCTGACTTAAACCCCATAGAGAATATGTGGACTGTGCTGAAGAGACAAGTCCGACTCAGAAAACCAACAAATTTAGTTGAACTGCACCGATTCTGTCAGGAGGAGTGGTCAAAGATTCAACCAGAAGCTTGCCAGAAGCTTGTGGATGTCTACCGAAAGCGCCTAATTGAGGTGAAAATGGCCAAGGGACATTTAACCAAATATTAACATTGCTGTATGTATATTTTTGACCCAGCAGATTTTGTCACATTTTCAAAAGACCCATAATAAATTCATAAAAGAAAAAATTTTCATGAATGTTTTTTGTGACAAAGAAATATGTGCTCCTTATCATTCCATCACAGAAAAATAAGAGTTGTAGAGTTTATTGAAAACCCTATATTGCCATGGCATACATGATCTTCACTAGTGTATGTAAACTTTTGACCACAACTGTATAGCACCCAAATCAATCGGAGAACAAGGTTTGTTAATTTGATCATTTTAATATTGTATATTGTTTGGTAAAACGATTGTCTACTATTAACGAAGGCACATGGTAACGTTAATGTTAATGCGTTCATTTCAGCTCTTACGGTGTCAAATGCATTGCACTAAAGAAATAAAGCTTTGCATGAAGCATCAGTTGGAGAGTGACCATCCTTAAAAGATTTGGGGACGCTATAGTAAGAGCTTGACCTCATCGATCTTGGCGGTGTTCTGCACAATGGTTAGGCCCATCCACGAAAGATCCTCCGCGGTGCGACGGTGACTACGGTATCGGATAAGAAGGCTGCATTTCCACGGAGGACTTCAACGAGGATTCGGCATCATATGGGCAGAATTTCTTTGGATCCGATGCGATGGTCAGATAATTTGTAATTGTAGGCTAATTAATTTAATAAGTGGACATTTATAAAGAATATAATAGGCTAACGTAAAGTTTATACCAACGCTTTGTGCATTACAGCAAATGTAGTTACATACTGTGTTACGTTCATTTACCCTGATTTGTTTAAATAGTTGTGCTTAAGAGGGTTTTTGATACATTACAGATTTATTCTACTGTTTTATCAATCTATTTTTGGTTTTCATGTTATTGCTAGTTAGTTAACCCTTTAGGCGCCAGGGATTTTTCAAGAAAATATAAAATTTTGATACCAAGATTTCAAAAGGCTATAACGTGAAAGTGGTTTGAGATAAAGGTATACTGTCAATGACAAAGTTGTTCAGTATGACTCAAAGTTTGTTATGGTAATTATTTTTTTTCATCTAATTTGCATATGATGACGTCACAAGGTGGCGGCTATAATGGAAAATGGAAACCTCAACTTGGAGGTTTCTAAAGGCTATAACTTGAAAGTAGTTTGAGATAAGTGAATACATTCAACATTCAATGTGAAATATCTTTAGTATGAAACTAAATTTGGGATAGAAATACATTTACTGATCCAACTTGTATAATCAATTGGCGCTTTGACCACACTGATGCTCAGAACCGCATCTAAAATGCAGTTGTACTATTTCCTGGATCTGTGTGGAAACAGGCATGTTTTCATCGGTGGTTTCCACTCATATTTGCGGTGTTATGAGCCCCCCTGCCACCTCGAACATGTCCCCTTCTTGGCGTTTGCAGAATGCTTCCACCCCGGCCAGGCTGAGGTGAAGCATCCGCTATAGAGTGTGCTGATTGTGGACTTTGTGCAAGGACGCGCAGTCACTACTAACGTCAGTTTTTGCTTCACTAGACAGACTGCATGTCATTCCTCTAAGGAATCGGAGTCATCTAATACCTGAATAAATACTTTCTCGACAGTAAACCGACCTCTTGGTATCATGAGTATCTAAAAAAACACTCTTTCGCTCTGCTCTGCTGTCGCTCCGCTCAGCCCTTCTATCACTGATTAGCAGCGTCTAAGGAGAGCTGCGTCGCTGGTTGGGAGGGGGTTTTACAAACTCATTTTTCTCTAAAACTTTTAATGAAAACATGCCCATAAATGATGATTATATTACAGGAACACATGTCCGCTATCACCTGGTGAAAAGTAAAAACAAGATTCGGCCCCACATTTATAGCTACAGCCTGTTTTAACCAGCTATGTTGCTAGTCGCAATTCTGCGACTTTGGCGCTTAAAGGGTTAAAAGATAGAGTCAAATAGGAATACAAAGTTAGGAGATCCTATTGATAGTGCACAAATGGAAAGTTATGAGCAAGAATGTGAGCAACAAAGTGAATCCAGAGAACAAGCTAGTGGTGAAAATCAAGGTCTTAGACGTTCTAATCGTAATAGAAATCCTACACCAAAAATGCTAGCTTTACAATTAGAGGAGGCACAAAAGGAAGAGAAAGGGTTTGTAGTTCTGTACAACAAATGGAAAATCCAAGCCCGTGAAGCCAGAGAGCAGCTGAAATCGGACATCACAGAGACAGAACTTGGGCTCTTAATTGACTGTCTAGAGAAAGCAAAATGTCAGGTAATGGACACCTATCTTGAAATCCGAAAGCACATCACACCTTCAACCGAGTTAAGGCGTCGTGTTGACTCATGCGAGGCAATTACATCGGACATTATCAAGATTATCTATGAAAGGATATCAGGCATCGATGGAGAATATGACGCGGAAAATGTAAAGCATCGTCTGCGATTGTTGCTTAATTGTGACCATGCCCGCTCCATTTATGGATCTACTGTATCACAAACAAGTAAAAGTTCCAGTATTCACTCCAGTAATCCATCAATAAACTCGTGCATAATAGCCAAACGTGTAGATGCAGCTGTAGAATTAGCAGTAAAGGAAGTAGAATATAGTGCGTTACAGCAGGAGAAAATTCAAAAGGAAAAGATACAACAGCAACAAAGAGATCTTGAAGCCCAACAACGTGAGTTGGAACAACTACAGGCAGAAAAGGAACTTAAAGTAGCCAAGGCTCGGCTGGATGCGTACACACAGGAGGTAGCTCGGGAAAGTAACTCATCTGAATATAGCACTGAAATTAAACGCACAGACTTAACTCAAACAGCTGCCAACCAACATTCTAGCATTCAACCATCATCCTCTCAAGTATATGTGTCTCAGCTTGTTCAAGCCTTCCAGGATAGCATAGCTCTAAACAGACTGCCAATGCCTGAACCCTTTGTATTTAATGGAGATCAACTTCAATACCTCGAGTGGAAATCCTCCTTTGTGACACTGATTGATCGGAAAGGAATCTCATCAGCTGACAAACTTTATTATCTTAAAAGATATGTGGGTGGGCCAGCTCGCAAGATCTTAGATGGTGCGTTCTTCCGAAATGATGAAGAAGCATATAAAGATGCTTGGAACAAGTTGAACCATAGACATGGTCAACCATTTAACATACAGAGGGCCTTTAGAGAGAAACTAGCTAACTGGCCAAAGATCCAACCCAGAGATGCTGAAGGACTTAGAGAATTTTCTGATTTCTTGAATGCTTGTCAAGATGCTATGCCACATGTTAAAGGTCTCCAAATACTCGATGACTGTGAGGAGAACCAGAAACTTGTCAAAAAGCTACCTGATTGGCTAGCCTCTAACTGGAATCGAAAGGTTACTCACGCACTAAATGAGACCCACGAGTTCCCAAGCTTTAAGGACTTCACCACCTTCGTGTTAATGGAGGCAGAGATCGCTTGCAATCCAATAACTTCATTGTCTGCGCTCCGACCTAGTGAATCTGTCACTGATAAACAACGGCCCAGGGAAAACAAAAGAAACAAGGCAAGTGTTCTCAACACCCAAACAGCCACAGATATGGAAAATACAAAGTCAAATGGGCGTCCGAGACCACCATGTATAGTTTTCCAGGACAGTAAGCACCAGATCCATGTCTGTCCTAAATTCATGGAAAGGTCCTTAGAGGAGAGAAGAAGCTTTGTCAAGGAAACCAAGCTGTGCTACGGGTGCATGAAACCTGGGCACAGTGTTAAGGACTGCCGCCGCCGTCACTCTTGTGACACCTGTAAAGGAAAACATCCCACATGTCTCCATGATGACATGTTCTCAAGCAAACAAAGACAAAACCCCACTACAGTTTTATCTGAGGAAAGCAGAGATAAGTCAGCGATGACACTGAAGCTTAATGTGGCAGGAGAAGGACAGCCTACCTATACCTCAATGATTGTGCCGGTATGGGTGTCCTCGCAGAACAACCCAAGTGCTGAAAGGCTTGTTTATGCCTTGCTAGACAGCCAGAGTGACACAACTTTCATAGACAAGGAAGTGAGCGACTGTCTGCAAGTAGAAACATATCTGGTGAAACTCAAATTAACCACAATGATTGGTTGTGACATGGTTATGAAAAGTGAAAGAGTCACAGGGCTTCGAGTGAGAGGCTATCGCTCTTCCACTTATGTAGATCTTCCTCCGGCCTACACTAAGGATGTCATACCTGCAGAACGCACCCACATCCCGACCTCTGAAACAGCACAGCGTTGGAATCATCTCTCCAGTATAGCGGATGAAATTCCCCTTCTGAAAGACTGCGAAGTTGGCTTACTGATAGGCTACAACTGTTCAAGGGCAATGGCTCCAAGACAAGTGATATTAGGGAGAGATGATGAACCATACGCGGTTCGAACTGACCTTGGATGGAGTGTTGTTGGATCTTCTCAGTGTAATGATGCACAAAGTGTTGCTAGCATATGTCATCGTGTCACTATTAAGGAGTTTCCCCTCGTAACCCCAGCAGATGCAATTCGCATTCTAGAATCAGACTTTAAGGAAGCTAATGGAGATGGAAATACAGTATCTCAAGATGACCTTTCATTCTTGAACATACTTACGGACGAAATAAAGAAAAACAGTCAAGGTCACTACGAAATGCCGTTGCCTTTTAAGAACAGACCCAGTCTACCGGATAACAAACAACTGGCAGTAGTACGACTCAATCATCTAAAAAGGAAGCTGTTAAAGGATCAAACCTACAAAAACAGTTATGTGGAATTCATGGATGAAATCATCAAAAGGGGAGATGCTGAAGAGGCTAAGGAAAATGGTCAAGAGGGTGAAAAATGGCACATTCCGCATCACGGTGTTTACCACCCTAAGAAGCCTGGTAAACTGCGGGTGGTATTCGATTGTTCCGCAAGGTACAAAGGAACCAGCCTAAATGATCATTTGCTCACAGGCCCCGATTTGATGAACAAACTTAACGGGATTTTGATACGCTTCCGACGGCATTCCATTGCACTAATGTGCGATGTGGAGAAGATGTTCCATCAGTTCCACGTAAGTGAAAGGGACCAAAACTACCTACGTTTTCTTTGGTGGAAAAACGGAAACCTTAGTTGCCAGCCCCAGACGTATCGCATGAAGGTACATCTGTTCGGCGCTGTCTCGTCTCCCGGGTGGCCAATTATGGGCTTAAACATCTGGCCAAGGAAAACAGTGACTTGTACCCTCTTGGATCGAAGTTCATCATGAAGGACTTTTATGTTGATGACGGTGTGACAAGTATCGAAAATAAAGAGAGTGCCATTCGTCTGGCACAAGAAACATGAGAACTTTGTGCCATGGGTGGTCTTCGACTGCACAAGTTTGTGTCCAATGATAAAGATGTTCTAGAAAGCATCCCTTCATCTGAGCGTGCGTCTGACACAACCTTTACCTTGGCATTCAATGACCTGCCTTCTGAAAGAGTGTTAGGGATTAAGTGGCACATCGTTTCAGACTGCTTCAAGTTTGATGTCAGTCTTAAGGACCAACCTGCTACACGGCGTGGAATACTGTCAACAGTTGCTTCCTTGTACGATCCTTTAGGCTTTGTAGCTCCCTTTCTGCTCAGTGGGAAAAGGATACTCCAAGAGATGTGTAGGCATGGGACAGGATGGGATGAACCCTTGACTGTCGAACTCCAGCCACGGTGGGAGCAGTGGAAATCTGATCTTTTGAATCTGGAAATGGTAGAAATACCTCGGAGTTACACACCTGCTAACTTTGGAAGAGTTTCGCAAGCCGAACTGCATCATTTCTCAGATGCAAGCACAAATGGATATGGACAATGCTCGTATCTGAGAATGAAAAATGAAAAAGGAGATATTCATTGTACTCTTGTCTTGGCAAAATCACGTGTAGCTCCTACAAAGGTCACTACAATACCTAGATTAGAACTTACTGCAGCAGTTGTTTCAGTTCAAACAAGTAATACGCTCAGAGAGGAGCTTGACTATTCTGTTGTTGTAGAGTTCTTCTGGACAGACTCCAAAGTAGTTTTAGGATACATAAACAATGACGCACGGCGATTCCACACATTTGTATCCAATCGTGTGCAGAAAATTCGTCTTACCACAACTCCGCAGCAATGGAGATACGTCTCAACTAATGAAAATCCAGCGGACTATGCATCCAGAGGCCTAACGGTTAAAGAACTGCTACAGTCTGACTGGTTCTCTGGCCCCGAGTTTCTATGGAAGAAGGAACTGTTACTCACGGAAGATGCTGTCCCGGAACTTGCTTTGGGAGATCCAGAAGTGAAAGGTGTGCAAACATTCAACACAACAACCAAAGAACAATTTAGCCTTGTAGATCGTCTATCTGTCTTCTCATCTTGGACTCGGGCCATTCGAGCAGTAGCACGTGTTCTTAGATGGATCAAAGGTGACAAAACGGACATTCTTTCTACTGTACAAGAACGTGAAAAGGCAGAGCACCTGATAGTTAAAGACTTACAGGAACAGGTGTATAGAGAAGAGTGGAAGATACTAACCAAAGGCAGTCAGCTACCACAACGTAATCGGCTGCATCAGCTCAACACATTCCTAGATAAAGATGGTTTGCTCAAGGTGGGAGGAAGACTTGGCAACTCGACCCTTCCAGACTCAGTTAAACACCCTGCAATAATTCCTAAGGAACATCATATTACCAAACTGATCATTGCTCATTACCACAAAGAAGTAAAACATCAAGGTAAAGGTATCACAATCAACAAGATACGGTCACATGGTTATTGGATCCTTGGGATGAATCGAGCCATAGCGTCTTATATACACCAGTGTGTGACCTGTAGAAAGCTACGGAGACCTCCAGAAGAACAGAAAATGGCTAATCTCCCTCAAGAACGGGTGGAACAAACAGCACCATTCACATACTGTGGAATGGATTGCTTTGGCCCTTTTTTCGTTAAGCAAGCAAGAAAGGTACACAAAAGATATGGACTTAGTTTTACCTGTTTCTGCTCTCGCGCAATCCACATTGAGATGTTGGATGACATGTCTACAGATTGCTTCATAAATGGTCTGCGCTGCTTCATAGCCCTGCGGGGGGCAGTTCGTCAGATAAAATGTGATCAGGGAAGCAACTTTGTGGGAGCAAAAAATGAACTTAAGGAAGCTCTTAAAGAGGTTGACCTAAAGAGACTTGCTACTTTCCTTGCTGAGAAACAGTGTGACTTAGTCATGAACGCACCCCGCTCAAGTCATGCTGGTGGTGTATGGGAGAGACAAATAAGGACTGTAAGAAGTGTTCTAAACTCCACACTCTTGTTATCCTCTGGTAGATTAGACGAGTCTTCTCTACAAACCTTCTTTTATGAAGCAATGGCAATTGTGAACAGTAGGCCACTCACTGTAGACAACCTGAACGATCCAAATAGTCTTGAGCCTCTCACTCCCAATCACCTGCTCACCATGAAGTCCACCAGAGCTCTACCTCCACCAGGGGAGTTTGTGAAAGAGGACATGTATGCAAAGAAAAGGTGGCGTCATGTACAGTACTTGGCAGAACAGTTTTGGAGCCGCTGGCGAAAAGAGTACCTAGCCAATATTGCCATTAGACAGTGCTGGCACACACCAAAGAGAAACCTTACTGTTGGTGACATAGTAATGATGAGAGATGATGAGCTGCCTAGAAGTGAGTGGAGATTAGGTAGAATATGTGAAACCATAGTTGATAAGGATACTTTGGTCAGGAGGGTTAAATTATGTCTTGGTGATCAAAAACTAAGCAACAAGGGAGAGCGCTGCAGTAAGCAGTCAGTTTTGGAGCGCCCAGTTCAAAAGGTGGTTTTGTTGTTAGAATCTGACTGAGTTCCGAGAGGCAAAAAAATGACTTACAGCGCGGGTCTGATGTCAAGAAGACAACTTTAGTGGCTCCAGTGTGCAGGAGGAAGATGAATAGTCACTCGTGGCTTCTGTGCACAGGAGAGATGAAGTGACAGTGGTTTGGTGTTCAGTAGTTTCAATTCTCAGGGGGAAGAAAAATAAAGCAACTTGGTTTCGATGCACAGGAGGAAGATGAATAAAACCATCATTCAATGGTCTCCAGGGCCTGGATAGTTCAGTCTGCAGAACATCAGACCTTTAATCTGAGGCCCAGGTTTCATGTCCCTGTTCGGGCGATGTCTATTCGAACCTTGTTGCGGTGCTTGCTGAGGTGTTCTGCGTTTGTCACGGCAATGCGCCTCACCTTGAGGATGACACAGAGACCTCTTATCTGCCACATCAGAAACAAACACGGACTCAAACCACCATCCTTTCGCTTCACTGCTCGCTGACTGAGCTTGAAGTTCAACCCACAATACTTGAGAGATGAGGGCATTTGCTCACACTCTCCTATCCCACAAGTAACAGGAATGTTTGTCTTTTTGTTGCTTTCCATTCAGGGCCCTTGAGTTGGTGGTGATCTCCGATGGAAAACTGCAGCTACTGTCGTGTCCTCATTAGTATAGTGGTTAGTATTCCCGCCTGTCATGCTATAGACCAGGGTTCAATTCCCTGACGTGGAGAAGGGACTGTTTTTGCCCCTTTTGGTTTGGCTTTTTTTTTTTTTTCTTTTTTGGTCCCCTTTTGGTTCCCACTTTGCCATCACAGCCTTACCATCGATACTCGGATTACTGAGGACATACCTTCAGTCTTCACATAGTTGTATGGTGAATCCTGATGCTTGTGATTATGACTCGATAAAAAGTGATGCGTCCTCAACCACCAACCCAGGTTCCAACGAGATTTGAACTTGGATCATTGGATTCAAAGCCCAGAGTGCTGACTGTTACACCATGCAACCAGAGCAGCATAGACTGGTGGAAATCCCCACTGCGCATCAGTTTGGCTTTTGGCGCAATTCCTGCAGACTCCGAAGTGGTAGGATCAGCAACAGGAAGTAGCTCAAATGGTAGAGCGCTCGCTTAGCATGCGAGAAGTAGCGGGATCGATCCCCGCATTCTCCACTATATTGCTTTCGCATATTCTTAGATCCTTACCTTTATTTTTGATAGGATCCCCTCTATCATGTACTTTGTATTTTTGTATATTTGAAACTGTTACTCTGAGGGCTGTAATGTTCCCTGCTGCTGTTGCAAACTGCAATGACCACCCTGCGGATTAAATAAAGGATTATCTTATCTTATCTAGTACACCAACATTCACAACCCTGCCCCGTGAGAGGCTCAAACTCACAAACACGCACTGCAGCCTGCGCCATCGATTCAGCTGCATTGCTGCACACCTCCTAACACCCAGTGGAGCAGAGCAATGACAGCATCCTGCCCCAGTGGCCTAATGGATAAGGCACTGGCCTCCTAAGCCAGGGATTGTGGGTTCAAGTCCCATCTGGGGTGACAGGCAGCAGAGTGGCGCAGCGGAAGCGTGCTGGGCCCATAACCCAGAGGTCGATGGATCGAAACCATCCTCTGCTATGACATTTTGAACCCCCACGCTCTCCTGACCTTTACTGCTTGCGCTGTCTTTTGCCCCACACTTGCGTTGTCTCGGGGGTCGTTGGAACCCACAAGATCATCTGCCATCTCCATTAACCCATATTCTATGAAAAACATATTGAAGCTGAATCTGGCACCAGGGCTCTGGCGAAAGGACAGGTTTGTCCAGTCGTTCGGTTGTTTCAATGAGACAGGCTTGCGCACCAGGTCCAGCGTCGCCATCGTCTCAGACTGGACCAGTCACCCCTTCTCGAGCAGACAGCAATTTGCAATTTTCAAAAGCCCTGATGAAGCATTTGAAAGCCTCACCACATATTGGCTAAATAAAACAGGAAAGGACATCTAAAGAAGTTCTTTGGCCAGTGTGGGGATCGAACCCACGACCTTGGTCCTGCCCTGTGCGAAAAGGACCTGTGCCGACCATCAGAGTGAAAGTAGGTGGAGGATCTCTTCCTTGACTTCTTTTCACAGGCGCTGTGGCTTATTTGGTCAAAGCGCCTGTTTAGTAAACAGGAGATCCTGAGTTCAAATCTCAGTGGTGCCTTTCTTTTGGTCTCCCAGGAGTTTCTCTTCCTGGGCACTTTAGCCCTGGAGCTAAGCAGCAGACAGCAATTTGCAAACCTCACGGGTTTACCAAAAGCCCTGATGAAGCATTTGAAAGCCTCACCACATATTGTCTAAATCAAAAACAGGAAATGACATCTAAAGAAGGTCTTTGGCCCGTGTGGGGATCGAACCCACGACCTTGGCGTTATTAGCACCACGCTCTGACCAACTGAGCTAACCGGCCACACCTGCTCTGCTACCGGGCCAGAGCTGCTTTGTTGACAGGCCAGAGCTGCCGAGCCAACCTCTCCAGACGCAGATGGGGTCCTTTGAACGCCTGTCAAACGACCCTTTCATTTGGAAATGGATGCTATTTTGGTATAAAAAAATCTAAAAAACACAACTGCCCTGTGTGAGGCTCGAACTCACGACCTTCAGATTATGAGACTGACGCGCTGCCTACTGCGCCAACAAGGCTTGGAGGCTACCAAGGCCCCTCCCCCCAGGCAGTTTGAATGAAACGCGTAAGCCTGACAAAATGACAACAGAAAGACAAACCTTCCTGTTACCTGTGGGATAGGAGAGTGTGAGCAAATACCCTCTTCTCTCAAGTATTGTGGGTTTAACTCCAAGATCAGTCAGCGAGCAGTGAGGCGAAAGGATGATGGTTCGAGTCCGTGTTTGTTTCTGATGTGGGCCCTGCCCTGTGTGCGAAAAGGACCTGTACCGACCATCAGAGTTGAAGACGCTGGAAAATCTCTTCCTCAGGTTCTCAGAGAGGCGCCGTGGCTTAGTTGGTCAAAGCACCTGTTTAGTAAACAGGAAATCCTGAGTTCAAATCTCAGCAGTGCCTTTATTTTGGCCAAGGTCTCCCAGGAGTTACTCAGCCTGGGCACTTTAGCCCTGCAGCTAGTTGCTCATGTTTTGAGAGCAACTGACAAGTCCTCCCTGGTGGTCTAGTGGCTAGGATTCGGCGCTTTCACCGCCGCGGCCCGGGTTCGATTCCCGGTCAGGGAAAACTCTCAATGGTAGAGCTTTTCAACCCTCAAGCTGTTGTCGGTGTTTAAATGGCTCTTTATGATTCCATGTCATTGTGACCTGTTGCTTGGAAGGAACCAAGAACTCCGAACGCTCAGGTAAAAGGCTGCTGTGTCGTCCTCGAGGTGAGGCTTATTGCCGTGACCAACACAGAGCCCCTCAGCAAGCGCCTCAAAAAGGTTTGAACAAACATCGCCCGAACAGGGACTTGAACCCTGGACCCTCAGATTAAAAGTCTGATGCTCTGCCAACTGAGCTATCCAGGCCCTGTAGGGGGACACAGAGTGGCGCAGCGGGAGCGTGCTGGGCCCATAACCCAGAGGTCGATGGATCGAAACCATCCTCTGCTATGAGACTTTTGACCTTTACGGTCTCTTGGGCTTTAAGTCTTGGCCAGACTACGAAGTGGTAGAGTCAGCAAGGGGAATTAGCTCAAATGGTAGAGCGCTCGCTTAGCATGCGACAAGTAGCGGGTTCGATGCCCGCATTCTCCAAGCTCTTGGTCACCAAGGCTTTTTTTAGTACCGCTCCGGTGCAGCGTCTGCAGTCCCTCTCCACACGCAGATGGAGACCTTTGAACGCCTGTCAAATGACCCCTTTCATTTGGAAACGGATGCTATTTTGGTTATTAAAACATAAAAAAATACAACTGACCCGTGTGAGGTTCAAACTCACGACCTTCAGATAATGAGACTGGGTGACAACACTTACACGTGAGCCAGTGGCGCAATGGATAACGCGTCTGACTACGGATCAGAAGATTCTAGGTTCGACTCCTGGCTGGCTCGAGTGCTTTTTTTGCAACTTGGGTGTTTGGGAAACAAGGGAAAATATGTCTGTCAAGTAGATGAGCATTGTGTGCCACCCTCAAAGAATATGCGCCACGAAATGCTGCCCTACCTGCCACGTGGATTCATGTCTTCCATTCAGGGCCAAAACGAACAAAATCGAACAAAAACTAATTTAGTAGTTCTTTCTCTAACACACACCCACACACCTACGCAGTTGCACAGTAGTGATAATCGGCATCAGGCTCGACTTTACCATAAATGTATCTATAACAGTATCGTGGCTAGCCGGCAACGAAGCTCCAAAGTGTGGGAGCATTTTTTTTTAAGTGGCGAGAAAAGCGTGCAGTGCAACAGTTGCAAAGCTGAACTTGTATTTCATGGAAGCACAACGGCTATCTATGAGCATCTGAAAAGAAAACATCTAATTTTGGATGGAGTTAACCAGCTAGTTAGCTGCCAATATTAGGGTAAACAGTTAGCTTTCTTGCTACTTACTCATAGTTACGTTTCAGTGTCAAAAATATCTAAAATGTTTCTTTGCCTCCCTGCAACCTCCACCCCATCGGAGCGGATTTTCTCTGCAGCAGGAAACATCTGCTCTTAAAAGAGAGCAAGCCTTTCTCCAAGCCATGTAGAAATGCTTACTTTCCTACAAGAGTAGTGTTTGATATGTTTAATGCCAGATCCAGGACAGACACACCTGAAAACTTGATTTATTTGTTGTTTAGGCCAGTGCCTTGTCCTTATTTTATTCAGCTGTGTGCTGCTCTGTTATAGAAATGTTTGTTGATACAAGGTTTGTTGATTAAAAGGTTATTGAGCTATCATCTTAATTGTTTTTATTTTCAGTTACAATATACCTTAAACACTTCAAGCTGAAAGCTAATGATCTGATCAGCTGGTGCGGTACGCCTTATGTTTTGCAGTCAATTTATGTATGATCCGATTAGTCAACTAATCGGAAAAATTATCGGTGATTAGTCGACTATCAAAATAATTGTTTGTGGCAGCCCTAGTTGGAACATAAATCTGTTCCAACAAAGGGAAACTCTAAGATAGTCATTTTAAAAAGCCCTGTCCCCTGTCGTCTCCAGCTAACAACTATCCTTCTCCTCCTCATAGAACTCCATCAGGAGCTGTTGTTCTGCGGCCATGAAATATGTTGCGCAACTCTTGTCCATGTTCTGATCGTTGATTCTGTGAACGATCGCGAGGTCTATAAAAAAATGCTGTAAAAAGGCAACACCTGGCTTGACGTAGCGGCGCCTTTTCATCCTGGTTTGGGAAACGTGAAACCAATTAAGCCAGGATGCACCGACCAGACTAGTTAAAGCCGCGCTTGATCAGTTATCCTGGATTTCTTGATTCTACTTTTGTGCAATACCCCTCAGATGTGGAAAAACATTGACATGTTGCCCAGCCCCATCTGCCACGTGGATTCCTGCCTTCCATTCAGGGCCCTTGAGTTGATGGTGATCTCCGATGGAAAACTGCAACTGTCGTCGTGTCCTCGTTAGTATGGTGGTTAGTATCCCCGCCTGTCACGTGGGAGACCAGGGTTCAATTCCCTGACGAGGAGAAGGGGGCTGTTTTTGCCCCTTTCGGTTCCCGCTTCACCATCACAGCCTTCGCATCGCTACTCGGATGACTGAGGACATACCTTCACTCTTCACATAGTTGTATGGTGAATCCTGATACTTGTGATTATGACTTCGACTTATGTCGACCTCAAGAGCCATGCATTGGCTGAGAATCGAACCCATTCAACTATGTGAAGAGTGAAGGTATGTCCTCAGTCATCCGAGTAGCGCTGTTATGGCGAAGCGGGTGAAAACCAAAAGGGTTAATAACAGTCCCTTCTCCCCGTCAGGGAATTGAACCCTGGTGTCAAGTGACACAAGCCGCTCTCGCCGTCATGCCTAGACGAGGGGAGGGAGACGTGCCAAATTGCACCAAAAGCCAAACTGATGCACAATGTCTGTAACAAGGATTTCCACCAGTCTAGGTGGCTGTGGTTCCATGGTGTAACGGTCAGCACTCTGGGCTCTGAATCCAGTAATCCAAGGCGGGGATACTAACCGCTATACTAACGAGGACAAAATCACTTTTCCCAATATAGAAAAAGCCAAACATCAGCCTTTTCTTCTCATATTCCAGACGCCGTTTTTGAGTCATCGCCACCCGCTGCCAGCTCATACTTGTCTTATAGGCCACGCTTGCGCTACCTGCTTTCAAACATGGATCGTATGAAGAAGGCAGTTGGAGGCTGTTAACCGAAAGGGTGGTGGTTTGAGCCCACCCAAGGACGAGTGTTTTTTTTCATGTTTGTTTCGGATCTTTGTCCTGCCCTGTATGACAACAGCATGCGCAGACCATCAGAGTTGAAGAGGGTGGATAATCCCTTCCGCTCGTTAGGGTAAGAGAAGAAGTACAAGCTTGATGCAACTCACACCAAGGGAAAATGGATATATCTTGCCGACGAGGATGAGATTCGAACTCACGCGTGCAGAGCACAATGGATTAGCAGTCCATCACCTTAACCACTCGGCCACCTCGTCACATGCTCCACTTCCACCTTGTCACCACAGCATCTTAATCTGAGTGTCCAGCCTTCAAGTCCCTGCGTGAGCTGCCTGTTCAAAATATGCAGCGCGACTTGTGGCGCGCAATCCTTGGATTTCTGTTGCCACCCAGATCCAAAGACAGAGCAATGGTGGCATACTAGACAACATGGTGGGTCACAACACTCCAGAGACTGTGCAAGCTACACAGACAATGAGGACAGCCAGGGCCGGTTCTAGACAGGCATATATGAGGGAGCAGTCAGACGTAACAGAAAATGCCAGGGCAGATATTTGGTGGCGGTGGGGGGGGTGGGGTGGGGTGGGGGGGTAGTAATCTCGCCTCGGGCTCTAAATAAGGTAGAGACATTTCTGATTAATTTCTTAATGTCTATGTTCATCTCTGTGCTTGTAACGCTGCTGCTTGTTCAAAGTTTTACCGCTCCGTGGTCTACGTCTGGGCTCATTTGCATACTGCAACAGCGATATGAGAGGGAAGCTGTGTGTCCCTTATTCGGCTGACTTTTTTTTGTATATGTGTATACCTCTCTAAGTGGTACACACAAACAGTAATACCTCTCTAAATAAGTGGTATACACAAACACTAATACCTCTAATTAAGTTGTATATCCAGAGGAGGAAGTCATCGATCACATGTTCTGTCAGACCTCCAGAAAACACCATTCTGGGACCTGTGTCCCAGTAGACTGCTGCCCAGGATCACAAGGTCAGAGGAAGAAGACTGTCAATAAACATGGTGTTTTGAGATTAAATACAAAGACACTCTTGAAGTAGTCAAGGTTTCCTAGAAGGGTTGATACTTTCCACTGCAGGAGAACTTGTAGTCTCTCTTTTCTGGTTCATTAGGAAACCAAAAAAAAAAGTTCAATTAGTTTATAAACACTCCTGGGCATTAACAGGGTCAGAGGTCCTGGACAATCCATCAAATGGCCAAGAGGCCAGCTGATGATAGGGTAGCGTGGCCGAGCGGTCTAAGGCGCTGGATTTAGGCTCCAGTCTCTCTGGAGGCGTGGGTTCAAATCCCACCGCTGCCATTTTTAGATGGTGCTAACACCCTCTCAATTCTTTGAAGTCAGTAGGTGGTGTGAAAAGGTGACGTGTGGCTCAAACTGCTATGTGATTGTTGCATCCAGAGAGGCAAGCAGTTGATCTCATCTTGAGATGATCATCTTGAGTCACGCGACTTTATGGTTTAAAGTCAGACAGGCTACCATTGCTCTACGGGGCCTGGGGGAAGGTACAGTAAATAACCCAGAGGCAGCATGGGGGGGTGTAATAGACAACGTGGGTCTCAACGACCTGGAGAAAGCGGAATGAATCAAATCATCATTGGATTTCCGTTGCAACCCAGGTCCAAAGACAGAGCAATGGTGGCATACTAGACAACATGGTGGGTCACAACACTCCAGAGACTGTGCAAGATACACAGACAATGAGGACAGCGTAGAGGATAAGGCTCCCTTCTCTCCAAAGGTGGAGGTGAGAATCCCAGCACTGCCACTTCGGCATGCTTCTCAAGTGATTAGCTAAAGAGAAATGGTGTGGTAGCGTGGCCGAGCGGTCTAAGGCGCTGGATTAAGGCTCCAGTCTCTCCGGAGGCGTGGGTTCAAATCCCACAGCTGCCACTTTTGGATGGTGATAATGCTGTCTCAATGCTTTGACAGCCAGTAAGTGGTGTGAAGAGGCGACACATGGCTCAAAATGCTATGCGATCATTGTGGGCATGCCATACTAGTGCCACAACTAAGAGTTTGGAAGAACTGAAACAGGTGGAGAGTAGCAATATTTCTGTACAGAAATAAGAAATACTACCAAAGATTTGCAGCCTGTTTTACAGTTGATTAATATGATGTTGTTACTATGGCTGTGGCTATGCAGGAGAGCCATAGACAGAGAAAAGTAACTGTTAAGGAAAGAATCTGGTCAGGTGCAGCCAGTACAGAAACCACCAGAGAAACTAGTGACCCAGTTGATAGTTATCCACTGCCACAAGGACCTTATGATGCACTCAAATGCTCGTTGATAGCAGTGATACCAAAAGGAGGCATGCTAGACTGGAGTAAAGCGTATGACGGCAAACAGAAGTTTAGGAGCCTACAGATTACTTGGAAAGGCTTACTAGGATGTTTGACAAACACTGAGTTTACAGCGGATGCTTTCCCTGTAGCACTTTGTCGTGCGCTCGTTAGTGGATAGTATCTTGCATGGCGATTAAACGAATTCTGATTCTGAAGTGTAATTAGTGTAGTGATTGCGCGAGAGCTTAACAACTGTATTTCCAGTTTTTGACATATGATGATATATGCACAGTATTAAAGACATATATTTAGTTATACTTTGTGTTCTGTAGTTACATGCATTTCAGCCTCCTACACTGCGGTAAAAGGACAATCTGATTGTGAGACAGACAGCGCTGAATATTGATTACAAATTTGAGTTGCATTGTACAAGATGTGTATGGAACAATTGTCACGCAGTTCAAGCTCAAATAACACTGATGTATTTAATCTTCATTATAATCATAAATTGAGTCAATGTGTGTGAGAACAACAAAATGCATAAATATTACGAGTTATAGCTTCTCCGACTTTTACTTTTTGCAGTATGTGTCTCCAATTCCCACTGTCTCCAAAAAGTGCGTAGGTTTACGGGAGGGTCATAGTTTGCGTGGAGGACCGCACATTCTACCGCCAAGTTTGTTTTTTATAAATCACTGACTTTGCGTGAAAACTGGCGTACGCACATTTTCAGCCCCGTTTTGTGCGTACGCAAGCTTTATAAATGAGACCCCAGATCATCTGTGAAAGCACAGATTCTAGCCGTTCTTCCCCCCCTCTAAGAGTAGCTTTTAACTGATAATGCAGCATCAAGTTGGAGGACTGTAGTTTATGACTGGAATGGAAATCCTTAGGTCGCTGGTTCAAATCCGTCTCGAAGGAGTTTTATTTTTTTGCGGTTGAAACTATTTACAGTCCAAATGCAGGATAGCAGACAAAGCAGGGAGACCCTATTTTGAAAGGGGAACCAAACCGATGGCGTGGATGTGAAAGCATCGGTTCTAGCCCTTCTTCCCCCCCTCTAAGAGTAGCTTTTAACTAATAATGCAGCATCAAGTTGGCTTGTTGGTCTACGGGTATGATTCTCGCTTAGGGTGCGAGAGGTCCCGGGTTCAAATCGCGGACGAGCCCATTTTGAAACGCCAGGCAAGCCCTGTATGGTACGTTGTTGGAAAATCCTTTGCTATCTCAAATAAAGGAGGACTGGAGCGTTGTGTGCCTACAACGCCAAAATACGAGTTAGAGTCTCACCCTTCGATAGCTCAGTTGGTAGAGCGGAGGACTGTAGTTCATGACTAGATAGGAAATCCTTAGGTCGCTGGTTCAAATCCGGCTCGAAGGAGTTTTACTTTTTTCCTCTTTTTTTTTTGCGGTTGAAACTATTTACAGTCCAAATGCAGGATAGCAGACAAAGCAGGGAGACCCTATTTTGAAAGGGGTGTACAGACTCATTTCTCTAAACGGGAACCGAACCGATGGCGTGGATGTGAAAGCATCAATTCTAGCCCTTCTTCCCCCCCTCTAAGAGTAGCTTTTAACTGATAATGCAGAGTCAAGTTGGCTCGTTGGGCTAGGGGTATGCTTCTCGCTTTGGGTGCGAGAGGTCCTGGGTTCAAATCCTGGAGGAGCCAATTTTGAAATGCCAGGCAAGCCCTGTATAGTAAGTAGTAATATTATCTCAAACACCCACTGCCACGCTGCGAAAACGTTTTGCCATGTGGAAAATCGGAGCGGAACGTTTTTATTGTATTACTCACACCGCCCTTGTGTCATTAACCCTTTAGGCGCCAAAGTCGCAGAATTGCGACTAGCAACATTGCTTACTAAAACAGGCTGTAGCTATAAATGTGGGGCCGAATCTTGTTTTTACTTTTCACCAGGTGATAGTGGACATGTGTTCCTTTAATATAATCATCATTTATGGACATGTTTTTATTAAAAGTTTTAGAGAAAAACGAGTTTGTAAAACCCCCTCCTGACCAGTGACGCAGCTCTGCTTAGACGCTGCTAATCAATGATAGAAGGGCTGAGCGGAGCGACAGCAGAGCAGAGCGAAAGAGTGTTTTTTTTAGTTACTCACGATACCAAGAGGTCGATTTACCGTCAACAAAGTATTTATTCAGGTATTAGATGACTCCGATTCCTTAGAGGAATGACATGCAGTCTGTCTAGTGAAGCATAAACTGACGTTAGTAGTGACTGCGCGTCCGTGCACAAAGTCCACAATCAGCACACTCTATAGCGGATGCTTCACCTCAGCCTGGCCAGGGTGGAAGCATTCTGCGAATGCCAAAAAGGGGACATGTTCGAGGTGGCAGGGGGGCTCATAACACCGCAAATATGGGTGGAAACCACGGATGAAAACATGCCTGTTTCCACACAGATCCAGGAAATAGTACAACTGCATTTTAGATGCGGTTCTGAGCATCAGTGTGGTCAACACGCCAATTGATTAGACAAGTTGGATCAGTAAACGTATTTCTATCCCAAATTTAGTTTCATACTAAAGATATTTCACATTGAATGTTGAATGTATTCCCTTATCTCAAACTACTTTCAAGTTATAGCCTTTTGAAACCTCCAAGTTGAGGTTTCCATTTTCCATTATAGCCGCCACCTTGTGACGTCATCATATGCAAATTAGATGAAAAAAATGAATTACCATCACAAACTTTGAGTCATACTGAACAACTTTCTCATTGACAGTATACCTTTATCTCAAACCACTTTCAAGTTATAGCCTTTTGAAATCTTGATATCAAAATTTTATATTTTCTTGAAAAAACCCTGGCACCTAAAGGGTTAAAACCATCATCGAGAGCCCCGGCCACGTTCAGAAACCTTTCGCGTTAGTTTTACTTTCACGCACGTTTTACATTTGTTCTTGTATTCCGGACGCCGTTTTTGAGTCATCGCCACACGCTGCCAGCTCATACTTGTCTTATAGGCCATGTTTGCGCTACCTGCTTTCAAACATGGATCGTATGGGGAATCGTATGTGGCAGGGTCTTTGTGGCGCAATTGGTTAGCGCGTTCGGCTGTTAACCGAAAGGATGGTGGTTCGAGCCCACCCAAGGACGAGCTCTTTTTCATGTTTGTTTCGGATCTTGCCTGCAGACCATCAGAGTTGAAGAGGGTGGATAATCTCTTCTGCTCGTTAGGGTACGAGGCACCGTGGTTTAGTAAAGGAAGCACAAGCTTGACGTAACTCACACCAAGGGAAAGTCTGATGAAATAATCTGCCGACACATTGAAAATGTCACCTAGGGAAGGCAGAGAGAGGGTTTTTGCGGCGCAATTGGTTAGCGCGTTTGGCTGTTAACCGAAAGGATGGTGGTTCGAGCCAACCCAAGGATGAGCTCTTTTTCATGTTTGTTTCGGATCTTGGTCCTGCCCGCAGACCATCAGAGTTGAAGAGGGTGGATAATCTCTTCTGCTCGTTAGAGTACGAGGCACCGTGGTTTAGTAAAGGAGCGGGATCTCCAAGGAGATTTGGTAGGAGCACGATGCGCCGAGCGACGGAAGTTTAACTTCGAAAAAGGTGGGCGCTCCATGAATATAGCTTGCCGACGAGGATGAGATTCCAACTCACGCATGCAGAGCACAATGGATTAGCAGTCCATCGCTTTAACCACTCGGCCACCTCGTCACTTTCTTAACTGCCCCCTTGTCACCACCGACACCTTAAATCTGAATTGTCCACCAGGCCACACTCGCGCTTCCTTTGGTCAATAAGACCCACTGCCACGCTGCAAAGACGTTTCGCGATATGGAAATTTGGAGCGGAACGATTTTATTGTATTACTCACACCGCCCTTGTGTCATTAAAACCATAATCGAGAAGGTTTATTTTACAAACAGCCACCATTTCGGAACAGTTTGGGTTTCCCGCTCTAATAAGCAGTTGGTTTCTGTACTGTAGTGGTTATTACGTTCGCCTTACACATGGATGGTCCCTGGTTCGAAACTGGGCAGAAACTTCATTCTGCTTTTGTCAAATTCCAATTATGCCCACTGAGTGAGTTGCAGCTCGTTGGAGTTGGCCTGTAGTTTTCTGAAACGCCAAGTTAGCTACCCTGGTGCCGCTTGTACGCTCAGGTCTGAAACATGCTGAGCAGGAAGCCTGAGAACCAGCGCTGGGAAGGTTTGCCTCAAACCACTCTGACTGTTCCTTGCTGAAAAACACTTTCAGCTTGCTGAAAAACACTTTCGACTACCTGAAATTCCTGCGTTGCCTTAGATTAGATTAGATGAACCTTTATTTGTCCTCCAGGGGGTGGAAATTGCAGTTCACAAGGATGGACAAAGCAGGATGGACAAGGCAGATGATATTGTGTGTTCAAACGACCCCCGTGACAACGCAAGTGTGGGGCAAAGGTCGCTATCTGCGTCTGGAGAGGGACTGCTGGCCCCGCAACCAGAGCGGTACTAAGAAAGCCATGGTGACCAAGAGCTTGGAGAATACGGGCATCGATCCCGCTACTTCTCGCATGCTAAGCGAGCGCTCTACCATTTGAGAAAATTCCCCTTGCTGACCCTACCACTTCGGAGTCTGGCAAAGACTTAAAGCCCAAGACACCGTGAAGGTCAAACGTCTTATAGCAGAGGATGGTTTCGATCCATCGACCTCTGGGTTATGGGCCCAGCACGCCGCCGCTGCGCCACTCTGCTGCTGTTGTGCCAGTCTGCTGCTGTTGCAAAGCCACAATCTCAGCAGTATGAGGCCAGCGCCCCATCCACTTGGCCAGTAGGGCTTGAGGCTCATGCGTTTCAGCCACAGATAGCACAACGTCAGAATTGAGATTGTCCCTCAGTCTCGTGATCGCTGAGGCGCAACCACGCTTTGACTTCAGAGTCTTCAAAAGAGCCTCGGACGCCCACCGCCTTCAACCTCATTGAGCCACCCCAATCAAACGTAACCATGGCTGCCACTCTTTTCCTTCCTCCCTGACATGTTGTTGATGAGAGCTATGTTCAGGATTTGTAAGGACGGCATCTTTCAGTGTTGTTGGTCCCTTACGGGGCCTGGATAGCTCAGTCGGCAGAGCATCAGACTTTTAATTTGAGGGTCCAGGGTTCAAGTCCCTGTTTGGGTGATGATTGTTCAAACATTGTTGCGGCGCTTGCTGAGGTGATCT
Source organism: Neosalanx taihuensis (assembly GCA_030340665.1). Lineage (NCBI taxonomy): Eukaryota > Metazoa > Chordata > Actinopteri > Osmeriformes > Salangidae > Neosalanx > Neosalanx taihuensis. The sequence goes on along the minus strand of JARGSH010000050.1, from coordinate 1,228,908 downwards.
GTGTTGGTCATGGCAATAAGCCTCACCTCGAGGACGACGCAGTGGCTTTTTATCTGAGGTTCCGGGTTCCTTCCAAGCAGGTGACCTGGGATCGATTCCCAGCCAATGCAGAACCCTGAAAGAGCATTGTTTCATGTTGTGAAGTTAAAGTGACAACGCAATAGGTCACAATGACATTGAGTCAGAACAAGCAATTTAAACACCGACAAGAGCTTCAGGGTTGAAAAGCTCATCCGTATAGAGATTTCCCTGACCGGGAATCGAACGCAGGTCGCGGTGGTGAAAGCGCCAAATCCTAGCCACTAGATCACCAGGGAGCCTTGGTCAGTTGCTGTCAAAACATGAGGACCTAGTTGCAGGACTAAAGGTGGAGGACGCATCACTTTTTATCGAGTCATAATCACAAGTATCAGGATTCACCATACAACTATGTGAAGAGTGAAGGTGTGTCCTCAGTCATCCAAGTAGCGATGCGAAGGCTGTGATGGCGAAGCGGGAACCAAAAGGGGCAAAAACAGCCCGGTCTCCCCGTCAGGGAATTGAACCCTGGTCTCCCGCGTGACAGGCGGGGATACTAACCGCTATACTAACGAGGACATGTGAATAGCGGAATTTTCCAACGCAGATCACCATCAACTCAAGGGCCCTGAATGGAAGGTGGGAATCCACGTGGCAGATGGGGCTGGGCAACATGTCAATGTTTTTTCTCATCTGGATGTCCTCAAAAAGTTTACCATGCCGTCAAACCAACTCAAAGACAAGGATGTCGACCGCAAAAGCCATGCATTGGCCGGGAATCGAACCCGGGCCTCCCGCGTGGCAGGCGAGAATTCTACCACTGAACCACCAATGCAACCGTATAAATTGTCTATGAGGTCACAAGACACGAGTCGCTCTCACCGTTACGCCTAGGCGAGAGGATGGAGACGTGCCAAATTGCACCAAAAGCCAAACTGATGCGCAGTGTCTGTAACGGGGATTTCCACCTCTATATGTGGCTGTGGTTCCGTGGTGTGACGGTCAGCACTCTGGGCTCTGAATCCGGCGATCTGAGTTCAAATCTCGGTGGAACCTGGGTTGGTGGTCGAAGACACGTCACTTTTTATCGAGTCATAATCATAAGTATCAGGATTCACCATACAACTATGTGAAGAGTGAAGGTATGTCCTCAGTCATCCGAGTAGCGATGCGAAGGCTGTGATTGCGAAGCAGGAACCAAAAGGGGCAAAAACAGTCCCTTCTCCCCATCAGGGAATTGAACCCTGGTCTCCTGCGTGACAGGCGGGGATACTAACCACTATACTAACGAGGACACGACAATAGCTGCAGTTTTCCATCGAAGCTCACCAGCAACTCAAGGGCCCTGAATGGAAGGCGGGAATCCACGTGGCAGATGGGGCTGAGCAACATGTTGATTTTTTTCCTCATCTGGCTGTCCCCAAAAAGTTTACCACGCGGTCAACCCAACGATGTCGACCGCATGTATATGCAAGGAATCGAACACAGGCCTTCCGGATGGCAGGTGAGAAATCTACCACTGAACCACCAATGCAACCATATCAGCTATCTATGAGGTCACGTGACACGAGCCGCTCTCGCCGTCACGCCTCGGCGAGAGGATGGTGACCTGCCAAATTGTGCCAAAAGCCAAACTGATGCGCAGTTTTGAGTTGAGGACAACGTGATTAATTTAATGGGGCACTTGTCATCGACTGCATGAGGACCCAAAAAGTACATATTTCAAACTTTTGCTAAGGCTGGTGTAGTCTTCACCTTTCATGCCAATGCGCTTCTTGTCAACGTTGATGCAGAAAGAAACTAGTTTTGCAAGATCAAAATGTACCTGAATGGAGAATGCAAGCATCGATCCCGCTTCCTCTCGCATGCAAAGTATGGGTTCTACCACTTGAGCTAACACCCCATTTCTTAAGCCTCCTAGTTTCATAGTTTCTTGAAATAATTCAAATGGATTCAGTCTTGCACCACAGTCATCAATGATAGATTGACTGTTTTTCCTAGACAAAAACAGTCTTCCTTTACATTTTCCTAGGAAAAGGATCATGGAGAATGCGGGCATCGATCCCGCTGCCTCTCGCATGCGAAGCAAGCGCTCTACCACTTGAGCTAATTCCCCCTTCATGATACTTCTGATGGGGAACTTGTCATTGACTGCATGAGGAACCCAAAAGGTACATGTTTCATCACAAACGTTCGCTAAGGCTGGTGTAGTCTTCACCTTTCATGCCAATGCGCTTCTTGTCAACATTGACGCAGAAAGAAACTAGTTTTGCGCATCGATCCCGCTGCCTCTCGCATGCGAAGCGAGCGCTCTACCACTTGAGCTAATCCCCCACGTCTCAGGACAAATGGTGCCTTGAAAGAGTTCAAATGGTTTCTGTCTTGTACCACAGTCATACATGCTGGTTTGAGACAAATCTTCCTGGGAAAAACATGATGGAGAATGCGGGCATCGATCCCACTGCCTTTCTTTTTATTGAGTCATAATCAGAAGTGTGACGACCCTGGTGGGTCTCTGGGTAACTGCATGTATAATCAGTGCTATTTCATATGTGCCCAGATCACGTGCCCTAAAGGCCAGGGGTATGAGAGGCCCACCTCCCTCAACATGGCGGTCGATCTCCTCCTCCCGGTCTTGGCTGTTGTTTTCATTTTGGTTACTTTCCCCTAGACTGACTTTACTTTAGCTTACTTGATGTTTACTATTATTTAATAAATATCTTCTTTATTTGCAACCTGCGTGGGCCTCCCCTCTATGTTTCATTGCTCATGAGCCGGCAGTGTTACAACTGGAATTTAAAACTATATTGAACGTGCAGTGACGGAATGAACTTGCGCTCGGGAGAAACTAAACCCGAGCAAATAAAAACAAAGACGAATCGCAAGCGCAAACAAACGCCGAAAACAATGGCAGGTCATCAAACAAAGATCAAAGAGACTGACCTCCTAAGTCTGATGCTTATTATTAAGGCTGAACTTGGTGCATTCCGTGATGATTTCAGTAAGCACTCCAGTGAAACGAAACAAGAAATTGCGAAGTTGACGCTGGAAATAAAAGGAATGCAAGCTCCCAGCAGCACCTTTGTACACTTCATTGTAAGAATGAGCACATGTATGTTGCTTGAAGGCCTTTTTGCTTTTCCAGTTAAGACAGTCTGAATACGTCAGGTGATTTAGAACTCTTTCAGCAAGCCTGGCTAGCTCAGTCGTTAGAGCATGAGACTATTAATCTCAGGGTCATGGGTTCGAGCCCCACGTTGGGCGTGGTCACATGTTGGCGCTTTCTGCACTTACGAAAGCATTTTAAAGATTGAAAAACGAAGTTGAAGCACGTTTGCTGTGGCTTAGCTGTTTGAAAGCACCTGTCTTGTAAACAGGAGATCCTGGGTTCAAATCCCAGCAGCACCTTTGTAGACTTCATTGTAAGAATGAGCACATGTATGTTGCATAAAGGCCCTTTTTGCTTTTCAATTCAGAAAGTCTGAATACGTCAGGTGATTCAGAATGCCTTTCATTGACATCAGCAAGCCTGGCTAGCTCAGTCGGTAGAGCATGAGACTCTTAATCTCAGGGTCGTGGGATCGAGCCCCACGTTGGGCGTGGGGCTCGTTTTCTGCACTTTCCAAAGCATCTTAAAGATTGATAAACAATGTTGAATCATGGGTGCTGTGGCTTAGCTGGTTGAAAGCACCTGTCTTGTAAACAGGAGATCCTGGGTTCAAATCCCAGCAGCACCTTTGTAGACTTCATTGTAAGAATGAGCGCATGTATGCTGACTAAAGGCCCTTTTTGCTTTTCTATTCAGAAAGTCTGAATACGTCAGTTGATTCAGAATGCCTTTCACTACTACCAGCAAGCCTGACTAGCTCAGTCGGTAGAGCATGAGACTCTTAAAGGAGCTGACATCTGTGATGCTGGACATTCCTGAAAATTAACTGTTCATAGTTGCTGCATACAGAACCTCCCAAAAGAAACCAGAGAATGGAGAAGTGCCTCGTTCACCAGTTTTCCGGTTCTTAACCTGGCAGACACGACAGAGAGTTCTACAAGCGGCCTGGGGCAAAAAGAGAGTCCCGATCAAACATGATGGAGAGAGACCAAGATTATTCAACAGCGGTAATGAAGAAGAGGAGCCAGTATTCTGGGATACGAAAGGAGTTGCGTAAACATAAAATAAGTTCCCACTTTATGTATCCAACGAGGCTGAAGGTATTCATTAACGGTGGGGAGCAAGTGTTTGATACGGTGACTGAGGCCTCCGCGGCGCTCCAAGCACAAAGCATCATCGGAACGCACCGCAGAGCGCATGAGGAGCGGCCGGTGCCCTCTAGTAAGCAGGCAGCGCCAGTGGGATTTGCTGAGACTTCTCATAAGGGCAATAATAAGCAATTGGATGACAAGACAAGAACTGTTGAAGAAACTCACAGGAAAAGACAGAGACTGATGGTCTTAAGGTATTATGATGGATCGATGCCCGCATTCTCCAAGCTCTTGGTCACCATGGCTTTCTTAGTACCGCTTCGGTACGGGGTCTGCAGTCCCTCTCCAGACGCAGATGGAGACCTTTGAACGCCTGTCAAACGACCCCTTTCATTTGGAAACGGATGCTTTTACCGACCATCAGAGTTGAAGAAGGTGGAACATCTCTTCCTCGTTTTCCTCACACAGGCACTGTGGCTTAGTTGGTCAAAGCGCCTGTTTAGTAAACAGAAGATTCTGAGTTCAAATCTCAGCGGTGCCTTTATTTTGGTCTCCCAGGAGTTACTCTTCCTGGGCACTTTAGCCCTGCAACTCAAGTTTTGACAGCCCTTGATGCCGTCTCCCTGGTGGTCTAGTGGCTAGGATTTCCCAGCCACAGCCTGGGTTCAATTCCCGGTCAGGGAAAGCTAGGAGTGCTTTTCAATCCTCAGATAAGAGGTCACTGTGTCGTCCTCGAGGTGAGGCGCATTGCCATGACAAACGCAGAACACCTCAGCAAGCACTGCAACAAGGTTTGAACAGACATCGCCTGAAAAGGGACATGAACCCTGGGCCCTCAGATTAAAGGTCTGATGTTCTGCAGACTGAACTATCCAGGCCCTGGAGACCATTGAATGATGGTTTTATTCATCTTCCTCCTGTGCATTGAAACCAAGTTGCTTTATTTTTCTTCCTCCTGAGCATTGAAACTACTGAACACCAAACCACTGTCACTTCATCTCTCCTGTGCACGGAAGCCACAAGTGACTATTCATCTTCCTCCTGCACACTGGAGCCACTGAAGTTGTCTTCTTCGGCCACTCGTATCAGACCCGCGCTGTAAGTCGTTTTTTTGCCTCTTGGAACTCAGGGGTACGTCGAGAATGCACTTCAACTGGAGCGAAGAGTCTTCCAAGACTCCAACGTCATGGGCTGAGCAGACACTGCTTGCATTTCTTAGACGTGGACCAGTGCCGCAATGGATAACGCGTCTGACTTCAGGTCTAGGTTCGACTCCTGTCTGGCTCGAGTGCCTGTTTTGCGACTTGGGTGTTTGGGAAAATATGTCAAGTAGATGAGCATAGTGTGCCACCCTCAAAGAATATGCGTTATGACGTTATCTACCATTTAACTCTCCTTTACATACTGTCTTGCTTTCGCAGACTCTTAGATCCATTGAAGCATGAAGCCAATGAAGCATTTTAAGTCCCATCTGGGGTGACAGGCAGCAGAGTGGCGCAGTGGAAAAGAACAAAGTTTCTGCCTGGTCTCGAACCAGGGACCTCTAGCATGTTAGGCGAATGTGATAACCACTACACTACAGAAACCAACTGCTTATAAATGGCGGGAAACCCAGTATGCAAAAATACACAATTCAAACAAAAAAAAAAACACTGAACAGGGACACCTCTTTAAGGCAACGCAGGAATTTCAGCTTGTCGAAAATGTTTTTCAGCAAGCTAACAACAATCCGGGTGGTCTGAGTCATACCTTCCCAGTTCTGGTTCTCAGGCTTCCTGCTGAGCATGTTTCAAACCTGATCGGGTGCTCGCAGGGATCAGCAGAAGCTAGGGAATGAGCGTACAAGCGGCACCAGAGCACCTGACTTGGCGTTTCCGAAAGCAACAGGCCAACTCCAACGAGCCTTAACTCGAGTCAGTGGGCATAATTGCAATTTGACAAAAGCAGAATGACATTTCTGCCCAGTTTTGAACCAGGGACCATCCGTGTGTCAGGCGAACGTAACACTCGACAAATGAATACAGCCTCTTCATCTATAGGATTGTCAATAAAAGAACATTTAATCCACTTTTCTGCTCTCTTCGCAACAAACGTGCTCAATGAATGATGTGTTTAAACGTTGCCTCCTCTTCAAAAAGGGGAGGAGACTGAAATAAACTCTAAGTTTACCGAAGAAAACCTGCACCCGACCAGGTTAGGTATGATTTTTTTATAACCAAAATAGCATCCGTTTCCAAATGAAAGGGTAATTTGACAGGTGTTCAAAGGACACCATCTGCGTCTGGAGAGGTTGGCTCGGCAGCTCTGGCCTGTCAACAAAGCAGCTCTGGCCCGGTAGCAGAGCAGGTGTGGCCGGTTAGCTCAGTTGGTCAGAGCGTGGTGCTAATAATGCCAAGGTCATGGGTTCGATCCCCACACTGGCCAAAGAACGTCTTTAGATGTCCTTTCCTGTTTGATTTAGCCAATATGTGGTAAGGCTTTCAAGTCCTTCATCAGAGCTTTTGAGGTTTGCAAATAGCTGTCTGCTCGAGAAGGGGTGACTGGTCCAGTCTGAGATGATTGAGACGCTGGACCTGGTGCGCAAGCCTGTCTCATTGAAACAACTGAACAACTGGACAAACCTGTCCTTTCTCCAGAGCCCTGGTGCCAGATTCAGCTTCAATATGTTTTTCATAGAATGTGGGTTAATGGAGATGGCGGATGATCTTGTGGGTTCCAACGACCCCTGAGACAACGCAAGTGTGGGGCAAAAGACAGCGCAAGCAGTAAAGGTCAGGAGAGCGTGGGGGTTCAAAATCTCATAGCAGAGGATGGTTTCGATCCATCGACCTCTGGGTTATGGGCCCAGCACGCTTCCGCTGCGCCACTCTGCTGCCTGTCAACCCAGATGGGACTTGAACCCACAATCCCTGGCTTAGGGGGCCAGTGCCTTATCCATTAGGCCACTGGGGCTGGAGGCTGTCACTACGCCGCTCCACTGGGTGTTAGGAGGGGTGAAGCAATGCAGATGAATCGATGGCGCAGGCTGCAGTGCGTGTTTGTGAGTTTGAGCGTCTCACGGGGCAGGGTTGTGAATGTTGGTGTACTAGATAAGATAATCCTTTATTTGTTCCGCAGGGTGGTCATTGCAGTTTGCAACAGCAGCAGGGAACACTACAGCCCTCAGAGTAACAGTTTAACCCTTTATGCGCCAAAGTCGCAGAATTGCGACTAGCAACATAGCTGATTAAAACAGGCTGTAGCTATAAATGTGGGGCCGAATCTTGTTTTTACTTTTCACCAGGTGTTAGCGGACATGTGTTCCTGTAATGTAATCATCATTTATGGGCAGACCAGTGGTCATGAAGTCATTTGAAAAGTTTGTAAAGCAGCTTCTACTACTCAGGGTGGGTAGGGCCCTGGACCCAGGGCAATTCACATACAGGGCCAGCAGTGGGGTGGAGGATGCCCAGATTACACTTTTGGATCTCCTTTATAGACATTTAGATGCCAGGCTCTTGTTTTTAGATTTTTCTTCTGCTTTTAACACTATCCAACCACATGTTTTAGTCAGTAAATTATTATCAGAGTTTAATATTGAGAGAAATCTTGTGTGCTGGATTATGGATTTTTTAACAAACAGAACACGAGGTAAGGTGAATGGTTGTTTTTCTGAAAGGCGTGTCTCGTCCACTGGCTCCCCGCAGGGTTGCGTACTCTCACCTTTACTGTATATCTTCTATACTAATGACTGTAAGAGCCAGTATAGAAATAGACACATCCTGAAATATGCTGATGATACAGTCATTGTCAGTTTACTGCAGAAACATGAATCTCAGCATGGGCCGGTGGTCGATGAGTTTGTCAATTGGTTTGACGATTCTTTTCTCCAGCTTAACACCTCTAAAACTAAAGACATGCTGGTAGATTTTAGGAGAAATCAACCTACCTCTACAACCTACCTTCATAAAAGGTAGCAGCATAGAGGTGGTAGAGCTGAGCAAAAAGCTCTCCATCTGCCATGACATTGTTCCGCGATGCCGTGACCCGAATTCGAACCGGGGTTGCTGCGGCCACAACGCAGAGTACTAACCACTATACGATCACGGCAAGCTACGATAGACATATTGTGCACCCTAAGGTTTTACAATCCAGGCCATGAGTGGACACTCTTGGTTCTTGGGTGCCATTGTCCTGAAGGTTTTAGACAGACATTAGAAAGGTAGACGCCCCATTGGCTGCTGAAACGCGAGAAATACGGCCGCCATTTTCAGAGGGTCGCATTACCAGATTACATCCGGTAGCCTCTTATATGTCTCTGCGATAGACATCATAAATATATAAAATGCCAGAGCACTGTGCAGCGTATTCCTGTGTAAATCAACAGAGGATTGCCAACAGGAGTCGGGGGATTACTTTTCACAAGTAAGATTCAACATTATTATTGTACTGTAATTATATCCGCCAGCAAAATTTTGACGGCCGGCAAATGTTAAACTAGGCTGTGTTTATAGCCGGTGTTGACGAGGCCCATTAGGCTATTATTTCATCCTAACAAAAGTAAGAATTGAATAGAGAATAGTATGTTACTTAGAAATATACCGTATTTTTCGGACTATAGGGCGCACTTAAAAGGCTTTAATTTTCTCAAAAAACGACAATGCGCCCTATAATCCGAAGCGCCGTATATATGGATTAATTCTGGTTTTGCTTACTGACCTCAAAGCGATTTTGTGTGGTACAAGGCGCTCACAGCGCTAAGTCAAAATGTTTTACTACGACTTTGGTAAACTACAAAGCCGCACCGCTTGCAGCATTACGGCTACCGTAGCCAGGAGCGTCGCGGAGTAATACATGCTGTGCTTCACCACAATATTCCCAAAGTGGCACCTGTCAAAAGACACGCTTACGACGCGAATTTATCTGACTTTTTTCCGCTTAATGCGCCTTATAGTCCAGTGCGTTTTATAAATGAAAAAAGATCGAAAATAGACCATTCATTGACAGTGCGCTTTATAATCCAGTGCGCCCTATAGTGCAAAACATACGATAATCTGATCTATAATTTTACACATACTTTTCACAAATTTTAAAGTGGTAAAGCTCTGTGTGAAATGTTCTATAGTACAGCGCTGGAGAGAAGGAAGTCAAGGAAATACTAAGTTTGCATGTTGTACATTGAACATACAGTTTAGAAATAAGTAATACAGATGAGTATTCAATTCAGATTCAGATTCAGAATACTTTATCAATCCCCTTGGGGAAACTCTTTGGCAGGACAGTGCCCACCGTGGCAACACGACAAAGTACATTATCGGCGCACAAGTCTTCTGAAATTGGGAAAACACAAATAGATTTTCGAGGAGAAAAAAAGGATACATGCCAGAGCCTGTAACCAAAAAAAGCACCTCAGCAGACAGATAAGCAACAACAACAAGCAGGTGGAGGCGTTGGATGAGTCTGTGTTCGTAGCCAAAACACAGAACAATCTGCCTCATGGCCTTGAGGTCAGGACATCTTGTTCCAGCCAGACAACTCTCACAGAAAGGGGTGAGGGGTGGGGGGTTGGGGTGGGGGAGGGGTGTAGAGAGACGTCGTACCTCAATCTTGCAAGACAGAAACAGGTAGGGGGAGGGGTAGCCCTGCACGGTACCAGGCACAGCCTTACAGGATTTTGGAGCCGAAAACATATACTCATGACATTGCTCGTAGAGTTAGTTTACACCCTACAAACAAGTCTCACTCAATGTCTCTCAAATGTCACTCAAATGTCACTCAAATGCCTCTCAATGTCTCTCAAATGTCTCTCAAATGTTTCTCAATGTCCCTCAATGTCTCTCACTCTTCCATTCTGTTGGTCAATACATTCCTCTGTCCCCTGCAGAGCCATCGGTATCCCGCGATGCGTGTAAAGTCACACTTTGGCCACCAACAGCCCTGCCCATCACATCAATCAAGTGGGGCAGCTTAAAGGGGCCGTTAACGGCTGCCTCAGTTTTTATAATTTGTCGATATCCCACGGCACGCTTAATCCAATCAGCAGAAGCCCGGCCATCATAAATCCCAATATGTAGAGATCCTCAAAGTCCTCGACGGAAGGTTCCCACAGGCACACGATACGCCTCTTATCCCACGCGTCCATCATGTATCCCGCTGGAGACGATCCCATGCGGGGACATGCTGGGTCCCCCCAGCCCCAAGATCTCTTTAAATATATGGTGTCAATAGTACTTGACCAACTAATCAATTCCATGTTTCAGCTTAAAAGGGTGATGCAGTTAGTCTCTCCAGCAGACAGGCAGACGATAGAGCAGGGAAAAGATAAGGGAGCGAAAAAGTTTGCGACCGCCTCCACGAGAGCAAGGACTAGAAGAGGTTTCCACCCGCATCACCATCACATCGCTACTCGGATGACTGAGGACATACCTTCACTCTTCACATAGTTGTATGGTGAATCCTGATACTTGTGATTATGACTAGATAAATAGAGCTGCGCCCTCAATCACCGACTCAGGTTCCACCGAGATTTGAACTCGGATCGCTGGATTCAGAGCCCAGAGTGCTGACCATTACACCATGGAACCACAGCCGCCTAGACTGGTGGAAATCCCTGTTACAGACACTGCGCATCAGTTTGGCTCTTGGTGCAATTTGGCACGTCTCCATCCTCTCGCCTAGGCGTAACAGTGAGAGCGAGTCGTGTCATGTGACCTCATAGACAACTTACGCGGTTGCATTGGTGGTTCAGTGGTAGAATTCTCGCCTGCCACGCGGGAGGCCCGGGTTCGATTCCCGGCCAATGCATGGCTTTTGCGGTCGACATCCTTGTCTTTGAGTTGGTTTGACCGCGTGTTAAACTTTTTGAGGACATCCAGATGAGAAAAAACATCGACATGTTGCCCAGCCCCATCTACCACGTGGATTCCCGCCTTCCATTCAGGGCCCTTGAGTTGATGGTGATCTCCGATGGAAAACTGCAGCTATTGTAGTGTCCTCGTTAGTATAGTGGTCAGTATCCCCGCCTGTCACGCGGGAGACCAGGGTTCAATTCCCTGACGGGGAGGAGGGACTGTTTTGCCCCTTTCGGTTCCCGTTTCACCATCACAGCCTTCGCATCGCTACTCGGATGACTGAGGACATACCTTCACTCTTCACATAGTTGTATGGTGAATCCTGATACTTGTGATTATGACTCGATAAAAAGTGACGCG
>JARGSH010000050.1:1087500-1215000 GCA_030340665.1 Neosalanx taihuensis | reverse complement strand
CTCGCCGTCACGCCTAGGCAAGAGCAGGGAAACGTGCCAAATTGCACCAAAAGTCAAACTGATGCGCAGTGTCTGTAACGAGGATTTTCACCAGTGTAGGTAGCTGCGGTTCCATGGTGTAATGGTCAGCCCTCTGGGCTCTGAATCCAACAATCCGAGTTCAAATCTTAGGGTACGAGGCACCGTGGTTTAGTAAAGGAAGTACAAGCTTGACGCAACTCACACCAAGGGAAATAATAATCTGCTGGACCATGAGTCACACCCCCTGCAGGACTCAGTGTGTGAAGGAGAGATTCCGCAGGTCCTTCCTTCCTGCTGCTGTCAGACGGGTAGGCAGGCAATGGAGCAGGCAGGCAATGGAGCAGGCAGGCAAGCAAAGGAGCAGGCAGCAGAGCGACACTCCCATAGGACTCCATAGGAAATAGTGGCGTCTCGACTTCCGGGTAATGGAGCCCTCAATAGTTCCAAACGTTCCTTCCATGGCGCTGGACTACATGTGTTTCTATGGCTGCACAGCAAGAAACTTGGGAGGTAAGTTAATGAAATACCGGCCAATTTTAAAGAATTAAATGTGTTACTTATATCAGAGGTCCTTTATTATCTAGATATCACAATTTATCGGTATGTCCTGGATATAATTAGGTTGTTTTCAGCTATAGCCTGCTAGCTTATTAGCTCGACTTGATCAGCTGTGGAGGGTTATAGCCTCCTGATGTTTTTGTATGAACAGTGATTCATTAACAGTTGTAAATGTACCAGTGTAAAGTTTATTTTTAATATTTACCGTTCAAAAGCAAGTTCACTGCTGTTTGTCCCATAGGAGAACAGGGCAGCGGGAGCTTTGTTTGGAACTATTGAGAGCTACATGAATCACGTGACCGCGCTGGCGGTGAGATCAGAGGTTGTCGCCACTCTGAATATCGCTCTGCACCCATGGATGTATTAATATAACTGGATGTGGTATAGAAAAATGGCGGTCGTTGATTTCAGTGAAGTTGCTCATCTGGCACATAGCTGACATCAATGCTGGACCATGAGTCACACCCCCTGCAGGACTCAGTGTGTGAAGGAGAGATTCCGCAGGTCCTTCCTTCCTGCTGCTGTCAGACTGTTCAATAAACACTGCTGTCCATAGCCACTACCAGGTGCAATATATGGATGTATCTGGTGGGCTTATACTGTGGATTAGTGATACATCTGGAATAATGATGTAGTTTGTTAGTGCTCCTAGTGATCATCTAGTGTTTTAGCTTGTTTTTAAACAGACCCTGCTGCACCTAAGCCTTTGGCACAATTTTCATGTGTGTGGTTCTAGTTGACTCTTAGTGAAATGTTGGTTGAGTAGCCTATCTCAGAAGCTGTGGCCTTTATAGCCTCCAGCTCTCACTGAAGACACAAGGTTAAAGTGGACGTTTTTGTCTACTTATTTGGAAACAGCAGAGGTAAAATTAGAAATGTTTACCACAACATGGACTTGAGCGAGATGTTATCTCTTACAGTTACAGTTGACAGACGCTTTTATCCAAAGCGACTTACACCAAGTACAGGGACATTCTCCCTGAGGCAAGTAGGGTGAAGTGCCTTGCCCAAGGACAGTTGCAGAGCTGGTTAAAGTGCACATATCATTTAGTCAAGTACAAATACTCATGTTTAAAAAGCCTGGTGAAAGAATTTAAACAATATGACGCATTGAGGGGATTATCAGTTAACAATGAAAACAAGTTTAAAAAGTTTTAAACTTTTGTTTCTAAAGTATACTTGAAATGAACACCTAAGAAATTGGTGTCGTAAAATATTTATACAAAGTTCAGTCTTTAATGTAACCAAAGGTAAAAATGCATTTAAAAGTAAATTATGAGGGACAAATATGTTAATTAAGGTCAACCATCAGAGACCTATTTAATTCTGGTCACTGTAATATTGTTAGCTAGAACTGAGCTCTTTCAGGTCTTAATTGTGTGCGTGCTGCAAGGCGCACACTATGTTATTACTAGCGTTTATTATTGTGTGCGTGCTGCAAGGCGCACACTATGTTATTACTAGCGTTTATTATTATTATTGTGTGCGTGCTGCAAGGCGCACACTATGTTATTACTAGCGTTTATTATTGTGTGCGTGCTGCAAGGCGCACACTATGTTATTACTAGCGTTTATTATTATTTTGCTTATTCTTACGCCGTTTTTTTGGCTCAAAACATCTCCCAGAGTTTTTGACGCATATACACAAAAGTTATATCAAAACGTGCGGCTCGGCCCCGACATGTGTGCTATTATTTATCTAAGACTTTTGGCGAACAATTTTGCCCCAAAATTGCCAAAAACCACACCCAAAAAATGAATAGGTGTCAATGGAGAGAATGTTTGAGAGGTAGAGTGGTGATGTCATCGCTAGAGTGTGGAGAAGAGAGAGAATTGTGTTTAAAAAATAAAACGTATTTGACTACCATGGCCTCAAATGCACCACTACAGACACAATTTATACATAGAAACGTAGGAAAATTTGTCCTCTAGCTCACACTTGCTTTACTTTATCTGTCAGATTTATTGTTTTAGCTTGACATGCGAAGATTCGGCCGCAGCACCCATGAACAGCCTCATAGACTCCTATGTTAAGAGAGGTGGGGCTGTAACTGAAAAGATAGAAAACGAACACTTTTTAGAATTGCTCCCAAGAGCGCATTTCTTCACTTGTCAACACAAAATGCCTATGTAGACGTTCCGGAAGGGCTCAGCCGGCTTCACGTTAACCTGGTTTTATGATTGGAAACACGGTTTGGCCAGAAATCCTTCCTGTTCGAGGGGTGCTGTAAGCCTTTTCTCTGTCTTTCGAACTGCCATGACAGTTCCAGCTGCAACTTATTAGTTCGTTACTTAGCAACGTGCTTGAAAGAGGAGAGACGGTGGCCACGAATGACGGTGGCTATTTTACGAACATTAATTCATTTCACATTTAATAACTTTAATTGGAGGATATTTACTGGAGGAATCAAATTGGTTCTTTTTGTTTCGGGTGTATTTATAAACTGTACTCCAACTCAACTCTTCCTCTCTGGCTCTAAGTCTCTAAGGTAAGCAAACATCTTTTTCAACTCTTTCGCTAGCATCCTATCAAAAATGTAGGTTTTTGACTTCTTTAACATTTGGGCTCATAGGTATTCATGTGCTTATCAGTCAGGATTTACAACTGACATTCCAACTAGCTGTAAAGATATGCTGTTTGCTAACATTAGCAACCAATGCTGAAATTAGCGCCTAAGCTAATTGCTAGTGCATCAGCATATGTTTTGCTAGCATGCTATCTAAGATGTGGGTTTTTGACTTCTTTAACATTTGGGCTTATGTATTCATGTGCTTATCAGTCAGGACGGTGGTGAAGGGTTGTGGGGAGGGTTATTTGTGTGCATTTTGACCGTTTATGGTTGTTTTCGGAGGGGGGGGGGGGGGGGGCGATCGGCGTTCGCGGGGGGCGGGGGGGCTCGTGCGGGGAGGTTTGAGGGCAGGGTTCATGTGGTGGGGTCCATAGGAATCTAACAAGATATTGGGGAGGTGTGTGGGAGGTCGGGATCGGCAGTTAATGGAGTTGCCGCTCCATAGAGAAACAGTGGGGATTAAATACAGGTCTTTTAGGAATTGCTATTTAAATTGTTGGGGGGGCTTGCTGTAAAACATTCATAATCGTCTGGATACTGGTTGACCTTGCAAACTATTGGCTAGTGTTGTATGGGGAGTCCTGTAGTTTATAGATGATTGAACCTGTGTGTCAGCTACTAAGTGATTCATTGCACTGAATGGTTTGATTGACAGTTCATCATTAAGTCATTAATGTACAGACTGCCTGTGTGTATGCACATATATGTATCTATATATATATGTGTGTGTGTATGTGCGTGTGTGTATGTGTATGTGCGTGTGTGTTTTTCTCAATTAATGTTGGATAAAAAGCACTGTTTTTGTTAGTGTGATATCAGAACTGTGTGACCTAGTGCTAGCTTATTGCTGAATCCTGATTTGTTACATGTTTGATTGCATGTGGATTGATTTGACATTTAACACAGCTGTATAACTTTATAATGTTATCTGATATTTATAATGCGGTATAATTTTGATAAAAGGTGTATTTCTAATACCAAAGTCATAGCCATTGATGGCCTAATTCTGGCATTGGATGTATTTGGGTCATTTTACACTCTAAGTTTTTGAAAGCATTTATCACTATTATCAAATTAGAACCAAACTATTACTATGCTACTGAACTGTAATGTAAAGTGCTACCTGACACAGAGTGACCAATTGTTTACTGCTTGCTTACTACTTAAACCTAAACTGTGGCAGTGTGCTCAAGTGGAGCTGTCTTTAATCCTGCTGAAATTAGTGTTAACGCTACTACTAGTGCATCAGCGTATGAACACCTGTTGAAAGCTTGATCTGTCACATACCTAAGCAATGGTAGAAGTCATATTCAGAAAATGACTCAACAGTGTCATTGATATATGGGGGAGAGTCCCGGGCCAGAGTCACGCACACTCAAAATTTCTTTAGGAATTTTTTTCTAGTTATTTTGCTTATTCTTACGCCGTTTTTTTGGCTCAAAACACCTACCAGAGTTTTTGACGCATATACACAAAAGTTATATCAAAACGTGCGGCTCGGCCCCGACATGTGTGCTATGATTTATCTAAGACTTTTGGCGAACAATTTTGCCCCAAAATTGCCAAAAACCACACCAAAAAAATGAATAGGTGTCAATGGAGAGAATGTTTGAGAGGTAGAGTGGTGATGTCATCGCTAGAGTGTGGAGAAGAGAGAGAATTGTGTTTAAAAAATAAAACGTATTTGACTACCATGGCCTCAAATGCACCACTACAGACACAATTTATACATAGAAACGTAGGAAAATTTGTCCTCTAGCTCACACTTGCTTTACTTTATCTGTCAGATTTATTGTTTTAGCTTGACATGCGAAGATTCGGCCGCAGCACCCATGAACAGCCTCATAGACTCCTATGTTAAGAGAGGCGGGGCTGTAACTGAAAAGATAGAAAACGAACACTTTTTAGAATTGCTCCCAAGAGCACATTTCTTCACTTGTCAACACAAAATGCCTATGTAGACGTTCAGGAAGGGCTCAGCCGGCTTCACGTTAACCTGGTTTTATGATTGGAAACACGGTTTGGCCAGAAATCCTTCCTGTTCGAGGGGTGCTGTAAGCCTTTTCTCTGTCTTTCGAACTGCCATGACAGTTCCAGCTGCAACTTATTAGTTCGTTACTTAGCAACGTGCTTGAAAGAGGAGAGACGGTGGCCACGAATGACGGTGGCTATTTTACGAACATTAATTCATTTCACATTTAATAACTTTAATTGGAGGATATTTACTGGAGGAATCAAATTGGCTCTTTTTGTTTCGGGTGTATTTATAAACTGTACTCCAACTCAACTCTTCCTCTCTGGCTCTAAGTCTCTAAGGTAAGCGAACATCTTTTTTCAACTCTTTCGCTAGCATGCTATCTAAAATGTAGGTTTTTGACTTCTTTAACATTTGGGCTCATAGGTATTCATGTGCTTATCAGTCAGGATTTACAACTGACATTCCAACTAGCTGTAAAGATATGCTGTTTGCTAACATTAGCGACCAATGCTGAAATTAGCGCTTAAGCTAATTGCTAGTGCATCAGCATATGTTTTGCTAGCATGCTATATAAGATGTGGGTTTTTGACTTCTTTAACATTTGGGCTTATATGTATTCATGTGCTTATCAGTCAGGACGGTGGTGGAGGGTTGTAAGGAGGGTAGTGGGGGGGGGGTTATTTGTGTGCATTTTGACCGTTTAGGGTCGTTTTCGGAGGGGGGGGGCGATCGGCGTTTGCGGGGGGCGGGGGGGCTCGTGCGGGGGGGTTTGAGGGCAGGGTTCATGTGGTGGGGTCCGTAGGAATCTAACAAGATATTGGGGAGGTGTGTGGGAGGTCGGGTTGATGAGCTATGAGCCTGTTTGGGGGAGAGGTTTGACAATCGCGAATGATTTAGTTTCACTTTCAAGCGGAGTTTGTGACGTTGCGGGGGGCTCGGGGGGGGTGATTTCGGAGGGGTTTGAGGCCAGAGTTAATGTGGTGGGGTCCAGACGAATCCAACCAGGTATTGGGGAGGTGTGTGGGTGGTTGGGATTGGCAGTTCCATAGAGAAACAGTGGGGATTAAATACAGGTCTTTTAGGAATTGCTATTTAAATTGTTGGGGGGGCTTGCTGTAAAACATTCATAATCGTCTGGATACTGGTTGACCTTGCAAACTATTGGCTAGTGTTGTATGGGGAGTCCTGTAGTCCTGTACTTTATAGATGATTGAACCTGTGTGTCTGCTACTAAGTGATTCATTGCACTGAATGGTTTGATTGACAGTTCATCATTAAGTCATTAATGTACAGACTGCCTGTGTGTATGCACATATATCTATCTATCTATCTATTTATCTATCTATCTATCTATCTATCTATCTATCTATCTATATAGATGTGTGTGTATGTGTGTATGTGCGTGTGTGTATGTGTATGTGCGTGTGTGTTTTTCTCAATTAATGTTGGATAAAAAGCACTGTTTTTGTTAGTGTGATATCAGAACTGTGTGACCTAGTGCTTTTTGTGAATTTTGATGCTAGCGTATTGCTGAATCCTGATTTGTTACATGTTTGATTGCATGTGGATTGATTTGACATTTAACACAGCTGTATAACTTTATAATGTTATCTGATATTTATAATGCGGTATCATTTTGATAAAAGGTGTATTTCTAATACCAAAGTCATAGCCATTGATGGCCTAATTCTGGCATTGGATGTATTTGGGTCATTTTACACTCTAAGTTTTTGAAAGCATTTATCACTATTATCAAATTAGAACCAAACTATTACTATGCTACTGAACTGTAATGTAAAGTGCTACCTGACACAGAGTGACCAATTGTTTACTGCTTGCTTACTACTTAAACCTAAACTGTGGCAGTGTGCTCAAGTGGAGCTGTCTTTAATCCTGCTGAAATTAGTGTTAACGCTACTACTAGTGCATCAGCATATGAACACCTGTTGAAAGCTTGATCTGTCACATACCTAAGCAATGGTAGAAGTCATATTCAGAAAATGACTTAACAGTGTCATTGATATATGGGGGAGAGTCCCGGGCCAGAGTCACGCACACTCAAAATTTCTTTAGGAATTTTTTTCTAGTTGTGTGCGTGCTGCAAGGCGCACACTATGTTATTACTAGCGTTTATTATTATTTTGCTTATTCTTACGCCGTTTTTTTGGCTCAAAACATCTCCCAGAGTTTTTGACGCATATACACAAAAGTTATATCAAAACGTGCGGCTCGGCCCCGACATGTGTGCTATTATTTATCTAAGACTTTTGGCGAACAATTTTGCCCCAAAATTGCCAAAAACCACACCCAAAAAATGAATAGGTGTCAATGGAGAGAATGTTTGAGAGGTAGAGTGGTGATGTCATCGCTAGAGTGTGGAGAAGAGAGAGAATTGTGTTTAAAAAATAAAACGTATTTGACTACCATGGCCTCAAATGCACCACTACAGACACAATTTATACATAGAAACGTAGGAAAATTTGTCCTCTAGCTCACACTTGCTTTACTTTATCTGTCAGATTTATTGTTTTAGCTTGACATGCGAAGATTCGGCCGCAGCACCCATGAACAGCCTCATAGACTCCTATGTTAAGAGAGGTGGGGCTGTAACTGAAAAGATAGAAAACGAACACTTTTTAGAATTGCTCCCAAGAGCGCATTTCTTCACTTGTCAACACAAAATGCCTATGTAGACGTTCCGGAAGGGCTCAGCCGGCTTCACGTTAACCTGGTTTTATGATTGGAAACACGGTTTGGCCAGAAATCCTTCCTGTTCGAGGGGTGCTGTAAGCCTTTTCTCTGTCTTTCGAACTGCCATGACAGTTCCAGCTGCAACTTATTAGTTCGTTACTTAGCAACGTGCTTGAAAGAGGAGAGACGGTGGCCACGAATGACGGTGGCTATTTTACGAACATTAATTCATTTCACATTTAATAACTTTAATTGGAGGATATTTACTGGAGGAATCAAATTGGTTCTTTTTGTTTCGGGTGTATTTATAAACTGTACTCCAACTCAACTCTTCCTCTCTGGCTCTAAGTCTCTAAGGTAAGCAAACATCTTTTTCAACTCTTTCGCTAGCATCCTATCAAAAATGTAGGTTTTTGACTTCTTTAACATTTGGGCTCATAGGTATTCATGTGCTTATCAGTCAGGATTTACAACTGACATTCCAACTAGCTGTAAAGATATGCTGTTTGCTAACATTAGCAACCAATGCTGAAATTAGCGCCTAAGCTAATTGCTAGTGCATCAGCATATGTTTTGCTAGCATGCTATCTAAGATGTGGGTTTTTGACTTCTTTAACATTTGGGCTTATGTATTCATGTGCTTATCAGTCAGGACGGTGGTGAAGGGTTGTGGGGAGGGTTATTTGTGTGCATTTTGACCGTTTATGGTTGTTTTCGGAGGGGGGGGGGGGGGGGGGCGATCGGCGTTCGCGGGGGGCGGGGGGGCTCGTGCGGGGAGGTTTGAGGGCAGGGTTCATGTGGTGGGGTCCATAGGAATCTAACAAGATATTGGGGAGGTGTGTGGGAGGTCGGGATCGGCAGTTAATGGAGTTGCCGCTCCATAGAGAAACAGTGGGGATTAAATACAGGTCTTTTAGGAATTGCTATTTAAATTGTTGGGGGGGCTTGCTGTAAAACATTCATAATCGTCTGGATACTGGTTGACCTTGCAAACTATTGGCTAGTGTTGTATGGGGAGTCCTGTAGTTTATAGATGATTGAACCTGTGTGTCAGCTACTAAGTGATTCATTGCACTGAATGGTTTGATTGACAGTTCATCATTAAGTCATTAATGTACAGACTGCCTGTGTGTATGCACATATATGTATCTATATATATATGTGTGTGTGTATGTGCGTGTGTGTATGTGTATGTGCGTGTGTGTTTTTCTCAATTAATGTTGGATAAAAAGCACTGTTTTTGTTAGTGTGATATCAGAACTGTGTGACCTAGTGCTAGCTTATTGCTGAATCCTGATTTGTTACATGTTTGATTGCATGTGGATTGATTTGACATTTAACACAGCTGTATAACTTTATAATGTTATCTGATATTTATAATGCGGTATAATTTTGATAAAAGGTGTATTTCTAATACCAAAGTCATAGCCATTGATGGCCTAATTCTGGCATTGGATGTATTTGGGTCATTTTACACTCTAAGTTTTTGAAAGCATTTATCACTATTATCAAATTAGAACCAAACTATTACTATGCTACTGAACTGTAATGTAAAGTGCTACCTGACACAGAGTGACCAATTGTTTACTGCTTGCTTACTACTTAAACCTAAACTGTGGCAGTGTGCTCAAGTGGAGCTGTCTTTAATCCTGCTGAAATTAGTGTTAACGCTACTACTAGTGCATCAGCGTATGAACACCTGTTGAAAGCTTGATCTGTCACATACCTAAGCAATGGTAGAAGTCATATTCAGAAAATGACTCAACAGTGTCATTGATATATGGGGGAGAGTCCCGGGCCAGAGTCACGCACACTCAAAATTTCTTTAGGAATTTTTTTCTAGTTATGATTATTATTATTCTTACGCCGTTTTTTGGCTCAAAACATCTACCAGAGTTTTTGACGCATATACACAAAAGTTATATCAAAACGTGCGGCTCGGCCCCGACATGTGTGCTATGATTTATCTAAGACTTTTGGCGAACAATTTTGCCCAAAAATTGCCAAAAACCACACCAAAAAAATGAATAGGTGTCAATGGAGAGAATGTTTGAGAGGTAGAGTGGTGATGTCATCGCTAGAGTGTGGAGAAGAGAGAGAATTGTGTTTAAAAAATAAAACGTATTTGACTACCATGGCCTCAAATGCACCACTACAGACACAATTTATACATAGAAACGTAGGAAAATCTGTCCTCTAGCTCACACTTGCTTTACTTTATCTGTCAGATTTATTGTGTTAGCTTGACATGCGAAGATTCGGCCGCAGCACCCATGAACAGCCTCATAGACTCCTATGTTAAGAGAGGCGGGGCTGTAACTGAAAAGATAGAAAACGAACACTTTTTAGAATTGCTCCCAAGAGCACATTTCTTCACTTGTCAACACAAAATGCCTATGTAGACGTTCAGGAAGGGCTCAGCCGGCTTCACGTTAACCTGGTTTTATGATTGGAAACACGGTTTGGCCAGAAATCCTTCCTGTTCGAGGGGTGCTGTAAGCCTTTTCTCTCTGTCCAACTGCTATGACCGTTGCAACAGTTGCGAAGTTCGTTACTTAGCAACGTGCTTGAAAGAGGAGAGACGGTGGCCACGAATGACGGTGGCTATTTTACGAACAGTAATTCATTTCACATTTAATAACTTTAATTGGAGGATATTTACTGGAGGAATCAAATTGGTTCTTTTTGTTTCGGGTGTATTTATAAACTGTACTCCAACTCAACTCTTCCTCTCTGGCTCTAAGTCTCTAAGGTAAGCAAACATCTTTTTCAACTCTTTCGCTAGCATCCTATCAAAAATGTAGGTTTTTGACTTCTTTAACATTTGGGCTCATAGGTATTCATGTGCTTATCAGTCAGGATTTACAACTGACATTCCAACTAGCTGTAAAGATATGCTGTTTGCTAACATTAGCAACCAATGCTGAAATTAGCGCCTAAGCTAATTGCTAGTGCATCAGCATATGTTTTGCTAGCATGCTATCTAAGATGTGGGGTTTTGACTTCTTTAACATTTGGGCTCATGTATTCATGTGCTTATCAGTCAGGACGGTGGTGAAGGGTTGTGGGGAGGGTTATTTGTGTGCATTTTCACCGTTTATGGTTGTTTTCGGAGGGGGGGGGGGGGCGATCGGCGTTCGCGGGGGGCAGGGGGGCTCGTGCGGGGAGGTTTGAGGGCAGGGTTCATGTGGTGGGGTCCATAGGAATCTAACAAGATATTGGGGAGGTGTGTGGGAGGTCGGGATCGGCAGTTAATGGAGTTGCCGCTCCATAGAGAAACAGTGGGGATTAAATACAGGTCTTTTAGGAATTGCTATTGAAATTGTTGGGGGGGCTTGCTGTAAAACATTCATAATCGTCTGGATACTGGTTGACCTTGCAAACTATTGGCTAGTGTTGTATGGGGAGTCCTGTAGTTTATAGATGATTGAACCTGTGTGTCAGCTACTAAGTGATTCATTGCACTGAATGGTTTGATTGACAGTTCATCATTAAGTCATTAATGTACAGACTGCCTGTGTGTATGCACATATATCTATCTATCTATCTATTTATCTATCTATCTATCTATCTATCTATCTATCTATCTATATAGATGTGTGTGTATGTGTGTATGTGCGTGTGTGTATGTGTATGTGCGTGTGTGTTTTTCTCAATTAATGTTGGATAAAAAGCACTGTTTTTGTTAGTGTGATATCAGAACTGTGTGACCTAGTGCTTTTTGTGAATTTTGATGCTAGCGTATTGCTGAATCCTGATTTGTTACATGTTTGATTGCATGTGGATTGATTTGACATTTAACACAGCTGTATAACTTTATAATGTTATCTGATATTTATAATGCGGTATCATTTTGATAAAAGGTGTATTTCTAATACCAAAGTCATAGCCATTGATGGCCTAATTCTGGCATTGGATGTATTTGGGTCATTTTACACTCTAAGTTTTTGAAAGCATTTATCACTATTATCAAATTAGAACCAAACTATTACTATGCTACTGAACTGTAATGTAAAGTGCTACCTGACACAGAGTGACCAATTGTTTACTGCTTGCTTACTACTTAAACCTAAACTGTGGCAGTGTGCTCAAGTGGAGCTGTCTTTAATCCTGCTGAAATTAGTGTTAACGCTACTACTAGTGCATCAGCATATGAACACCTGTTGAAAGCTTGATCTGTCACATACCTAAGCAATGGTAGAAGTCATATTCAGAAAATGACTTAACAGTGTCATTGATATATGGGGGAGAGTCCCGGGCCAGAGTCACGCACACTCAAAATTTCTTTAGGAATTTTTTTCTAGTTATGATTATTATTATTCTTACGCCGTTTTTTGGCTCAAAACATCTACCAGAGTTTTTGACGCATATACACAAAAGTTATATCAAAACGTGCGGCTCGGCCCCGACATGTGTGCTATGATTTATCTAAGACTTTTGGCGAACAATTTTGCCCAAAAATTGCCAAAAACCACACCAAAAAAATGAATAGGTGTCAATGGAGAGAATGTTTGAGAGGTAGAGTGGTGATGTCATCGCTAGAGTGTGGAGAAGAGAGAGAATTGTGTTTAAAAAATAAAACGTATTTGACTACCATGGCCTCAAATGCACCACTACAGACACAATTTATACATAGAAACGTAGGAAAATCTGTCCTCTAGCTCACACTTGCTTTACTTTATCTGTCAGATTTATTGTGTTAGCTTGACATGCGAAGATTCGGCCGCAGCACCCATGAACAGCCTCATAGACTCCTATGTTAAGAGAGGCGGGGCTGTAACTGAAAAGATAGAAAACGAACACTTTTTAGAATTGCTCCCAAGAGCACATTTCTTCACTTGTCAACACAAAATGCCTATGTAGACGTTCAGGAAGGGCTCAGCCGGCTTCACGTTAACCTGGTTTTATGATTGGAAACACGGTTTGGCCAGAAATCCTTCCTGTTCGAGGGGTGCTGTAAGCCTTTTCTCTCTGTCCAACTGCTATGACCGTTGCAACAGTTGCGAAGTTCGTTACTTAGCAACGTGCTTGAAAGAGGAGAGACGGTGGCCACGAATGACGGTGGCTATTTTACGAACAGTAATTCATTTCACATTTAATAACTTTAATTGGAGGATATTTACTGGAGGAATCAAATTGGTTCTTTTTGTTTCGGGTGTATTTATAAACTGTACTCCAACTCAACTCTTCCTCTCTGGCTCTAAGTCTCTAAGGTAAGCAAACATCTTTTTCAACTCTTTCGCTAGCATCCTATCAAAAATGTAGGTTTTTGACTTCTTTAACATTTGGGCTCATAGGTATTCATGTGCTTATCAGTCAGGATTTACAACTGACATTCCAACTAGCTGTAAAGATATGCTGTTTGCTAACATTAGCAACCAATGCTGAAATTAGCGCCTAAGCTAATTGCTAGTGCATCAGCATATGTTTTGCTAGCATGCTATCTAAGATGTGGGGTTTTGACTTCTTTAACATTTGGGCTCATGTATTCATGTGCTTATCAGTCAGGACGGTGGTGAAGGGTTGTGGGGAGGGTTATTTGTGTGCATTTTCACCGTTTATGGTTGTTTTCGGAGGGGGGGGGGGGGCGATCGGCGTTCGCGGGGGGCAGGGGGGCTCGTGCGGGGAGGTTTGAGGGCAGGGTTCATGTGGTGGGGTCCATAGGAATCTAACAAGATATTGGGGAGGTGTGTGGGAGGTCGGGATCGGCAGTTAATGGAGTTGCCGCTCCATAGAGAAACAGTGGGGATTAAATACAGGTCTTTTAGGAATTGCTATTGAAATTGTTGGGGGGGCTTGCTGTAAAACATTCATAATCGTCTGGATACTGGTTGACCTTGCAAACTATTGGCTAGTGTTGTATGGGGAGTCCTGTAGTTTATAGATGATTGAACCTGTGTGTCAGCTACTAAGTGATTCATTGCACTGAATGGTTTGATTGACAGTTCATCATTAAGTCATTAATGTACAGACTGCCTGTGTGTATGCACATATATGTATCTATATATATATGTGTGTGTGTGTATGTGCGTGTGTGTATGTGTATGTGCGTGTGTGTTTTTCTCAATTAATGTTGGATAAAAAGCACTGTTTTTGTTAGTGTGATATCAGAACTGTGTGACCTAGTGCTAGCTTATTGCTGAATCCTGATTTGTTACATGTTTGATTGCATGTGGATTGATTTGACATTTAACACAGCTGTATAACTTTATAATGTTATCTGATATTTATAATGCGGTATCATTTTGATAAAAGGTGTATTTCTAATACCAAAGTCATAGCCATTGATGGCCTAATTCTGGCATTGGATGTATTTGGGTCATTTTACACTCTAAGTTTTTGAAAGCATTTATCACTATTATCAAATTAGAACCAAACTATTACTATGCTACTGAACTGTAATGTAAAGTGCTACCTGACACAGAGTGACCAATTGTTTACTGCTTGCTTACTACTTAAACTTAAACTGTGGCAGTGTGCTCAAGTGGAGCTGTCTTTAATCCTGCTGAAATTAGTGTTTACGCTACTACTAGTGCATCAGCATATGAACACCTGTTGAAAGCTTGATCAGTCACATACCTAAGCAATGGTAGAAGTCATATTGTGAAAATTACTCAACAGTGTCAGTGATGTATGGGGGAGAGTCCCGGGCCAGAGTCACGCACACTCAAAATTTCTTTAGGAATTTTTTTCTAGTTGTGTGCGTGCTGCAAGGCGCACACTATGTTATTACTAGCGTTTATTGTGTGCGTGCTGCAAGGCGCACACTATGTTATTACTAGCGTTTATTATTGTGTGCGTGCTGCAAGGCGCACACTATGTTATTACTAGCGTTTATTATTATTATTGTGTGCGTGCTGCAAGGCGCACACTATGTTATTACTAGCGTTTATTGTGTGCGTGCTGCAAGGCGCACACTATGTTATTACTAGCGTTTATTATTATTTTGCTTATTCTTACGCCGTTTTTTTGGCTCAAAACATCTCCCAGAGTTTTTGACGCATATACACAAAAGTTATATCAAAACGTGCGGCTCGGCCCCGACATGTGTGCTATTATTTATCTAAGACTTTTGGCGAACAATTTTGCCCCAAAATTGCCAAAAACCACACCAAAAAAATGAATAGGTGTCAATGGAGAGAATGTTTGAGAGGTAGAGTGGTGATGTCATCGCTAGAGTGTGGAGAAGAGAGAGAATTGTGTTTAAAAAATAAAACGTATTTGACTACCATGGCCTCAAATGCACCACTACAGACACAATTTATACATAGAAACGTAGGAAAATCTGTCCTCTAGCTCACACTTGCTTTACTTTATCTGTCAGATTTATTGTTTTAGCTTGACATGCGAAGATTCGGCCGCAGCACCCATGAACAGCCTCATAGACTCCTATGTTAAGAGAGGCGGGGCTGTAACTGAAAAGATAGAAAACGAACACTTTTTAGAATTGCTCCCAAGAGCACATTTCTTCACTTGTCAACACAAAATGCCTATGTAGACGTTCAGGAAGGGCTCAGCCGGCTTCACGTTAACCTGGTTTTATGATTGGAAACACGGTTTGGCCAGAAATCCTTCCTGTTCGAGGGGTGCTGTAAGCCTTTTCTCTCTGTCCAACTGCTATGACCGTTGCAACAGTTGCAAGTTCGTTACTTAGCAACGTGCTTGAAAGAGGAGAGACGGTGGCCGCGAATGACGGTGGATATTTTACGAACAGTAATTAATTTCACATTTAATAACTTTAATTGGAGGATATTTACTGGAGGAATCAAATTGGTTCTTTTTGTTTCGAGTGTATTTATAAACTGTACTCCAACTCAACTCTTCCTCTCTGGCTCTAAGTCTCTAAGGTAAGCAAACATCTTTTTCAACTCTTTCGCTAGCATCCTATCAAAAATGTCGGTTTTTGACTTCTTTAACATTTGGGCTCATAGGTGTTCATGTACTTACCAGTCAGGATTTACAACTGACATTCCAACTAGCTGTAAAGATATGCTGTTTGCTAACATTAGCGACCAATGCTGAAATTAGCGCCTAAGCTAATTGCTAGTGCATCAGCATATGTTTTGCTAGCATGCTATCTAAGATGTGGGTTTTTGACTTCTTTAACATTTGGGCTTATGTATTCATGTGCTTATCAGTCAGGACGGTGGTGAAGGGTTGTGGGGAGGGTTATTTGTGTGCATTTTGACCGTTTATGGTTGTTTTCGGAGGGGGGGGGGGGGGGCGATCGGCGTTCGCGGGGGGCGGGGGGGGTCGTGCGGGGAGGTTTGAGGGCAGGGTTCATGTGGTGGGGTCCATAGGAATCTAACAAGATATTGGGGAGGTGTGTGGGAGGTCGGGATCGGCAGTTAATGGAGTTGCCGCTCCATAGAGAAACAGTGGGGATTAAATACAGGTCTTTTAGGAATTGCTATTTAAATTGTTGGGGGGGCTTGCTGTAAAACATTCATAATCGTCTGGATACTGGTTGACCTTGCAAACTATTGGCTAGTGTTGTATGGGGAGTCCTGTAGTTTATAGATGATTGAACCTGTGTGTCAGCAACTAAGTGATTCATTGCACTGAATGGTTTGATTGACAGTTCATCATTAAGTCATTAATGTACAGACTGCCTGTGTGTATGCACATATATGTATCTATCTATATATATATATATATGTGTGTGTGTGTGTGTGTGTATGTGCGTGTGTGTATGTGCGTGTGTGTTTTTCTCAATTAATGTTGGATAAAAAGCACTGTTTTTGTTAGTGTGATATCAGAACTGTGTGACCTAGTGCTAGCTTATTGCTGAATCCTGATTTGTTACATGTTTGATTGCATGTGGATTGATTTGACATTTAACACAGCTGTATAACTTTATAATGTTATCTGATATTTATAATGCGGTATCATTTTGATAAAAGGTGTATTTCTAATACCAAAGTCATAGCCATTGATGGCCTAATTCTGGCATTGGATGTATTTGGGTCATTTTACACTCTAAGTTTTTGAAAGCATTTATCACTATTATCAAATTAGAACCAAACTATTACTATGCTACTGAACTGTAATGTAAAGTGCTACCTGACACAGAGTGACCAATTGTTTACTGCTTGCTTACTACTTAAACCTAAACTGTGGCAGTGTGCTCAAGTGGAGCTGTCTTTAATCCTGCTGAAATTAGTGTTAATGCTACTACTAGTGCATCAGCATATGAACACCTGTTGAAAGCTTGATCTGTCACATACCTAAGCAATGGTAGAAGTCATATTCAGAAAATGACTCAACAGTGTCATTGATATATGGGGGAGAGTCCCGGGCCAGAGTCACGCACACTCAAAATTTCTTTAGGAATTTTTTTCTAGTTATTATTTTGCTTATTCTTACGCCGTTTTTTTGGCTCAAAACACCTACCAGAGTTTTTGACGCATATACACAAAAGTTATATCAAAACGTGCGGCTCGGCCCCGACATGTGTGCTATGATTTATCTAAGACTTTTGGCGAACAATTTTGCCCAAAAATTGCCAAAAACCACACCAAAAAAATGAATAGGTGTCAATGGAGAGAATGTTTGAGAGGTAGAGTGGTGATGTCATCGCTAGAGTGTGGAGAAGAGAGAGAATTGTGTTTAAAAAATAAAACGTATTTGACTACCATGGCCTCAAATGCACCACTACAGACACAATTTATACATAGAAACGTAGGAAAATGTGTCCTCTAGCTCACACTTGCTTTACTTTATCTGTCAGATTTATTGTTTTAGCTTGACATGCGAAGATTCGGCCGCAGCACCCATGAACAGCCTCATAGACTCCTATGTTAAGAGAGGTGGGGCTGTAACTGAAAAGATAGAAAACGAACACTTTTTAGAATTGCTCCCAAGAGCGCATTTCTTCACTTGTCAACACAAAATGCCTATGTAGACGTTCAGGAAGGGCTCAGCCGGCTTCACGTTAACCTGGTTTTATGATTGGAAACACGGTTTGGCCAGAAATCCTTCCTGTTCGAGGGGTGCTGTAAGCCTTTTCTCTGTCTTTCGAACTGCCATGACAGTTCCAGCTGCAACTTATTAGTTCGTTACTTAGCAACGTGCTTGAAAGAGGAGAGACGGTGGCCACGAATGACGGTGGCTATTTTACGAACATTAATTCATTTCACATTTAATAACTTTAATTGGAGGATATTTACTGGAGGAATCAAATTGGTTCTTTTTGTTTCGGGTGTATTTATAAACTGTACTCCAACTCAACTCTTCCTCTCTGGCTCTAAGTCTCTAAGGTAAGCAAACATCTTTTTCAACTCTTTCGCTAGCATCCTATCAAAAATGTAGGTTTTTGACTTCTTTAACATTTGGGCTCATAGGTATTCATGTGCTTATCAGTCAGGATTTACAACTGACATTCCAACTAGCTGTAAAGATATGCTGTTTGCTAACATTAGCAACCAATGCTGAAATTAGCGCCTAAGCTAATTGCTAGTGCATCAGCATATGTTTTGCTAGCATGCTATCTAAGATGTGGGTTTTTGACTTCTTTAACATTTGGGCTTATGTATTCATGTGCTTATCAGTCAGGACGGTGGTGAAGGGTTGTGGGGAGGGTTATTTGTGTGCATTTTGACCGTTTATGGTTGTTTTCGGAGGGGGGGGGGGGCGATCGGCGTTCGCGGGGGGCGGGGGGGCTCGTGCGGGGAGGTTTGAGGGCAGGGTTCATGTGGTGGGGTCCATAGGAATCTAACAAGATATTGGGGAGGTGTGTGGGAGGTCGGGATCGGCAGTTAATGGAGTTGCCGCTCCATAGAGAAACAGTGGGGATTAAATACAGGTCTTTTAGGAATTGCTATTTAAATTGTTGGGGGGTTGGGGGGGCTTGCTGTAAAACATTCATAATCGTCTGGATACTGGTTGACCTTGCAAACTATTGGCTAGTGTTGTATGGGGAGTCCTGTAGTTTATAGATGATTGAACCTGTGTGTCAGCTACTAAGTGATTCATTGCACTGAATGGTTTGATTGACAGTTCATCATTAAGTCATTAATGTACAGACTGCCTGTGTGTATGCACATATATGTATCTATCTATATATATATATACGTGTGTGTGTGTGTGTATGTGCGTGTGTGTATGTGTATGTGCGTGTGTGTTTTTCTCAATTAATGTTGGATAAAAAGCACTGTTTTTGTTAGTGTGATATCAGAACTGTGTGACCTAGTGCTAGCTTATTGCTGAATCCTGATTTGTTACATGTTTGATTGCATGTGGATTGATTTGACATTTAACACAGCTGTATAACTTTATAATGTTATCTGATATTTATAATGCGGTATCATTTTGATAAAAGGTGTATTTCTAATACCAAAGTCATAGCCATTGATGGCCTAATTCTGGCATTGGATGTATTTGGGTCATTTTACACTCTAAGTTTTTGAAAGCATTTATCACTATTATCAAATTAGAACCAAACTATTACTATGCTACTGAACTGTAATGTAAAGTGCTACCTGACACAGAGTGACCAATTGTTTACTGCTTGCTTACTACTTAAACTTAAACTGTGGCAGTGTGCTCAAGTGGAGCTGTCTTTAATCCTGCTGAAATTAGTGTTTACGCTACTACTAGTGCATCAGCATATGAACACCTGTTGAAAGCTTGATCAGTCACATACCTAAGCAATGGTAGAAGTCATATTGTGAAAATTACTCAACAGTGTCAGTGATGTATGGGGGAGAGTCCCGGGCCAGAGTCACGCACACTCAAAATTTCTTTAGGAATTTTTTTCTAGTTATTATTATTATTCTTACGCCGTTTTTTGGCTCAAAACATCTACCAGAGTTTTTGACGCATATACACAAAAGTTATATCAAAACGTGCGGCTCGGCCCCGACATGTGTGCTATGATTTATCTAAGACTTTTGGCGAACAATTTTGCCCAAAAATTGCCAAAAACCACACCAAAAAAATGAATAGGTGTCAATGGAGAGAATGTTTGAGAGGTAGAGTGGTGATGTCATCGCTAGAGTGTGGAGAAGAGAGAGAATTGTGTTTAAAAAATAAAACGTATTTGACTACCATGGCCTCAAATGCACCACTACAGACACAATTTATACATAGAAACGTAGGAAAATGTGTCCTCTAGCTCACACTTGCTTTACTTTATCTGTCAGATTTATTGTTTTAGCTTGACATGCGAAGATTCGGCCGCAGCACCCATGAACAGCGTCATAGACTCCCATGTTAAAAGTGTCAGGAAAATTTCAGGAGGAAAACAAAACTAACACTTTTTAGAATTGCTCCTAAGAGCACATTTCTTCACTTCTCAACACAAAATGCCTATGTAGACGTTCAGGAAGGTCTCAGCCGGCTTCACGTTAACCTGGTTTTATGATTGGAAACACGGTTTGGCCAGAAATCCTTCCTGTTCGAGGGGTGCTGTAAGCCTTTTCTCTGTCTTTCGAACTGCCATGACAGTTCCAGCTGCAACTTATTAGTTCGTTACTTAGCAACGTGCTTGAAAGAGGAGAGACGGTGGCCACGAATGACGGTGGCTATTTTACGAACATTAATTCATTTCACATTTAATAACTTTAATTGGAGGATATTTACTGGAGGAATCAAATTGGCTCTTTTTGTTTCGGGTGTATTTATAAACTGTACTCCAACTCAACTCTTCCTCTCTGGCTCTAAGTCTCTAAGGTAAGCGAACATCTTTTTTCAACTCTTTTGCTAGCATGCTATCTAAAATGTAGGTTTTTGACTTCTTTAACATTTGGGCTCATAGGTATTCATGTGCTTATCAGTCAGGATTTACAACTGACATTCCAACTAGCTGTAAAGATATGCTGTTTGCTAACATTAGCGACCAATGCTGAAATTAGCGCTTAAGCTAATTGCTAGTGCATCAGCATATGTTTTGCTAGCATGCTATATAAGATGTGGGTTTTTGACTTCTTTAACATTTGGGTTTATATCATGTATTCATGTGCTTATCAGTCAGGACGGTGGTGGAGGGTTGTAAGGAGGGTAGTGGGGGGTTATTTGTGTGCATTTTGACCGTTTAGGGTCGTTTTCGGAGGGGGGGGGCGATCGGCGTTTGCGGGGGGCGGGGGGCGGGGGGGCTCGTGCGGGGGGGTTTGAGGGCAGGGTTCATGTGGTGGGGTCCGTAGGAATCTAACAAGATATTGGGGAGGTGTGTGGGAGGTCGGGTTGATGAGCTATGAGCCTGTTTGGGGGAGAGGTTTGACAATCGCGAATGATTTAGTTTCACTTTCAATAGATGTGTGTGTATGTGTGTATGTGCGTGTGTGTATGTGTATGTGCGTGTGTGTTTTTCTCAATTAATGTTGGATAAAAAGCACTGTTTTTGTTAGTGTGATATCAGAACTGTGTGACCTAGTGCTTTTTGTGAATTTTGATGCTAGCGTATTGCTGAATCCTGATTTGTTACATGTTTGATTGCATGTGGATTGATTTGACATTTAACACAGCTGTATAACTTTATAATGTTATCTGATATTTATAATGCGGTATCATTTTGATAAAAGGTGTATTTCTAATACCAAAGTCATAGCCATTGATGGCCTAATTCTGGCATTGGATGTATTTGGGTCATTTTACACTCTAAGTTTTTGAAAGCATTTATCACTATTATCAAATTAGAACCAAACTATTACTATGCTACTGAACTGTAATGTAAAGTGCTACCTGACACAGAGTGACCAATTGTTTACTGCTTGCTTACTACTTAAACCTAAACTGTGGCAGTGTGCTCAAGTGGAGCTGTCTTTAATCCTGCTGAAATTAGTGTTAACGCTACTACTAGTGCATCAGCATATGAACACCTGTTGAAAGCTTGATCTGTCACATACCTAAGCAATGGTAGAAGTCATATTCAGAAAATGACTCAACAGTGTCATTGATATATGGGGGAGAGTCCCGGGCCAGAGTCACGCACACTCAAAATTTCTTTAGGAATTTTTTTCTAGTTGTGTGCGTGCTGCAAGGCGCACACTATGTTATTACTAGCGTTTATTATTATTATTCTTACGCCGTTTTTTGGCTCAAAACATCTACCAGAGTTTTTGACGCATATACACAAAAGTTATATCAAAACGTGCGGCTCGGCCCCGACATGTGTGCTATGATTTATCTAAGACTTTTGGCGAACAATTTTGCCCAAAAATTGCCAAAAACCACACCAAAAAAATGAATAGGTGTCAATGGAGAGAATGTTTGAGAGGTAGAGTGGTGATGTCATCGCTAGAGTGTGGAGAAGAGAGAGAATTGTGTTAAAAAAATAAAACGTATTTGACTACCATGGCCTCAAATGCACCACTACAGACACAATTTATACATAGAAACGTAGGAAAATGTGTCCTCTAGCTCACACTTGCTTTACTTTATCTGTCAGATTTATTGTTTTAGCTTGACATGCGAAGATTCGGCCGCAGCACCCATGAACAGCCTCATAGACTCCTATGTTAAGAGAGGCGGGGCTGTAACTGAAAAGATAGAAAAGAACACTTTTTAGAATTGCTCCCAAGAGCACATTTCTTCACTTGTCAACACAAAATGCCTATGTAAACGTTCAGTAAGGGCTCAGCCGGCTTCATGTTAACCTGGTTTTATGATTGGAAACACGGTTTGGCCAGAAATCCTTCCTGTTCGAGGGGTGCTGTAAGCCTTTTCTCTCTGTCCAACTGCTATGACCGTTGCAACAGTTGCAAGTTCGTTACTTAGCAACGTGCTTGAAAGAGGAGAGACGGTGGCCACGAATGACGGTGGCTATTTTACGAACAGTAATTAATTTCACATTTAATAACTTTAATTGGAGGATATTTACTGGAGGAATCAAATTGGTTCTTTTTGTTTCGGGTGTATTTATAAACTGTACTCCAACTCAACTCTTCCTCTCTGGCTCTAAGTCTCTAAGGTAAGCAAACATCTTTTTCAACTCTTTCGCTAGCATCCTATCAAAAATGTCGGTTTTTGACTTCTTTAACATTTGGGCTCATAGGTTTTCATGTACTTACCAGTCAGGATTTACAACTGACATTCCAACTAGCTGTAAAGATATGCTGTTTGCTAACATTAGCGACCAATGCTAAAATTAGCGCCTAAGCTAATTGCTAGTGCATCAGCATATGTTTTGCTAGCATGCTATCTAAGATGTGGGTTTTTGACTTCTTTAACATTTGGGCTTATGTATTCATGTGCTTATCAGTCAGGACGGTGGTGAAGGGTTGTGGGGAGGGTTATTTGTGTGCATTTTGACCGTTTATGGTTGTTTTCGGAGGGGGGGGGGGGGGGGGGGCGATCGGCGTTCGCGGGGGGCGGGGGGGCTCGTGCGGGGAGGTTTGAGGGCAGGGTTCATGTGGTGGGGTCCATAGGAATCTAACAAGATATTGGGGAGGTGTGTGGGAGGTCGGGATCGGCAGTTAATGGAGTTGCCGCTCCATAGAGAAACAGTGGGGATTAAATACAGGTCTTTTAGGAATTGCTATTTAAATTGTTGGGGGGGCTTGCTGTAAAACATTCATAATCGTCTGGATACTGGTTGACCTTGCAAACTATTGGCTAGTGTTGTATGGGGAGTCCTGTAGTTTATAGATGATTGAACCTGTGTGTCAGCAACTAAGTGATTCATTGCACTGAATGGTTTGATTGACAGTTCATCATTTTGTCATTAATGTACAGACTGCCTGTGTGTATGCACATATATGTATCTATCTATATATATATATGTGTGTGTGTGTGTGTGTGTGTGTGTGTATGTGCGTGTGTGTATGTGTATGTGCGTGTGTGTTTTTCTCAATTAATGTTGGATAAAAAGCACTGTTTTTGTTAGTGTGATATCAGAACTGTGTGACCTAGTGCTAGCTTATTGCTGAATCCTGATTTGTTACATGTTTGATTGCATGTGGATTGATTTGACATTTAACACAGCTGTATAACTTTATAATGTTATCTGATATTTATAATGCGGTATCATTTTGATAAAAGGTGTATTTCTAATACCAAAGTCATAGCCATTGATGGCCTAATTCTGGCATTGGATGTATTTGGGTCATTTTACACTCTAAGTTTTTGAAAGCATTTATCACTATTATCAAATTAGAACCAAACTATTACTATGCTACTGAACTGTAATGTAAAGTGCTACCTGACACAGAGTGACCAATTGTTTACTGCTTGCTTACTACTTAAACCTAAACTGTGGCAGTGTGCTCAAGTGGAGCTGTCTTTAATCCTGCTGAAATTAGTGTTAACGCTACTACTAGTGCATCAGCATATGAACACCTGTTGAAAGCTTGATCTGTCACATACCTAAGCAATGGTAGAAGTCATATTCAGAAAATGACTCAACAGTGTCATTGATATATGGGGGAGAGTCCCGGGCCAGAGTCACGCACACTCAAAATTTCTTTAGGAATTTTTTTCTAGTTATTATTATTATTCTTACGCCGTTTTTTGGCTCAAAACATCTACCAGAGTTTTTGACGCATATACACAAAAGTTATATCAAAACGTGCGGCTCGGCCCCGACATGTGTGCTATGATTTATCTAAGACTTTTGGCGAACAATTTTGCCCAAAAATTGCCAAAAACCACACCAAAAAAATGAATAGGTGTCAATGGAGAGAATGTTTGAGAGGTAGAGTGGTGATGTCATCGCTAGAGTGTGGAGAAGAGAGAGAATTGTGTACAAAAAATAAAACGTATTTGATTACCATGGCCTCAAATGCACCACTACAGACACAATTTATACATAGAAACGTAGGAAAATGTGTCCTCTAGCTCACACTTGCTTTACTTTATCTGTCAGATTAATTGTTTTAGCTTGACATGCGAAGATTCGGCCGCAGCACCCATGAACAGCCTCATAGACTCCTATGTTAAGAGAGGTGGGGCTGTAACTGAAAAGATAGAAAACGAACACTTTTTAGAATTGCTCCCAAGAGCGCATTTCTTCACTTGTCAACACAAAATGCCTATGTAGACGTTCAGGAAGGGCTCAGCCGGCTTCACGTTAACCTGGTTTTATGATTGGAAACACGGTTTGGCCAGAAATCCTTCCTGTTCGAGGGGTGCTGTAAGCCTTTTCTCTGTCTTTCGAACTGCCATGACAGTTCCAGCTGCAACTTATTAGTTCGTTACTTAGCAACGTGCTTGAAAGAGGAGAGACGGTGGCCACGAATGACGGTGGCTATTTTACGAACATTAATTCATTTCACATTTAATAACTTTAATTGGAGGATATTTACTGGAGGAATCAAATTGGCTCTTTTTGTTTCGGGTGTATTTATAAACTGTACTCCAACTCAACTCTTCCTCTCTGGCTCTAAGTCTCTAAGGTAAGCGAACATCTTTTTTCAACTCTTTCGCTAGCATGCTATCTAAAATGTAGGTTTTTGACTTCTTTAACATTTGGGCTCATAGGTATTCATGTGCTTATCAGTCAGGATTTACAACTGACATTCCAACTAGCTGTAAAGATATGCTGTTTGCTAACATTAGCGACCAATGCTGAAATTAGCGCCTAAGCTAATTGCTAGTGCATCAGCATATGTTTTGCTAGCATGCTATCTAAGATGTGGGTTTTTGACTTCTTTAACATTTGGGCTTATGTATTCATGTGCTCATCAGTCAGGACGGTGGTGAAGGGTTGTGGGGAGGGTTATTTGTGTGCATTTTGACCGTTTATGGTTGTTTTCGGAGGGGGGGGGGGGGGGCGATCGGCGTTCGCGGGGGGCGGGGGGGCTCGTGCGGGGAGGTTTGAGGGCAGGGTTCATGTGGTGGGGTCCATAGGAATCTAACAAGATATTGGGGAGGTGTGTGGGAGGTCGGGATCGGCAGTTAATGGAGTTGCCGCTCCATAGAGAAACAGTGGGGATTAAATACAGGTCTTTTAGGAATTGCTATTTAAATTGTTGGGGGGGGCTTGCTGTAAAACATTCATAATCGTCTGGATACTGGTTGACCTTGCAAACTATTGGCTAGTGTTGTATGGGGAGTCCTGTAGTTTATAGATGATTGAACCTGTGTGTCAGCTACTAAGTGATTCATTGCACTGAATGGTTTGATTGACAGTTCATCATTAAGTCATTAATGTACAGACTGCCTGTGTGTATGCACATATATGTATCTATATATATATGTGTGTGTGTGTATGTGCGTGTGTGTATGTGTATGTGCGTGTGTGTTTTTCTCAATTAATGTTGGATAAAAAGCACTGTTTTTGTTAGTGTGATATCAGAACTGTGTGACCTAGTGCTAGCTTATTGCTGAATCCTGATTTGTTACATGTTTGATTGCATGTGGATTGATTTGACATTTAACACAGCTGTATAACTTTATAATGTTATCTGATATTTATAATGCGGTATCATTTTGATAAAAGGTGTATTTCTAATACCAAAGTCATAGCCATTGATGGCCTAATTCTGGCATTGGATGTATTTGGGTCATTTTACACTCTAAGTTTTTGAAAGCATTTATCACTATTATCAAATTAGAACCAAACTATTACTATGCTACTGAACTGTAATGTAAAGTGCTACCTGACACAGAGTGACCAATTGTTTACTGCTTGCTTACTACTTAAACTTAAACTGTGGCAGTGTGCTCAAGTGGAGCTGTCTTTAATCCTGCTGAAATTAGTGTTTACGCTACTACTAGTGCATCAGCATATGAACACCTGTTGAAAGCTTGATCAGTCACATACCTAAGCAATGGTAGAAGTCATATTGTGAAAATTACTCAACAGTGTCAGTGATGTATGGGGGAGAGTCCCGGGCCAGAGTCACGCACACTCAAAATTTCTTTAGGAATTTTTTTCTAGTTATCTACTGCACTCACAAAATGCATCTGTAAGTTTCTGTTGAAATGATTTACTGTAAATGTATTTGCGGGTTATGGGGACTTCGGTTTTGACCAAAAGAATCATTCTGAGGTATAAAGCTTTTAGTTACATATATAGTAAATAAATAGAGCGCACATACAGAAAACCACAAGGACAAAACCCTTAATGATATGAGACAGGACTAATGGAGAAAAATAGTGAGAACAGGAGAAAAGTGCCTATGAAGTGGCCTAATGCAGGAAGGTGCTGTATCCCACTGTTTCCACTTGGACAAACAGACAAACAGGCCTACACTCTCCAATCCAGCCCTCATTCAACAGTTTCCTGAAGATGCTCACCCTCCCCCCATCCCAGATGGTACGATCCTCCTCACACTCCTTCACACTGCACTCCTTCAAAGCCATGCATGCATACAAACATGAAAAGAATACAATTATAGAAACACATGTGCAAATAGTTTGAAATTCATACTGTTGTGGATTCAAAACTGAGATACGGGAGTAAATATGAGGTTATTTTGTCATTTATTGCAGAGAACATGATGCATTCATAATGAAGACACATCAAGTATGAATTAAGGCCTTCATGATAATGTAATCTGACAGCAAGCTGCACAGACCATTATCTGACTCTGTCCTTAAGAAACAGGTTTTGTAATCCACAAGAAAAGGAGGTGTTTGTTGGGTGATTTGTCAGAGACCATGGGGAGGGGATGTGAGGTGTCCAATTAGATGTCCAAAGTGTTCGTGGTGGCTCATAGGGGGTTGTTCAGAAATCTGGTGAGGGAGAGAGAGAGAGAAATCCAGAGACAGTTGACAGGTGAAAGGTAGGAGAGGATCTTTTCCAGATTTAGAGAGGAAGGTCAGGGGTCAGGGTTGGTGATGCATGAGCTAGGGTTTCAGTACCTTGACGGTCTGGATACAGGGTGGGCCAGGGGCTTGTGGGGTGGGTGAAGTCTGGATACAGGGTGGGCCAGGTAGGGGCTTGTGGGGTGGGTGAAGTGTGGATACAGGGTGGTCCAGGTAGGGGCTTGTGGGGTGGGTTAAGTCTGGATACAGGGTGGGCCAAGTAGGGGCTTGTGGGTTGGGTGAAGTCTGGATACAGGGTGGGCCAGGACAGAGAGCAAAGACATGAAGATGGGCAAACTGACCATCTGGCTGTCCGGGGGGAGAGAAGTGTTACATCTTATACCTCCATGTACCAACTCATCTCTTGAGCTTAACAGTGAGCTGAATGCTCCATTGTTCTTTCACAGTCCAAATATCTGCTTGACTTCTCACATCAGATGAATACATGAAAACCTGTGGTATTTTAATATGACTAAGTAAGGTCTTAGATAAGGGTTTCTACGGGACATGGTTGCTGCTTTTCACTTCCACATACAACATTGCATTAAAATCCTGGCTATTTTGACTATGACCTCCATCATTCAGAGTTGCATGGAATAATACACTCTGGCAATTTTGACCTTCTTCATCAGCAACTCTGACCTTCAGTCCCTCCTCATAAAGACACAACTTATTTGCTATTACTTCTATCATTACACAAAGCCAGAGTCATCCTGTTATCTAGATACATGTTAAAATGATTCCATAAAATTGTGTGATTTTTATTAAATTTATACATTACTGAGTGATCAAGATATAGTTGTAGCAACATCAACATCATTCCACCACAATAGTTTAGGCCACTGTACTGCACAAGACCGGATTAACTGGAAAGATGGCTGCACCCTGTAAGCCCTTGCCTGCCTCACTGAGCCACTGAGCACTTTTCATAGACATGAATAGGGGCGCTATCTTTGAAGAGCCGGTTGGCTGTGTCTACTGTATATAAGTCTATGATCCTATCATGTAGGACTGTAGTTACTGCATGTTGGCCCAGTAGCTGTAGGACTGTAGATGTGGTGTTACTACATGTTGGCCCAGTAACTGTAGGACTGTAGATGTGGTGTTACTGCATGTTGGCCCAGTAGCTGTAGGACTGTAGATGTGGTGTTACTGCATGTTGGCCCAGTAGCTGTAGGACTGTAGATGTGGTGTTACTGCATGTTGGCCCAGTAGCTGTAGGACTGTAGATGTGGTGTTACTGCATGTTGGCCCAGTAGTTGTAGGACTGTAGATGTGGTGTTACTGCATGTTGGCCCAGTAGCTGTAGGACTGTAGATGTGGTGTTACTGCATGTTGGCCCAGTAGCTGTAGGACTGTAGATGTGGTGTTACTGCATGTTGGCCCAGTAGCTGTAGAACTGTAGATGTGGTGTTACTGCATGTTGGCCCAGTAGCTGTACAGAAGTTCTCTCAGGTCACTGCTGGGATAACTTGGCCCCAGACATCAGTGCTTTGGTTCGTTTTTTATTGTGGATACGCAAGTGTCTCTTCAGATGGGAATTTGTTTTACATGAATAGTCACAGTGGGGGCAGCTGTATGACTCTCCTGTGTGGATCCTGCTGTGACGAGTGAGCTTAACCCTATGTCTAAAGGTTTTACCACAGAGGTCACAACTGTAGGGCTTCTCTCCAGTGTGGATCCTGCTGTGAATAGTGAGATAACCTGCCTGCCTAAAGGTTTTACCACAAAGGTCACAGTAATAGGGCTTCTCCCCAGTGTGGGTCCTGCTGTGAACAGTGAGTTTATCTAACCGGCTAAAGGTTTTACCACAGAGAACACAGCTGTAGGGCTTCTCTCCAGTGTGGATCCTGCTGTGAATAGTGAGAGTACCTGCATGTCTAAAGGTTTTACCACAGAGGTCACAAATGTAGGGCTTCTCTCCAGTGTGGATCCTCCTGTGAAGAGTGAAATGACTTGCCTGGCTAAAGGTTTTACCACAGAGGTCACAGCTGTAGGGCTTCTCTCCAGTGTGGATCCTGCTGTGAAGAGTGAGAGTACTTGCTTGTCTAAAAGTTTTACCACAGAGGTCACAGCTGTAGCGCTTCTCTCCAGTGTGGATACTGCTGTGAAGAGTGAGAGCACCTGCCACTCTAAAGGTTTTACCACAGAGGTCACAGATGTAGGGCTTCTCCCCTGTATGGATTCTGCTGTGATGAGTGAGAGCACCTGCCTCTCTAAACGTTTTAACACAGAGGTCACAGCTGTAGGGTTTCTCTCCAGTGTGGATTCTGCTGTGTCTTCTGAAACTGTTAGCCTGTCTAAAGGTTTTACCACAGAGCTCACAGCTGTAAGGCTTCTCCCCAGTGTGGATCCTGCTGTGAACAGTGAGTGTACTTGCCTCTCTAAAGGTTTTACCACAGAGGTCACAGCTGTAGGGCTTTTCTCCAGTGTGGATCTTCATGTGCTTGATGAGGTTCCTGGATGAGGAAAGGCTCTTCCCACAGGTGTCACACTTATGTGTCTCCATAACTCAGGCCTCTCTTTGCTCTCTGTCTGGTCTGTCCGGGTCCTGTCTGGTGTGAAGTCTCTGGAGGCTTGTTTCTCTCTGGCTGAGTCTCTCTGTAGTCTCTCTCTGCTTTCTGGAAGAAGTCTCCCACTGTCTATACTCCGCCCACGATCAGGTATGATTGGCCAACAAGGGATCTGGAGAAAACAGTTTCAAGTTAGTGAACATTCAGCCTTCATATATATCAAGGAACGATGCTGTCCATCATAATGTTCACTCTGCATACTGTATGTACTGTTGATCATTTGGTGAGCAGAGTGTTTCTCATGTGTCTTTTGTCTGGAAAAACACATTATATTGTGATGACTATTGGGGCAGAATTCTCATCCGGACCAAGTAGAAGCTTCACGCAAGAGTTTGAATGCAAATGGCCCTCCTGCCCGTGGCTCACAGAGGTCGTGCGGAAAGAGCGATCCACCCTCCGAGTCGCGGAAAGGACATGGCACAAGTCCAAGAAGGATCAAGAGCTCGACAAGTATCACTCCCTCCTCAAGTCCTTCTCCGCTCACATAACGGAGGCAAAAACAGACTACTTCCTGCAGACAGTTCCCTGAACCCTCCCTGTCTATCCACTCCCACGCTATGTCTGACCCCTCTATCTGTCTTTCTTCCTTTTCCCCCTATCTGAGGTGGACATATCTGATCTCATCCTCTCCTCCTGTCCTCCTCTTGCCCCCTGGACCCCATCCCTTCCCCTCTATTCCAAACCATATCTCCCTCTATCACACCGTTCCTTCTCCATGTCCTCAACACCTCTGGCATTTTCCCCTCAGCATACAAACAGGCCATAGTTAAACCCTTACTCAAAAAACCCTCTCTTAACCCAGCCATCCTCCAGAACTATAGACCGGTTTCACTGCTACCCTTCTTTTCTAAACCAATTGAGCAATTGTATCTATCCAAATCTACCCAGACGATGCCATGTCACCCCACTCCTCATTGCCCTCCACTGGCTTCCCATCATGGCCCGTATCAGATTCAAGACCCTGGTGCTGATCATCCGAGCAGTGAACTGGACTGCCCCAAATTATATCAACTCTCTCCTCCAGCCTTACACCCCTGCCCGCCACCTACGGGCCTCTTCTGACAACTGCCTAGTGGTCCCCCCTCTCAAGAGCACCAGAGCCTAACACAAACTCTTCCACTGTCTGGCTCCTCAATTGTGGAATCAACTCCCCACCCTCATCAGAAACACAGACTGTCTCCTCACCTTCAAGAAAAGGCTCACAACCCATTTATTCTGAGAATTGAAACTTAGAAACATTAGAATTAGTATGGCACTCAGAAATATCACTTCTTGTTGCTTTATGACTAGCGTCACAGAGACTACTGCCTGGCGGAGGCTCACCTCAAAACTTGTATAATGTTCAGCTGAATGCTCTTATAGTTCTTCCCTTGGCACTTATTGGATCTCATGATGTGTGTTTTGTAACCTAGATGCCCGATATGTTGGGGTATATCAAGTTGCTATGCTCAGTAACTGAAGCTCTTTTGTAAAGCTCTTTCTTGTAAGTCACTTTGGATAAAAGTGTCTGCTAAATAAATAAATGTAAATGACTTCACTAGTTTTCAATCAAGGGAATAAAAACATGGACATTTACACCAGAGAATTCCAAATCACTTAGGTTTGGTGCAAAGCTTTATATTCTAGAAATTCTGTTCACCTCCCTTGTGTCAGTATTATAAAATACAGCAGCTATCTTGATTGTTGTCAGCACTTCAGTTGCTTAACACCTTTTCAAGACCTGTTGTCCAGTAACTTTCCACTGTATGGCAATGGACCTGTGTCCAATGGCCTGATCACAATCAGTGATGTTAACAAACTATTATAAATCTGCAGACTATTAGTTTAATATTATATCCATTTAACTAAGGTTTTCTACGCTCTAACATGAGAACTGCATCTTCAGCAAACAACTCCTCTTGATGGTGTCGTTTCTAGAATCAGATACTTAGATACTTAGATCATTCTTGAATCAACTGCTGATCAAGTGTTAAATTCATTGTAGTTCATTGGATCGCATGGACAAAATGGTTTCACGAATTGATTAGTGAAATATTAATATTATTGACCTAAATCTTTAACAAATACATCTCCCTGGCACAGTAAAATCAGTGTTTGCATAAACTTACTTGGCGAATAAAGTTGATTCTAAGAAATGGATGAACTTACCGAACTGTTTTGCCAACAATGGTGATAATACCACGCTGTCCTCCTCAGTCGTATTTCACGATAATAAAATAGTGAAACTTCA
Organism: Neosalanx taihuensis; assembly: GCA_030340665.1. NCBI lineage: Eukaryota > Metazoa > Chordata > Actinopteri > Osmeriformes > Salangidae > Neosalanx > Neosalanx taihuensis. The sequence goes on along the minus strand of JARGSH010000050.1, from coordinate 1,182,693 downwards.
AACGTTGATCTCAAAATGTTTAGATAAAATGAACAGAATTGAATGTTTTTAGACAGAATTAACTAAATCAGCAGCAGCCGGCTGGTATCAAAGAATGCGGAAGTGACGCGTGTCACGTGGGACCAGACCCCTGGTCTCTCTCAGCAGACATGCCGATTTCCCCCAGTGGCCACTCGTGGTATTGCAACATAAAATCCCCATGGGGCCCAGAAAGCATTTTTCCCATAGACCCCGTAATAGTAAAAGAGAAGCCTGTAAAAAGGTTCTCAGGACACCTACAGCTGTAACCACTATTAATTGCAAATCTTTTTATTCCATATTTTTAAGTAATGGACTTTTAAACCGTCAAAAACTGTTCTAAAGGCCAGAAAAGCCCCCACAAAATCTTATTCTTATGGTGACATCACAGCCGTGCGCCTACACTCCCAAGCGCGGTCCTGCAGTGTCTCGGGAACATTACACTGTTCAGCCACTCTATCAAGTCTGTTGTTTTTGTTATGTTATGTTATGTTCGTTATATTGTAAATAGTTAATGTTCAGTAAAATCACATTATTACTTTGAAAAGTTTTAACTTATTTCATTTTTCTTTTTTGTTTTATTGGTATGCCACATTCCTGCCAAAGTGAATTCTATGTTTGTTAATCTTGCATAGTGAATAAACCCCCATTCTGATTCAGATTCGGATTAGAAAGCCTTGTATAGGAACACCTAATTATATTAAATACACCACACAACGCAATTTGTATTTATTTATTCAGTAGCATGTGGCTCAGTATAGGTTCTGACATCTCACTACAGGAGAAAACAGTGTTTTAGGGTCGACTATAAATAGAAAAAATAAATAGGTCGACTATATCTAGCTCCATTCTACGCATGGCTAGCTGGTGACTGTACTCCCTCTCCTTAGCTTCCATCTGCAAATGATACATCTGAAGGTTGGAGTGAGCGCTATCATCTGTAGGAGAAGGGTTAATGTTTAAGGCCTCAACACTAACATCTGCTTCTTCTACCTCCTTTTTCTTCTCCTCAGACTCAAATAAACAATGAAGGGAACTGTCTGCAGACCGTCCTGAAGGCAAACATCTTTGTTGAATCAACAAACGGACTATACTCTCCCTTAAGTCAGCTAGCTTCAAAGTCTTGGGGGGTATTGCACGAAAGTAGAATAAAGAAAGCCAGAATAACTGAGCAAGCGCGGCTTGACCTAGTCTGGCCGTCGTATCCTGGCTTAATTGGTTGCACGTTTGCCAAGCCAGGATGAAAAGGCGCGGCTATGTCAAGCCAGATGTAGGTAGTCAGGATTAATGCGTGTTCACGGCATTCTTAAATAGACCTCGCGATCGCTCACAGAATCACCGATCAGAACATGGAAAAGAGTCGCGCAACATATTTCACGGCCGCAGAACAACAGCTCCTGATGGAGTTTTATGAGGAGGAGAAGGATATTAATTAAAAAAGGGCAATACTCAAGCCATAATAAAAGAAAGAGAATAAGCCTGGCAGACAATAGCGGACCGGATTAATGCGTTAGTATTCAAAAAGTGTACAATCCTCTGGAGCTGTCATAATTGGGCTACAATTAAGCATGTCCATGAGTTTAACTTTTTCTGCGAATGTTACGTAGGTGTACAGACACAGTAAATATTACAGTAAACCGCAACTTTATTGATGCACAGGTAGAGAAGACGCGGAGAGACTGTTTATCCAATCAGAATGCAGAACACAATGCACGTGGCAAATCCGTGAAGTGAACCGTGATATCGCGAGGATTCACTGTACTGAACCATGATATCGCGAGGGTTCACAGTACTGAACCGTGATATAGCGATGGTTCACTGTAATGCAATAAAACAGTGGTCTTCAACCCTGGTCCTCAGGACCCACTGTCCTGCATGTTTTGGATGTTTCCCCCTTTCCACACACCTGATTCTAATGCATGATCGTTTACCAGGATTCTTCAGAGCTAGATAACGACCCATGCATTAGAATCAGGTGTGTTGGAGCAGGGAAACATCTAAAACATGCAGGACAGTGGGTCCTGAGGACCAGGGTTGAAGACCACTGCAATAAAACATATTTATGAAACCTCGACGGCAGTTTGACAAGCAGTCTTCATCAGCATATCAATATAACACTTGGCCAGAGTAATAATAATACCACTTAAATCAATATTAAAAGACTGTTGTAGATTTAATTGAAATGAGAAATGACAATATACTAAATATGTGTAAATGTTAAATGCATTATAATTAAAATGATGCAACATATTTAAAAAGATCATGGACATGCTGTAAAACATGTGAATTCCTCACAGGATTGACTGTGGAAATGCAGGTGAATCACTAGGATTAATCTTAGCCTGGCTGTTAGCCTGGTCCGGAGCAGGCTAGCTGCGGAGAATAAATCACCATGGTAACTTGGCCAGGCTAAGTTTTATCGGCTTTCGTGCAACCGACTTGAGGCTAAATTCAGCCAGGATAACCAACATAGCCCGGCTTAATCCCTTATCCTAGTTTTGTGCAATACCCCCCTGGTTGAAAGCACCTGTCTTGTAAACAGGAGATCCTGGGTTCAAATCCCAGCAGCACCTTTGTAGACTTTATTGTAAGAATGAGCACATGTATGTTGCATAAAGGCCCTCTTGCTTTTCCAGTTAAGAACGTCTGAATAAGTCAGGTGTTTCAGAATGTCTTTCATTGACATCAGCAAGCCCGGCTAGCTCAGTCGGTAGAGCATGAGACTCTTAATCTCAGGGTCGTGGGTTCGAGCCCCACGTTGGGCGTGGCAACTTTATGGCCTTTCCTGCACTTTCCAAAACTAAGTTTCTGCCCGGTCTTTAACCAGGGACCTTTCGCGTGTTAGGCGAACATGATGACCACTACACTACAGAAATCAACTGCTTGTAAATAGCGGGAAACCCAGTATGCAAAAATACACGATTCAAAAAACACGACACTGAACAGGGACACCTCTTTAAGGCAACGCAGGAATTTCGGCTTGTCGAAAATGTTTTTCATCAAGCTAACAACAATCAGGGTGGTCTGAGTCATACCTTCCCAGCGCTGGTTCTCAGGCTTCCTGCTGAGCATGTTTCAGACCTGATCGGGTGCTCGCAGGGATCAGCAGAAGCTAGGGAATGAGCGTACAAGTGGCACCAGGGCACCTGACTTGGCGTTTCCGAAAGCAACAGGCCAACTCCAACGAGCCTCAACTTAGTCAGTGGGCATAATTGCAATTTGACAAAAGCAGAATGAAGTTTCTGCCCAGTTTTGAACCAGGGACCATCCGTGTGTCAGGCGAACGTAATAACTACTGTTCCAAAATGGTGGCGATTCGTAAAATAAAACTTGTGTGAAAGTAAAACTAGCGCGAAAGGTTTGTGAATGTGGCCGTGGCTCTCGATGATGGTTTGAATGACACAAGGGTGGTGTGAGTAATAAAATAAAATCGTTCCGCTCCAAATGTCCATATCGCAAAATGTTTTCGCAGCGTGGCAGTGGGTCTTATCGACCTAAGGAAGCGCGAGTGTGGCCAGGTGGACAATTCAGATTTAAGCTGCTGTGGTGACAAGGAGGCAGTGCAGCATGTGACGAGGTGGCCGAGTGGTTAAGGCGATGGACTGCTAATCCGTTGTGCTCTGCACGCGTGAGGTCGAATCTCATCCTCGTTGGCAAGCTATATTCATTTTCCCTTGGTGTGAGTTGCGTCAAGCTTGTGCTTCCTTTACTAAACCACAGTGCCACGTACCCTAACGAGCTGAAGGGATTATCCATCCTCTTCAACTCTGACGGTCTGCAGGCAGAACCAAGATCCGTGGTTTCCACCCATATTTGCGGTGTTATAAGCCCCCCTGCCACCTCGAACATGTCCCCTTTTTGGCATTCTCAGAATGCTTCCACCCCGGCCACGCTGAGGTGAAGCATCCGCTATACAGTGTACTGATTGTGGACTTTGTGCACGGACGCGCAGTCACTACTAACGTCAGTTTATGCTTCACTAGACAGACTGCATGTCATTTCTCTAAGGAATCAAAGTCATCTAATATCTGAATAAATACTTTGTTTACGGTAAATCAACCTCTTAGTATCGTGAGTAACTAAAAAAAACACTCTTTCGCTCTGCTCTGCTGTCGCTCCGCTCAGCCCTTCTATCATTGATTAGCAGCGTCTAAGCAGAGCTGCGTCACTGTTCGGGAGAGGGTTTTACAAACTCGTTTTTCTCTAAAACTTTTAATAAAAACATGCCCATAAATGATGATTATATTACAGGAACACATGTCCGCTATCACCTGGTGAAAAGTAAAAACAAGATTCGGCCCCACATTTATAGCTACAGCCTGTTTTAATCAGCTATGTTGCTAGTCGCAATTCTGCGACTTTGGCACTTAAAGGGTTAAACCTTTACTCTGTGGGCTGTAGTGTTCCCTGCTGCTGTTGCAAACTGCAATGACCCTGCGGAACAAATAAAGGATTATCTTATCTTATCTAGTACACCAACATTCACAACCCTGCCCCGTGTGAGGTTCAAACTCACAAACACGCACTGCAGCCTGCGCCATCGATTCAGCTGCATTGCTCCACCCCTCTTACCACCCAGTGGAGCAGATTAATGACAGCCTCCAGCCCCAGTGGCCTAAGGGATAAGGCACTGGCCTCCTAAACCAGGGATTGTGGTGTCAAGTCCCATATGGGGTGACAGGCATCTGAGTGGCGCAGCGGAAGCGTGCTGGGCCCATAACCCAGAGGTCGATGGATCGATACCATCCTCTGCTATGAGATTTTGAACACCCACGCTCTCCTGGCCTTTACTGCTTGCGCTGTCTTTTGCCCCACACTTGCGTTGTGTCGGGGGTCGTTGGAACACACAAGATCATCTGCCTTGTCCATTAAGGCAACGTAGGAATTTTAGCTAGTTGAAAGTTTTTCAGCAAGCTTACAACAATCAGGGTGGTCTGAGGCAAACCTTCCCAGCGCTGGTTGTCAGGCTTCCTGCTGAGCATGTTACAGACCTGATCGGGTCCTCGCAGGGATTAGCCGAAGCTATGGAATGAGCGTACAAGCGGCACCAGGGCACCTGACTTGGCGTTTCCGAAAACAGGCCAACTCAAACGAGACTCAACTTAGTCAGTGGGCATAATTGGAATTTGACAAAAACAGAATTAAGTTCCTGCCAGTTTCGAACCAGGGACCATCCGTGTGTAAGGCGAACGTAATAACCACTACAGTACAGAAACCAACTGCTTAATAGAGCGGGAAACCCAGAAAAAACTGTTCCGAAATGGTGGCTGTTCGTAAAAAAAAACTAGTGCGAAAGGTTTCTGAACGTGGCCGGGGCTCTCGATGATGGTTTTAATGACACAAGGGTGGTGTGAGTAATACAATAAAATTGTTCCGCTCCAAGTTTCCATATCACGAAACGTCTTCGCAGCATGGCAGTGTGTCTTATCGACCGAAGGAAGCGCGATTGTGGCCTGGTGGACAATTCAGACTTCAGCTGTCGGCGGTGACAAGCAGTGAAGCAAGTGACGAGGTGGCCGAGTGGTTAAGGCGATGGACTGCTAATCCATTGTGCTCTGCATGCGTGAGTTCGAATCTCATCCTCGTCGGCAAGCAATGAAGCGCCCACTTTTTTGGAAGTTCGACTTCTTCCGTCGCTTGGCGCATCGTGCTCCTACCGAATCTGCGTATGCGCCGCAAGATGATTGTGCCCGTTGGGGGACGGCTTGCTCCTAGGTGGCATCTTCGATGTGTCGGCAGATTATTTCATCAGACTTTCCCTTGGTGTGAGTTGCGTCAAGCTTGTACTTCCTTTACTAAACCACGGTGCCTCGTACCCTAACGAGCAGAAGAGATTATCCACCCTCTTCAACTCTGATGGTCTGCGGGCAGGACCAAGGTCCGAAACAAACATGAAAAAGAGCTCGTCCTTGGGTTGGCTCGAACTACCATCCTTTCGGTTAACAGCCGAACGCGCTAACCAATTGTGCCGCAAAAACCCTCCCTCTGCCTTCCCTAGGTGACATTTTCAATGTGTCGGCAGATTATTTCATCAGACTTTCCCTTGGTGTGAGTTGCATCAAGCTTGTGCTTCCTTTACTAAACCACGGTGCCTCGTACCCAAACGAGCAGAAGAGATTATCCACCCTCTTCAACTCTGATGGTCTGCAGGCAAGATCCGAAACAAACATGAAAAAGAGCTCGTCCTTGGGTGGGCTCGAACCACCATCCTTTCGGTTAACAGCCGAACGCGCTAACCAATTGCGCCACAAAGACCCTGCCACTGCCTTCCCCATACAATCCATGTCTGAAAGCAGGTAGCGCAAACATGGCCTATAAGACAAGTATGAGCTGGCAGCGGGTGGCGATGACTCAAAAACGGCGTCCGGAATACAAGAACAAAGGTAAAACGTGCGTGAAAGTAAAACTAACGCAAAAGGTTTCTGAACGTGGCCGGGGCTCTCGATGATGGTTTTAACCCTTTAGGTGCCAGGGTTTTTTCAAGAAAATATAAAATTTTGATATCAAGATTTCAAAAGGCTATAACTTGAAAGTGGTTTGAGATAAAGGTATACTGTCAATGAGAAAGTTGTTCAGTATGACTCAAAGTTTGTGATGGGAATTCATTTTTTTCATCTAATTTGCATATGATGACGTCACAAGGTGGCGGCTATAATGGAAAATGGAAACCTCAACTTGGAGGTTTCAAAAGGCTATAACTTGAAAGTAGTTTGAGATAAGGGAATATATTCAACATTCAACGTGAAATATCTTTAGTATGAAACTAAATTTGGGATAGAAATACGTTTACTGATCCAACTTGTCTAATCAATTGGCGTGTTGACCACACTGATGCTCAGAACCGCATCTAAAATGCAGTTGTACTATTTCCTGGATCTGTGTGGAAACAGGCATGTTTTCATCCGTGGTTTCCAACCATATTTGCGGTGTTATGAGCCCCCCTGCCACCTCGAACATGTCCCCTTTTTGGCATTCGCAGAATGCTTCCACCCTGGCCAGGCTGAGGTGAAGCATCCGCTATACAGTGTGCTGATTGTGGACTTTGTGCACGGACGTGCAGTCACTACTAATGTCAGTTTATGCTTCACTAGACTGGGGGTCTTCAGACTTCACTGACTGCATGTCATTCCTCTAAGGCACATATGTCAGAGTCAAGGCCCGCGGGCCACATCCGGCCCGCGAGAAGGTTTTTTACGGCCCCTGGGATGATCTTGATTTATTATTAGAACCGGCCCGCAGACCGCAGCAAGCCGGCAGCCCGCAGATCTTTTACACGCACCAATACTACATTTCCCACAATGCAACGGTGACGCACCGAGCAGTAGGCTGCTTCATTTCAATATTTATTGGCACAGCAGTCGTCAGCATCACAGTAAAATTAACTTTCAGATACCCATCAAAAATGGCAAAACGGAAGGTGGACACTGAGAACCGGGGGTTTCAAACAAGGTGGGAGTCGGAGTATATGTTCACGGAGGTAGCTGGAAAACCTGTGTGTCTTCTGTGTGGAGAAAGTGTGGCGGTACTGAAAGAGTATAATCTGAGACGACATTATGAAACGAAACACGCGGACAAAAACAAGAATATGGACATGGAACAAAGGCTACAAAAGGCAGAGGAATTAAAACGAGGCCTCAACTCTCGACAGGCTCTGTTCAAAAAAGCCAAATCACAAGGCCAGGCTGCTGTCAAGGCCAGTTTTATTTTGGCAGAAGAGATCGCTAAATCAGCCCGGCCATTTACGGAGGGGGATTTCATCAAAAACTGCATGATTAAAGTTTGTGACGAAGTTTGCCCAGAAAAAAGGCAACTCTTTTTAAATGTGAGTCTGAGCAGAAACACCATTGCCGAGAGAGTAGACCAGTTGTCCATCAATCTAAAAGAGCAGCTTGTGAAAAAGGGAAAATATTTCATTGCATATTCCTTGGCTGTGGATGAGAGCACCGACATTTCTGACATTGCCCAGTTGTCAATTTTCATCCGCGGAGTGGACTCCAGCCTAAGCGTGACAGAGGAGTTTTTGGCTTTACGTCCTATGCATGGCACAACTACGGGGCATGATTTGTATGAAGAGGTGTCAAGATGTGTAAATGAGATGGAGCTGCCTTGGGAAAAACTCGTGGGTTTGACAACCGACGGAGCACCTGCGATGTGTGGACACAGGAGCGGACTGGTGGCGAAGATACGGGAAAAGATGCAAGAGGAAAACGCGACAGGTGAGCTGACAGCTTATCATTGTATCATACACCAGGAAGCGTTGTGCGGTAAAGCCTTGAAAATGGAGCATGTAATGAGCATCATCACGCGCACAGTTAACTTTATCAGAGCCAAAGGTTTGAATCACCGCCAGTTCAAGGCATTTCTGACGGAGTTAGAAACGGAGCATGGTGATTTGCCTTATCACACAGAGGTGCGATGGCTAAGCCAGGGAAAGGTGCTTCAAAGATGTTTCGAGCTTCGTGAGGAGATTTGTCTGTTCTTGGACAGCAAAGGGAAAGACACAACACAACTCCGAGACGAAATGTTTCTGTGTGAAATGGCTTTTCTGTGTGACATTACGAGTCATCTGAATGCAATGAACTTGCAGCTGCAGGGTCGGGATCGTGTCATCTCTGATATGTACAGTACAGTGAAGGCATTTAAAACCAAACTGACTCTGTGGGAGACGCAGATGCGGAAAGAAAATTTGAGCCACTTTCCCAGCTGCCAGACCATGAAAGAGAAGCTCTCTACCAGTGCGTTCCCGAGCGCACAGTTGGCTGATAAAATAGGTATGCTTGCCGCTGACTTTCGACGCCGATTTGCTGACTTTGAAGCACAAAAAAGCAGGTTGGAACTGCTCGGTAACCCATTTGCTGTTGACGTGGAAAGCTCACCACCAAACCTCCAAATGGAGTTGATTGACCTCCAATGCAATGATGCACTGAGGGCAAAATATGCGGCAGTGGGTGCTGCGGAGTTCGCCCGTTTCGTCCCCGACACAATGCCCCAGCTGCGCATCCAGGCTGCTCAAACGTTGTCTATGTTTGGCAGCACATACCTGTGTGAACAACTGTTTTCTTTGATGAACCTGAACAAAACATCACACAGAAGTCGACTTACTGCTGAACACCTCCACTCAATTCTGAGGATTTCCTCAGCTCAGAGCCTTACCCCGAACATTGATGAACTTGTGAAAAAGATGGGACACCACCAAGTATCACCCTCAACCTCAAACAAGTGAACATTACTGTGCAATCACATATTTAGAGTTTAAAAGTTAAAGTTTAATATTTGTTTTCACTGCATGTTACTTCTCCTTAAACAAAGTGTTGTTTTTGATTAATAGATTTTTGCACTTTATTTTATTGTATTTCAATCCAATTATATTTTAAAAATATTTCAGTTGAGTGGATGATAGAAAATTGCTATTATTGTTTTTTTCTTTGAAGTAAATTTAGCCCACTTTTGCTAAAATAGAAAATATAGGCTACTGATGGTGCCTTGAATACCGGTTTCTTTCATTTAATGTTCATGTTATGGGGATTTTTATATAAAGGAAATTTGTCTTTTGTGTCTGTTGAAAATTAAAGATTACTGACAGAGCCATAAGAAAATATTGCTTTATTTATCTGATCATATTGGAATATATTTGTTAGGTTTTCAGTAGGTTCAATTAGGTTCACTAGACTATATGCGTCATTTAAAATGTTTTCAATGAACATTCGAACAGTCCGGCCCTCGGCTTGTAGCTAAATTTTTTATTTGGCCCTCCGTCCATTTGACTTTGACACCCCTGCTCTAAGGAATCGGAGTCATCTAATATCTGAATAAATACTTTGTTGACGGTAAATCAACCTCTTAGTATCGTGAGTAACTAAAAAAAACACTCTTTCCCTCTGCTCTGCTGTTGCTCCGCTCAGCCCTTCTATCACTGATTAGCAGCGTCTAAGCAGAGCTGCGTCACTGTTCGGGAGGGGGTTTTACAAACTCGTTTTTCTCGAAAACTTTAAATAAAAACATGTCCATAAATGATGATTATATTAAAGAAACACATGTCCACTATCACCTGGTGAAAAGTAAAAACAAGATTCGGCCCCACATTTATAGCTACAGCCTGTTTTAGTCAGCAATGTTGCTAGTCGCAATTCCGCGACTTTGGCGCCTAAAGGGTTAATGACACAAGGGCGGTGTGAGTAATACAATAAAAACGTTCCGCTCTGATTTTCCACATGGCAAAACGTTTTCGCAGCGTGGCAGTGGGTGTTTGAGATAATATTACTACTTACTATACAGGGCTTGCCTGGCATTTCAAAATGGGCTCCTCCGGGATTTGAACCCAGGACCTCTCGCACCCAAAGCAAGACTCATACCCCTAGACCAACGAGCCAACTTGATGCTGCATTATTAGTTAAAAGCTACTCTTAGAGGGGGGGAAGAAGGGCTAGAATCGATGCTTTCACATCCACGCCATCGGTTTGGTTCCCCTTTCAAAATAGGGTCTCCCTGCTTTGTCTGCTATCCTGCATTTGGACTGTAAATAGTTTCAACCGCAAAAAAAATAAAACTCCTTCGAGACGGATTTGAACCAGCGACCCAAGGATTTCCATTCCAGTCATAAACTACAGTCCTCCAACTTGATGCTGCATTGTCCGTTAAAAGCTACTCTTAGAGGGGGGGAAGAACGGCTAGAATCTGTGCTTTCACAGATGATCTGGTGACTGTGGAGGCCAGGTCATCTGGCACAGCACCCTGTCTGTAACGGGGATTTCCACCAGTCTAGGTGGCTGTGGTTCCATGGTGTAACGGTCAGCACTCTGGGCTCTGAATCCAGCGATCCGAGTTCAAATCTCGGTGGAACCTGGGACGGTGGTTGAGGATGCATCACTTTTTATCGAGTCATAATCACAAGTATCAGGATTCACCATACAACTATGTGAAGAGTGAAGGTATGTCCTCAGTCATGAACTGAAAGGGGCAAAAACAGCCCCTTCTCCCCGTCAGGGAATTGAACCCTGGTCTCCCGCGTGACAGGCGGGGATACTAACCACTATACTAACGAGGACACGACGACAGATGCAGTTTTCCATCGGATATCACCATCAACTCAAGGGCCCTGAATGGAAGGCGGGAATCCACGTGGCAGATGGGGCTGGGCAACATGTCGATGTTTTTTCTCATCTGGATGTCCTCAAAAAGCTTACCACGCGGTCAAACCAACTCAAAGACAAGGATGTCGACCACAAAAGCAATGCATTGGCCGGGAATCGAACCCGGGCCTCCCGCGTGGCAGGCGAGAATTCTACCACTGAACCACCAATGCCACCGTATAAGTTTCCTATGAGGTCATGTGGCACGAGTCGCTCTCACCGTTACGCCTAGGCAAGAGGATGGAGACGTGCCAAATTGCACCAAGAGTTCAAATCTCGGTGGAACCTGGGTCGGTGGTCGAGGACGCATCACTTTTTATCTAGTCATAATCACAAGTATCAGGATTCACCATACAACTATGTGAAGAGTGAAGGTATGTCCTCAGACATCCGAGTAGCGATGTGATGGTGATGCGGGTGGGAACCAAAAGGGGCAAAAACAGACTCTTCTCCCCGTCCCAATGCAGAACTTGATTCTCATCTTCTACCTGGAGTTCAGGGAGAAATCCACTAACGAGCGCACGACAAAGCGCTACAGGGAAAGCATCCGCTGTAAACTCAGTGTTTGTCAAACATCCTAGTAAGCCTTTCCAAGTAATCTGTAGGCTCCTAAACTTCTGTTTGCAGTCATACGCTTTACTCCAGTCTAGCATGCCTCCTTTTGGTATCACTGCTATCAACGACGGTTGAGTGCATCATAAGGTCCTTGTGGCAGTGTATAACTATCAACTGGGGTCACTAGTTTCTCTGGTGGTTTTTGTACTGGCTGCACCTGACCAGATTCTTTCCTTAACAGTTACTTTTCTCTGTCTATGGCTCTCCTGCATAGCCACAGCAATAGTAACAACATCATATTAATCAACTGTAAAGCAGGCTGCAAATCTTTGGTAGTCTTTCTTATTTCTCTACAGAAATATTGCTACTCTCCACCTGTTTCAGTTCATCCAAACTCTTAGTTGTGGCACTAGTGCTCACTTTTAGCTACTGTGTGTCAATGTGTTTTTGTCATGATATTGATTGCATTCATTCCGCTGTATCCGGGTCGTTGAGACCCGCCACGTTGTCTATTATACCAACCCCACGCTGCCTCTGGGTCATTTACCTGCACCTGGGCCCTGTAGAGCAACGGTAGCCTGTCTAACTCTACATCATGCGTGGGCTTCCACTGGGGGAGTTCAACTGCTTGCCACTCTGCATGCCCACAATGATCGCATAGCATTTTGAGCCATGTGTCGCCTCTTCACACCACTTACTGGCTGTCAAAGCATTGAGACAGCATTAGCACCATCCAAAAGTGGCAGCTGTGGGATTTGAACCCACGCCTCCGGAGAGACTGGAGCTTAAATCCAGCGCCTTAGACCGCTCGGACACGCTACCACAACATGTCTTGCTAGCTGATCACTTGAGAAGCATGCCGAAGTGTCAGTGCTGGGATTCTCACCTCCACCTTTGGAGAGACTGGAGCCTTATCCTCTAGTCTACACTGTACTCGAGGCCGGCTCTACACAGGGGCAAGAGGGGGCAGTGCCCCCTCAAATAAATGTCTTGCCCCCTCAAAATTTTAGAAGTTGAGAAAGCACATCTTAATACGCTCACAAAATGAACATATTACAAGTTGACAAAACAATCTGCAGTAGCAGAAAAAGTCAGCCGAATAAGGGACACACAGCTTCCCTCTCATATCGCTGTTGCAGTATGCAAATGAGCCCAGACGTAGACCACGGAGCGGTAAAACTTTGAACAAGCAGCAGCGTTACAAGCACAGAGATGGACATAGACATTAAGAAATTCATCAGAAATCAGAAATGTCTCTACCTTATTTAGATCCCTTGGCGAGATTTGGATCTGGGTTGCAACGGAAATCCAAGGATTGCGCGCCACAAGTCGCGCTGCATATTTTGAACAGGCAGCTCACGCAGGGACTTGAAGGCTGGACACTCAGATTAAGCTGCTGTGGTGACAAGGTGGAAGTGAAGAATGTGACGAGGTGGCCGAGTGGTTAAGGCGATGGACTGCTAATCCATTGTGCTCTGCACACGTGAGTTCGAATCTCATCCTCGTCGGCAAGCTATATTCATTTTCCCTTGGTGTGAGTTGTATCAAGCTTGTACTTCTTCTCTTACCCTAACGAGCGGAAGGGATTATCCACCCTCTTCAACTCTGACAGTCTGCGCATGCTATTGTCATACAGGGCAGGACAAAGATCCGAAACAAACATGAAAAAGCTCTCGTCATTGGGTGGGCTCGAACCACCATCCTTTCGATTAACAGCCGAACGCGCTAACCAATTGCACCACAAAGACCCTGCCAATGCCTTCCCCACACAATCCATGTTGGAAAGCAGGTAGAGCAAGCGTGGCCTATAAGACAAGTATGAGCTGGCAGCGGGTGGCGATGACTCAAAAACGGCGTCCGGAATACGAGAACAAAAGGCTGATGTTTGGCTTTTTGTATATTGGGAAAAGTGATTTCGTCTTCAAGGTGAGGCAGAACACCTCAGCAAGCACTGCAACAAGGTTCGAGCAGATATTGCCTGAACAGGGACATGAACCCTGGGCCCTCTGATTAAAGGTCTGATGTTCTGCAGACTGAACTATCCAGGCCCTGGAAACATTGAATGATGGTTTTATTCATCTTCCTCCTGTGCATTGAAACCAAGTTGCTTTATTTTTTCTTCCTCCTGAGCATTGAAACTACTGAACACCAAACCACTGTCACTTCATCTCTCCTGTGCACAGAAGCCACAAGTGACTATTCATCTTCCTCCTGCACACTGGAGCCACTAAAGATGTCTTCTTCGGCCGCTTGTATCAGACCCGCGCTGTAAGTCGTTTTTTTGCCTCTCGGAACTCAGGGGTACGTCGAGAATGCACTTCAACTGGAGTGAAGAGTCTTCCAAGACTCCAACGTCATGGGCTGAGCAGACACTGCTTGCAACTCTTAGACGTGGGCCAGTGGCGCAATGGATAACGCGTCTGACTACGGATCAGAAGATTCTAGGTTCGACTCCTGGCTGGCTCGATTTCCATTTTTGTGACTTGGGTGTTTGGGAAACAAGGGAAAATATGTCTGTCAAGTAGATGAGCATAGTGTGCCACCCTCAAAGAATATGCGTTATGACTTTATCTACCATCTAACGCTCCTTTACTTTATATACTATGTTTCTTTCGCATACTCTTAGATCCTTACCTTCATTTTTGATAGGAGTAACCTACAAATGCTAGGATCATGTAACAGCAGTAACCTACACACGCTAGGATCATGTAACAGCAGTAACCTACACACGCTAGGATCATGTAACAGCAGTAACCTACACACGCTAGGATCATGTAACAGCAGTAACCTACGCACGCTAGGATCATGTAACAAAAGTAACCTACAAATGCTATGATCATGTAACAGCAGTAACCTACACACGCTAGGATCATGTAACAGCAGTAACCTACACACGTTAGGATCATGTAACATCAGTAACCTACAAATGCTAGGATCATGTAACAGCATTAACCTACACACGCTAGGATCATGTAACAGCAGTAACCTACACACACTATGTTACCTATGGTTAAGAACCACCATGTGAATGCGTGTGTCTATGTTTAAATTGCAAGGGTGAGATTGTACAAAGTGATTATTCTAGCGTTCTAGATTATTCTAGTGATTATTATTCTACTTCTTAAAAGCATCTCAGAGAGGGTAAAAAGATGTGACAGTATCTTCCACAGTAGTAGTTCTAATGCAGCTGAACTTCCACACAACTAATGTGTATCAATTTATACTATTTAAACAAGTTCTATGTGAAGGCATATGCAATGATTTAGTCTTCATTCATGATTTATTCTTCATTCATTCTCATGACACAGATACATTACACAGCACTAAAACATTGCAAGTCCTTCACATTTAATTGTGTTGTTGACATTATGACGGCACTCACACTAAACTATTTGGCACAGAGGAGTGTCATATACCACAAAATAATTGATTTAGTTAAGATTCAGTACTACATTTAGAAAATAAAGATAAAACATTACTGCAAGGGAAATTCAATACATGCCTACTGAAAACTAAACTTAATTCTGAACAACCTCATGCTTGAATGACAATTTGTTGTTGTTTGTTGCATATTGTTAGAGAGAAAGACAATTTTACCAGAGTACAACCAGCTTCACTGTCAGTGCCGGGGCAATTTGACACTGGCTCACTGGACTGAAACAAAACCTGTGGAATAAAGGAGCCAGGAGACAAAGGAGAGTCCCTAGTGCAGTGGTCCCCAACCCTGATCCTCAGGGCCCACTGTCCTACATGTTTTAGATGTTTCCCCTCTTCCAGCACACCTGATTCTAGTGCATGTTCGTTACCAGGATTCTTCAGAGCTGGATAACGACCCATTGATTAGAATCAGGTGTGTTGGCGCAGGAAAACATCGAAAACATGCAGGACAGTGGGCCTTGAGGACCAGGGGACCACTGCCTTAGTGGATGTTGGCATTCCTCTCTGTGACAGACTGAATAACCTCTCCAAAGAGCCTCTCCAAACATTGCATAAGACCCCTCCAACATCACCAACAAGAGTCATGAATTAGGCCCCATCTGATGGTTTGGAGGGTGGAGTGGGTCAGGTGATGTTTCAGTGGTGAAGCCCGGCTGTTAGCCTCATCAAAGACCAATCATAGAGACGCACTACACAAGCTGGCCGGGGAATTGACCCTGGTCTCCCGTGTGACAGGCGGGGATAACCACTATACTAACGAGGACACAAGAATAGTTGCAGTTTTCCATCGGAGATCTCCATCAACTCAAGGGCCCTGAGTGGAAGTTGGGAATCCACGTTGCAGATGGGGCTGGGCAACATGTCGATGTTTTTTCTCATCTGGATGTCTTCAAAAAGTTCACCATGCGGTCAAACCAACTCAAAAACAAGGATGTCGACCGCAAAAGCCATGCAGTGGCCGGGTATCGAACCCGGAAAATGGAAAATGGAAACCTCAACTTGGAGGTTTCAAAAGGCTGTAACTTGAAAGTAGTTTGAGATAATGGAATGCATTCAACATTCAATGTGAAACATATCTAGTATGAAACTAAATTTGGGATAGAAATATGTTTACTGATCCAACTTGTATAATCAATTGGCGCGTTGACCACACTGATGCTCAGAACCGCATCTAAAATGCAGTTTTACTATTTCCTGGATCTGTGTGGAAACAGGCATGTTTTCATCAGTGGTTTCCACCCATATTTGCGGTGTTATGAGCCCCCCTGCCACCTCGAACATGTCCCCTTTTTGGCATTCGCAGAATGCTTCCACCCCGGCCACGCTGAGGTGAAGCATCCGCTATACAGTGTGCTGATTGTGGACTTTGTGCACGGACGCGCAGTCACTACTAACGTCAGTTTATGCTTCACTAGACAGACTGCATGTCATTCCTCTAAGGAATCGGAGTCATCTAATATCTGAATAAATACTTTGTTAACGGTAAATCAACCTCTTAGTATCGTGAGTAACTAAAAAAAACACTCTTTCGCTCTGCTCTGCTGTTGCTCCGCTCAGCCTTCTATCACTGATTAGCAGCGTCTAAGCAGAGCTGCGTCACTGGTCGGGAGGGGTTTTTACAAACTCGTTTTTCTCGAAAACTTTTAATAAAAACATGACCATAAATGCTGATTATATTACAGGAACACATGTCCTCCTGTCCTCCAAACTCCTGGGAGACCAAAAGAAAGGCACCGCTGAGATTTGAACTCAGGATCTCCTGTTACTAAACAGGCGCTTTGACCAACTAAGCCACGGCGCCTGTGCGAGGAAGATGAGGAAGAGATGCTTCACCTTCTTCAACTCTGATGGTCGGTACAGGTCCTTTTCGCACACAGGGCAGGACCCACATCAGAAACAAACACGGACTCGAACCACCATTCTTTCGCTTCACTGCTCGCTGACTGAGCTTGGAGTTAAACCCACAATACTTGAGAGAAGAGGGTATTTGCTCACATTCTCCTATCCCACAGGTAACAGGAAGGTTTGTCTTTTTGTTGTTGTCATTTTGTCAGGCTCACGTGCTTCAGCCAAACTGCCTGGGGGGAGGTGCCCTTGTTGGCGCAGTAGGCAGCGCGTCAGTCTCATAATCTGAAGGTTGTGAATTTGAACCTCACACAGGTCAGTTGTATTCTTGACTGTTTTAAACTGTTACTCTGAGGGCTGTAGTGTTCCCTGCTGCTGTTGCAAACTGCAATGACCATCCTGTGGAACAAATAAAGGATTATCTTATCTAGTACACCAACATTCACAACCCTGCCCCGTGAGAGGCTCAAACTCACAAACACACACTGCAGCCTGCGCCATCGATTCAGCTGCATTGCTCCACCCCTCCTAACACCCAGTGGAGCGGAGTAGTGACAGCCTCCAGCCCCAGTGGCCTAATGGATAAGGCACTGGCCTCCTAAGCCAGGGATTGTGGGTTCAAGTGCCATCTGGGGTGACAGGCAGCAGAGTGGTGCAGCCGAAGCGTGCTGGGCCCATAACCCAGAGGTCGATGGATCGAAACCATCCTCTGCTATGAGGTTTTGAACGCCCACGCTCTCAGAAGATTGAATTTTATTAGTTAATAAATACTATTAAATATTACTATTTAATAAATAGTAATATTAATTAATAATTAATAATACAATAATTTTGCTAGTGTGGGGATCGAACCCATGACCTTGGCATTATTAGCACCACGCTCTGACCAACTAAGCTAACCGGCCACACCTGCTCTGCTACCGGGCCAGAGCTGCTTTGTTGACAGGCCAGAGCTGCCGAGCCAACCTTTCCAGACGCAGATGGAGCCCTTTGAACACCTGTCAAACTACCCTTTCATTTGGAAACGGATGCTATTTTGGTTATTAAAAAATCTAAAACAGACAACTGCCCTGTGTGAGGTTCGAACTCACGACCTTCAGATTATGAGACTGACGCGCTGCCTACTGCGCCAACAAGGCTTGGAGGCTATCAAGGTCCCTCCCCCGAAGTAGTTGGAATGAAATGTGTGAGCCTGACAAAATGACAACAACAAAAAGACAAACCTTCCTGTTACCTGTGGGATAGGAGAGTGTAAACAAATGCGCAAAGTGTTGTGGGTTTAACTCCAAGCTCAGTCAGCGAGCAGTGAGGCGAAAGGATGGTGGTTCGAATCCGTGTTTGTTTCTGATGTGGGCCCTGCCCTGTGTGAAAAGGACCTGTCCTGACCATCAGATGTGAAGACGCTGGAAAATCTCTTCCTCGTGGTTCTCAGAGAGGCGCCGTGGCTTAGTTGGTCAAAGCACCTGTTTAGTAAACAGGAAATTCTGAGTTCCAATCTCAGCAGTGCCTTTATTTTGGCCAAGGTCTCCCAGGAGTTCCTCAGCCTGGGCACTTTAGCCCTGCAACTAGGTGCTCAAGTTTTTACAGCAACTAACAAAGTCTCACGGGTGGTCTAGTGGCTAGGATTCGGCGCTTTCACTGCTGCAGCCCGGGTTCGATTCCCGGTCAGGGAAATCTCACTATGGAAGAACTTTTCAAGCTGTTGTCGGCGTTTAAATTCAATGTGCTGACTCCATGTCATTGTGACACTTTAACTGTACAAGATAAAACAACAGGTCAGTTGCTTGGAAGGAACCAGGAACTCCAGACCCTCAGATAAAAGGCTACTGCATCTTCCTCAAGGTGAGGCGTATTGCCGTGACCAACACAGAACACCTCAGCAAGCACCGCAACAAGGTTAGAACAGACATTGCCCAAACAGGTACTTGAACCCTGGACCCTCAGATTAAAAGTCTGATGCTCTGCCGACTGAGCTATCCAGACCCTCTAGGGGTGCTTTACAAATCCTGAACATAGGTCTCGTCAACGCCATGTCATGGAGGAAGGAAAAGAGTGGCAGCCATGGTTGGTTACGTTTGATCGGGGTAGCTCAATGAGGTTGAAGGCGGTGGGGCGTCCGAGGCTCTTTTGAAGACTCTGAAGTCAAAGCGTGGTTGCGCCTCAGGGATCACGAGACTGAGGGACAATCTCAATTCTGACGTTGTGCTATCTGTGGCTGAAACGGTAAAACTACTTCGAGCCGGATTTGAAACAGCGACCTAAGGAATTCCAAAACAATCACAAACTATAGCAGCACGCTCTACCAACTGAGCTACCGAACGGTGTAAAGGTAACTGGTATTTTGGCGTAGTAGGCATGCCACGCTCCAGTCCTTGTCCAACTGACATAGCAAAGAAAGCCTTTAGTCTAATATGGATTTTCCAACAATGTACCATACAGGGCTTGCCTGGCATTTCAAAAAGGGCTCATCCAGGATTTGAACCCAGAACCTCTGGCACCCTAAGCAAGAATCATACCCTTAGACCAGGGGTGGCAAACTTATTTCAGCACAGGGGCCACAGTGAGGCAGATCTATTCCCAAGTTGGCCGGACCGGTAAAATCATGGCATATTAACTTGAAAATAACGACAACTTTAGAATTTTTTTTTGGTTTTACTTTGGTCCAAAAAGTACAAGCACATTCTGAAAATGTACACATCACTGTACATTGCAGACTTTGAAAATGACTTCCCTGTCATTTTAAATAACGACTCAAATTCGGCATAACCTTCCATTAAAAGCTCTTGTTCTGATTGGGAGAAAAAGTGGGCACGTTCTTTGGCCATGCTGAACAGCCAATAGCAGCGTTGCTGATCAATGTTTCTACTATTGATACATATCCCCTTTTAAGCCAACACATGATCGTATCCAGTGATACTAATCATACACAACAGGTTTGTTTGAAGAACCCAGTTAGCCAGATCATGATTCGCACGATGAAATCATCTTGGATGTGTCATTTGATCTCGGATGTATTAAGCGACGTACGAAGAACGGGCCCCTGGTCACCTGCTTGGAAGGAAACCAGAACCTCAGGTAAAAGGCCACTGCGTCGTCCTCGAGGTGAGGTTTATTGCCGTGACCAACACAGAACACCTCAGCAAGCGCCGCAATAAGTTTTGAACAAAGATCGCCCGAACAGGGACTTGAACCCTGGACCCTCAGATTAAAAGTCTGATGCTCTACCGACTGAGCTATCCATGCCCTGTAGGGGAGACCGACGACACTGAAAGATGTCGTCCTTACAAATCTTGAACATAACTCTCGTCAACGCCGTGTCGGGTAGGAAGGAAAAGAGTGGCAGCCATGGTTACATTTGATCGGGGTGGCTCAATGAGGTTGAAGGCGGTGGGGGTCCGAGGCTCTTTTGAAGACTCTGAATTCAAAGCGTGGTTGCGCCTCAGGGATCACAATCTCAATTCTGACGTTGTGCTATCTGTGGCTGAAACGCATGAGCCTCAAGCCCTACTGGCCAAATGGATGGGGCACTGGCCTCATACTGCTGAGATTGTGGGTTTGCAACACCGCAACAGCAGCAGAGTGGCGCAGCGGCAGCATGCTGGGCCCATAACCCAGAGGTCGATGGATCAAAACCATCCTCTGCTATGAGACGTTTGACCTTCACGGTCTCTTGGGCTTTCAGTCTTGGCCAGACTCCGAAGTGGTAGGGTCAGCAAGGGGAATTAGCTCAAATGGTAGAGCGCTCGCTTAGCATGCGAGAAGTAGCGGGATCGATGCCCGCATTCTCCAAGCTCTTGGTCACCAAGGCTTTTTTAGTACCGCTCTGGTTGCGGGGTCTGCAGTCCCTCTCCAGACGCAGATAGCGACCTTTGAACGCCTGTCGAACGACCCCTTTCATTTGGAAACGGATGCTATTTTGGTTATTAAAACATTAAAAAATACATCTGACCTGTTCAAACTCACGACCTTCAGATAATGAGACTGGGTGACAACACTCAGACGTGGGCCAGTAGAGCAATGGATAACGCGTCTGACTACGGATCAGAAGATTCTAGGTTCGACTCCTGGCTGGCTTGAGTGCCTTTTTTGCAAATTGGGTGTTTGGGAAACGAGGGAAAATATGTCAAGTAGATGAGCATAGTGTGCCACCCTCAAAGAATACGCGTTATGACGTTATCTACCATTTAACTCTCCTTTACTTTATTTACTATGTTGCTTTTGCATACTCTTAGATTCTTACCTTCATTTTTGATAGGATGACCTCTATCGTGTACTTTGTATTTTTGTATATTTTAAACTGTTACTCTGAGGGCTGTAGTGTTCCCTGCGGCTGTTGCAAACTGCAATGACCACCCTGCGGAACAAATAAAGGATTATCTTATCTTATCTAGTACACCCACATTCACAACCCTGCCCCGTGTGAGGCTCAAACTCACCTGCCAAACTCACCTGCCTGCGCCATCGATTCAGCTGCATTGCTCCACCCCTCTTACCACCCAGTGGAGCAGATTAATGACAGCCTCCAGCCCCAGTGGCCTAATGGATGAGGCACTGGCCTCCTAAACCAGGGATTGTCCCAAGTCCCATCTGGGGTGACAGGCAGCAGAGTGGTGCAGCAGAAGCATGCTGGGCCCATAACCCGGAGGTGGATGGGTTGAAACCATCCTCTGCTATGCGATTTTGAACCCCCACGCTCTCCTGGTCTTTACTGCTTGCGCTGTCTTTTGCCCCACACTTGCGTTGTGTCGGGGGTCGTTGGAACACACAAGATCATCTGCCTTGTCCATTAAGGCAACGTAGGAATTTTAGCTAGTTGAACGTTTTTCAGCAAGCTAACAACAATTAGGGTGGTCTGAGGCAAACTTTCCCAGCGCTGGTTCTCAGGCTTCCTGCTGAGCATGTTTCAGACCTGATCGGGTCCTCGCAGGGATCAGCAGAAGCTACGGAATGAGCGTACAAGCGGCACCAGGGCACCTGACTTGGCGTTTCCGAAAACAGGCCAACTCAAACAAGCCTCAACTTAGTCAGTGGGCATAATTGGAATTTGACAAAAACAGAATTAAGTTCCTGCCAGTTTCGAACCAGGGACCATCCGTGTGTAAGGCGAACGTAATAACCACTACAGTACAGAAACCAACTGCTTAATAGAGCGGGAAACCCAGAAAAAACTGTTCCGAAATGGTGGCTGTTCGTAAAATAAAACTAGCGCGAAAGGTTTCTGAACGTGGCCGGGGCTCTCGATGATGGTTTTAATGACACAAGGGCGGTGTGAGTAATACAATAAGATCGTTCCGCTCCAAGTTTCCATATCACGAAACGTCTTCGCAGCATGGCAGTGGGTCTTATCGACCGAAGGAAGCGCGATTGTGGCCTGGTGGACAATTCAGACTTCAGCTGTCGGTGGTGACAAGCAGCGAAGCAAGTGACGAGGTGGCCGAGTGGTTAAGGCGATGGACTGCTAATCCATTGTGCTCTGCATGCGTGAGTTCGAATCTCATCCTCGTCGGCAAGCAATGAAGCGCCCACTTTTTTGGAAGTTCGACTTCTTCTGTCGCTTGGCGCATCGTACTCCTACCGAATCTGCGTATGCGCCGCAAGATGATTGTGCCCGTTGGGGGACGGCTTGCTCCTAGGTGACATCTTCGATGTGTCGGCAGATTATTTCATCAGATTTTCCCTTGGTGTGAGTTGCGTCAAGCTTGTACTTCCTTCACTAAACCACGGTGCCTCGTACCCTAACGAGCAGAAGAGATTATCCACCCTCTTCAACTCTGATGGTCTGCAGGCAGGACCAAGATCCGAAACAAACATGAAAAAGAGCTCATCCTTGGGTGGGCTCGAACCACCATCCTTTCGGTTAACAGCCAAACGCGCTAACCAATTGCGCCACAAAGACCCTGCCACTGCCTTCCCCATATGATCCATGTTTGAAAGCAGGTAGCGCAAGCATGGCCTATAAGTAGTCTGAGCTGGCAGCGGGGGTGGCGATGACTCAAAAACGGCGTCTGGAATACAAGAGCAAAGGTAAAACGTGCATGAAAGTAAAACTAACGCGATAGGTTTCTGAACGTGGCCGGGGCTCTCGATGATGGTTTTAATGACACAAGGGCGGTGTGAGTAATACAATAAAAACGTTTCGCTCCGATTTTCCACATGGCAAAACGTTTTCGCAGCATGGCAGTGGGTGTTCGAGATAATATTACTACTTACCATACAGGGCTTGCCTGGCATTTCAAAATGGGCTTGTTCGGGATTTGAACCCGGGACCTCTCGCACCCAAAGCAAGAATCATACCCCTAGACCAACGAGCCAACTTCACTGTTGATTTTCAATTAAAAGCTACTCTTAGAGGGGGGGAAGAAGGGCTAGAATTGATGCTTTCACATCCACACCATCGGTTCGGTTCCCGTTTACAGAATCGAGTCTGTACACCCCTTTCAAAATAGGGTCTCCCTGCTTTGTCTGCTATCCTGCATTTGGACTGTAAATAGTTTAAACCGCAAAAAAAAAGAGGAAAAAAGTAAAACTCCTTCGAGCCGGATTTGAACCAGCGACCTAAGGATTTCCAATACAGTCATAAACTACAGTCCTCCGCTCTACCAACTGAGCTATCGAAGGGTGAAAGAGTTACTGGTATAGTTACTGGTATTTTGACGTTATAGGCATGCAACGCTCCAGTCCTCCTCCAATTAAGATAGCAAAGAAAGCCTTTAATCTATTTTGGATTTTCCAACAATGTATCATACAGCACTTGCCTGGCGTTTCAAAATGGGCTAGTTCGGGATTTGAACCCGGGACCTCTCGCACCCAAAGCGAGAATCATACCCCTACACCAGGGGTCGGCAACCTTTACCACTCAAAGAGCCATTTGGACCCGTTTCCCACCGTAAAGAAAACACTGGGAGCCACAAAACCCCTTTGACATTTAAAATTAAATAACACTGCATATAACGTTTTCTTTCTTTATCCTATGTATAAACAAACTATAATGTGTTGCATTTATGAAATCAATGAACGATTGCAGAGAAAACAAAATTACATTTCTGCATGCAACAAAACATTTTGAGCTCCGAAAAAAAGACGTTGACGTTGGGTTGAAGGTTACTTTCAAGTAGAATACTCAATGTCTATTTGAGTTCTTCTTGTAATTATGAAAAAAAACGCTGAACTTAAATTATCCACCGTCAGCAAACCAAAAATGCTTGAAGTGATTTTTACTCAGATCAACCTTACGCATCAGTTCCGAAGCGGCTTTTTTTCTCTCATCTCCATCCGGATATTTTTGAGCAAAGGCTGCGTGTTTATTCTGGAAATGTCTTGCGACATTTGACTTTTTGTTGTTTCCTAGTTTGTCCGTATTAAGCATACTGGTAAACCAGTCTCGTCAGCAGTGAAAGCAAATGAATCTGTCCACGTACCATTTAACGTTCTGTTTGCTTCAGACACTTTTCTCTTCTTAGAACTCTCCATAGTTGTCCTACCTGGGATTCGAAAAGTTCAAGAAATCGCGCGCTGGCGGGTGTCGCACATTGGCGGTTGTGACGCATAGTAACAGTGTAACAGCGACATCATTTTTTTAACACGTTTTATTTAGATATTAGAAGATCACCATAATCTTCAAATTTAGAATTACATTTTAAAAACGAACAAACTAAAATACATTTGAATTCAATACTCATTAATTATTTTCAAAAGCCACAGTGAGCCGCATCAGAGGGATGAAAGAGCCGCATGCGGCTCCGGAGCCGCGGGTTGCCGACCCCTGACCTAGACAATGACACTCAGTAGGAAGCTTGTGGATATACTACGTAAGAGAAGAAAATCATTCACTGGATGCAAAAAAAGAAATTATTATCCAGAAAAAAACGATGTGGTTTATGTGGACGTCAAATGAAACTTAAAAGGAGCAGCTGCACCAAAGACGGATATAGATGGTAAGATATCTGGCTAAATTGACCAGCATAGCCTACCTTAGCTTGCTAGACCTACTTTTGCTGTGTAATTGCTTTACAGACTTAATATAGAATTATTAAATGTAATTATGAATTGTTTTGTACTCAATATGTCATATTTAAAAGTAAATTGGCATGGATGTCAGATAATGTATCAATCTTAGAATAACACTGTGTATCTTAGGGTATGTCGAAGACATAGACGATTCATCTCCAAGTCAGTAAGAGACAAATCCATCTTCTCAAGATCCCACATGAAGTTATCTGCCTGGTTAACATTTATGCTGCCACAAGAGAAAGGTAAGAATTGGGCTAACTATATTCATCTGGTTTTTAATTCATTGTAACAATTATATTTTCATAAATTATAAAGTATTACTTTTTGTTTACAGTGTTGCGTAATAATTTTGGTCATCTGCAAGCTTACGCTTCTTTTCAAAAAGTCTAGTATGGACGTGGACGGTTTGGTGAATCCTGGAGAAGGCGAGGATGGGTGTTTGGTTTATTGGAGGTGAAAGGCCAGCGCAGAAGGCCTGTATTAAAGTTTGTCAAACAGAGAACGCGTAAGATTCCTGGCCTGCATATCGAAGACTTCAACAAGAGGGCTTCATTCATTACCAGGTCAACCATCTGAGGTTTTTTGTGCATCCTAGAACTGGAGCGCACACACAACACTTAGAAAGGGCGTGGAGAACTTTCAAAAGTGATGTGTATCATTACAGAGCAAACGTGACAGTAAAAAAACTCAAAGAGTGTCTGACTTTTATTGAATGGCACTACTGGTTGGCCAAAAAACATAAAAATGCTGCTCTTGGTCAGCTCATGGAAGACATCAGGTGTAAATACAGGGTGTGATTTAAGAAGTCAGTCTCTGTCTACCGGTCTGTATATCTACCTAAAAATCAAACAATATGGAGAGCTGTTGCCTGTGTCTTATGAAACAGTAGGTTAGTTGGTACATTCTATGCTTTTTCTGCTTGTATGACATCCCTTCTCTTTGATGTTTGTGTTATTTTGAGTTTTTGTACCTTCTTTTGATACTTTTTTTTACTTTAACTGAAAAATGTCACAAGAAACAATATGTACTCAACTAATTTGTGTTATTTACGCATAAATAATGGCCAGATATGATGACTTATGTTTGCCAAGTCAGCTTCATTAAGATAACTACAGATGTCAAAGGGATGTTTTGTTGGGAAAAAAAAAAAGGTTAATAAAAGTTCTGCAGTCCAGATATTTGTCTGTTGACTTAAATAATTTCAGCATGTGCTAGCTTGTTTCACATAGCAGATGAAGTAACTGAATGGAAATAGGTGATTATGCATTTTACAGTCTTGATACTGTGTAGTTTCCTTAAAACGACCTGTGAGGTAGTGTGACGATGGGCGGCTACAAAGTGGCTTAGGAAGAGTCTCAGGTCCAAGTAATCTCCAAAATATGCTTTTATTTTTAGTGCTCCCACAATACCATATCATCAATACCAGCCCCCCCCAGAGGCACACACCTGCCTTCTATAAAGGCCAATTGGGCCGGCCCATTCCACTTAGCTGGAACACTACAAAACATGAAACATCATACAAAACAACATTGGCAACACCATAAACCCTTGACAGACTGTGACAGACAGCAACAAATGTTCATAAATGCAAACCATAATCTTAACCCTTTAGGCGCCAGGGTTTTTTCAAGAAAATATAAAATTTTGATATCAAGATTTCAAAAGGCTATAACTTGAAAGTGGTTTGAGATAAAGGTATACTGTCAATGAGTAAGTTGTTCAGTATGACTCAAAGTTTGTGATGGGAATAAAAAAATTTCATCTAATTTGCATATGATGACGTCACAAGGTGGCGGCTATAATGGAAAATGGAAACCTCAACTTGGAGGTTTCTAAAGGCTATAACTTGAAAGTAGTTTGAGATAAGGGAATACATTCAACATTCAATGTGAAATATCTTTAGTATGAAACAAAATTTGGGATAGAAATACGTTTACTGATCCAACTTGTATAATCAATTGGCGCGTTGACCACACTGATGCTCAGAACCGCATCTAAAATGCAGTTGTACTATTTCCTGGATCTGTGTGGAAACAGGCATGTTTTCATCCGTGGTTTCCACCCATATTTGCGGTGTTATGAGCCCCCCTGCCACCTCGAACATGTCCCCTTTTTGGCACTCGCAGAATGCTTCCACCCCGGCCACGCTGAGGTGAAGCATCCGCTATACAGTGTACTGATTGTGGACTTTGTGCACGGACGCGCAGTCACTACTAACGTCAGTTTATGCTTCACTAGACAGACTGCATGTCATTCCTCGAAGGAATCGGAGTCATCTAATATCTGAATAAATACTTTGTTGACGGTAAATCAACCTCTTGGTATCGTGAGTAACTAAAAAAAACACTCTTTCGCTCTGCTCTGCTGTTGCTCCGCTCAGCCCTTCTATCACTGATTAGCAGCGTCTAAGCAGAGCTGCGTCACTGGTTGGGAGGGGGTTTTACAAACTCATTTTTCTCGAAAACTTTTAATAAAAACATGTCCATAAATGATGATTATATTAAAGGAACACATGTCCAATATCACCTGGTGAAAAGTAAAAACAAGATTCGGCCCCACATTTATAGCTACAGCCTGTTTTAGTCAGCAATGTTGCTAGTCGCAATTCTGCGACTTTGGCGCCTAAAGGGTTAATCACATGGGAATTACAAACCTCATCCCATTACCACCCCTGCACCACATAGTACACCCCGTCATTAGTGACATCACCAGGGAAGGGTGTCAAACAAGGAAATGGCTGGGCGGCCCTCCCCTTTTACCTCCAGCCATGACACAGGTAAACACTAGAGGGACAAGTGGAGTGAACATCTCACTTCGTCACACGACCTAATTTATTTTAAGGTTATTACACAAAACAACACTAAATATCATAAGAAGGATACTTGATGGGTATGTCACCACAACTGAGAAATTAAGTAGGAATAGACAATAGTGTATTTTACAGCACTGATACCATGTAGTTTCTGTGAAATCACTTCATTTGTTTCCATGTAGTAACAGGAACAATATGTCTAACTATCTAACTACTACAATGACTTGGTTAGTTGCTTTCATCACTGTGTTATGTCATAATATTTGATAGTAACCATGTCCGTACCAACATTTTACACCTTCATAAGACCACCATGATGGGGTAACTACAGACATATTACTACACGAATAAGTAAATCCTGAACTTTTTAATTTCAGTTATTACACATTTACTTCAAATAATTAACATTTTGTTATACATTTAAATCAAAGCAGTTTGCATTGTTATTATCTGGAAACTGCGCATTGATTGTCTAGAAACTGCATGGTAATAACTTGTAATTTGTGGTTAAAAAATATGAAATTATGTAAATATTACCATAACATTACCCACTTATTACCGATCTGTAAAGTAAAGTTTTACCACTAAAACCATAGACATTGATGAGTTTAAAATCCTTCCCTAAAAAGTTTAAAGTAATTAAAAATGCCTGTCCATTTCTAACAATAGTGCTCCTCTTCACCAAGACATGTGGGTTCTTTATTAAAACCGCCACTCCATCAGTCTTGTTCTCGTTGGACCCACTCCAGATGGAGGGCCCGTGGCTCCACAACTGCTCCCATTTAAAATAAGAAGTATTAAAAGGCAGTCCGCATTCCTGTAATAAAAACACATCACTACGTACAGTACTTAAAAACGATAAAACGGACTGCGCTCTAAAAACTGTTCTGACACTCCTTACATTAATAGTGGTAAAAGTAAGAGCCATAAAAGGTTAAAAGGGGTTAAAAGGACGTGCTAAAAAGACTAAAAGGAAGGGATCTTAAAAGGGAGTAAAAGCAAGAAACAGTAAAACGGGAATGAAGATAAATCAATAAAAGCGGGGGTAAAACCAATAAAACCAATGAAACGGGTAAAAAACAGTAAAACATTAAAATTCCTCTACAGGCAGGCTTACCTCTTCACTCTTGGGCTTCTTCTTCCGTGTGCGCTTAGGGAGGCCTGAGCTCCCCTTTGGTGTCGACGCTGTAAGGTTCATAGTTAAAAACGACACCTGGTTAGGAGAGCTGGAAGGAAATACCCTAGAAGAGGAATCTGACTCTCCAGAGCTCACTTCCGGCCTCCCCTTCTTGCTGGCTGGATCGATGTCAGCGGACAGATCCCTATCTCTTTTGCCGAGCAAGACTTGCGCACACTGGAAGGACTCGCCGCTGTCCGCCGAATCATCAGTGCCGGGAGAGGAGCTGGAGGTCTCTGTCTCCCTCGATTCTCCGGCTTCCTCTCCCCCGCTCACCTCTCTCTCCTCTTCATCCTCCTCCACCTCCTCTGGTGACTCGGCGGCTGCCTGTGTTAAAAGGTTAAAAACAGGGACCGCCACCACCGTCCTCTCTTTCGTGGCTTCCTCCACCACCTTCTCCACCACTTCCTCCTCCGCTACTTTCCCCCCTCCTTCCGCCCTTTCCTCTTCCGTCACTCTCTCTCCTTCCTCCGCCCTTTCCTCCACCGCTTCCGTCACCACCACCACAGGCTCCTTGGGCACCCTGTTTGCCTTCACCCTGTTTGCGAAGGACTTGGGACAGTCCCTGAACAGGTGGGAGAGCTCTCCACACAAGTTGCAAGCTCTCCCATTAGGGCACTCCGCGAAGACGTGCCCGATTTCTCTGCACTTCCTACACACCACCTCTTTGCACGCCTCCGCGAGGTGCCCATGCTTCATGCACTTTCTGCATAACTTAGGCTGTCCCTGATAGTGCACGAAGCCCCTGTTCTCCCCCAACGCAATGATTGAGGGGATCTGCCTAAGTCCTTCAAAATCTGTAGGATCTGGTGTTTGCTGGATGGGCACACGCCAAGCCCCAGTCCAGATGCCATCCAGATCCTTTACCAACTGGTTCCCCTCTGACAGTGCAGTACCTGCGTAACCATACGCAGATATCCACAGGGTTTACAGTCTCGTTAAACATCCTGACAATCACCACTTTCAAGGTGTTGTGAGTCAGTTTCTCGACGCAGAACGTCCAGGTAATTTGATCTTTGCTCGCCTCGAAACGTAGCCAGAATTCCTTGAGCGCCACAGCCGTGCCGAAACTGACATCGAAGCCCTGCCCAGCAGGCAAGGCCACGATGCAGTTCAGCTCGGCTGGCGTGAATCCGAGCTGCTTCTGCAGCAGTTTCCTGGAGAAGTCCAACCTGGACATCTCCAGCCTCTTGCCCCCCACCACCTTGAACAAAAGACGGACACTGTTGTGCCTCCGCATGTCGGCACGGGCGGCAACAACAACACCAAACAACACTCACAACAGAGGATTGGGGGGGTGATACAAAACAAGAGGATCAAAAGGAGGGGCAGGGAACACCAAACACAGAGGGGCAGGGGAGGGGAAGTGGGGTCTGACACAAAACACTGGAGGGAGAACAATCAAACACTTGACAAGATTATAACAAACCCACCCACAAAAACCCAAAGTGTAAGGGACAAAAAGAAACAGAAAGGAAAGACCAGCCAAGTAGGGGAAATGCAGAAACACGAGGACACTAGCTAGACGCACCTGCTGCCAATCAAGGATTAGCGGCTAGGCTTTGCTAGCTAACACCAAACAAACACAGACACCAAGAGAGACAAAATACAACAACACACTGTGTGCTAGCTAGCAAGCAGGCTATGGAGCTAGCAAGCAAGCCAGCTAGAGGACACGACAAACGAGACAAGGCCCACAGAAAGGAGCGGAAAAGTACTGGGCTTGGAGGCACTCACCTGGCCCAGCACTGGGCTAGGCCAGCGGAAGAATGGACATTTAAATTGAGTGACTCCTCCTCCAGCACCTAACTGACACACCAACTGGGACCTGGAAAAACACAAAAGATAGAAGTCAAACAGGCAATCAAAGCAAAGACAAAACAAGTCATCAAAACAATAAGGGGTATGGAATGCCGACCGACAATTGCTTTTAATCTTAGTTAAAAGGCAGAGAAGCAATAACCAGTGCCGGCATGTGGTCCCTGGCTTCCTGGGCTGCTGGCTTCCAGAGGAAACAGATCTGTGTACCAGTTGTGCAGAAGCAGTGCTATGCCACCCCAGACTGTGAGCATGAGAGATGGTCATCACTTTGTGTGATGGTGGTAGTTGTTTCACTCTTGTGTCTAACCTCCATCACTTTCAGCAGCACATTGACCTACATACAGGAGACATTGAAACAGCATGTTATTTTGTATTCATATATTAATAAAAGGAAAGCACATGCATGCACATGAGAGATTATTGAAATATACTCACCCTTTGGTGCTCTCTGAGATTGGAAAGGATGTCACTTAAATTTCTCATCTCCAGTGTTTTGTGAGGCGAGGCATTATGAAAGAAGCTCAGGTTTCGCATGCGTGTGAACCTCTCCCTTGATCTGGCGTGATGGATTCAGCTGGACGTCTGTAAATTGTACTGGGTTCCTTTAAACAGAAAGAGAAACAAGTTGAATTATGACATGTAAGCAGAAAAAAAGTTGAATTATGAAATGAAGCAGAAAAATGTATCATTTGAAACAGCAGCATATATTTAAGATGAAAACACATGTTTGTTATGTCTTGGGTTGACTGTTAACCAATTAACCAGACTTACCTATGTTTTTCAGCACATACGAACCAGTTGTGCCTCTGTGGCGTGAAAATCACCATTTTGGTGTTTTTGGTCACTTCTTGAAGGACAGCAGTGACCTATTTCTTTAAATGGCCTTGTTTTAGTTTGGATACATAATGAACGTAACCCTCATCTGCAATTTTCATTTTCTTTGGTGACGCCATCGTTTTATCTAGACTCAGGGCTAGACAGAATGCATAATCACAAGGACAGAAGGCAGATCGAGTCACCGGGGCAGAAGAGAAGGTAGAAGTTGAGTACTAAATCAGGAGTCACAGAAGAGTGCTGGCAGGCCAATGAGGAAGCAGAGTGAGAACAGGTGGAGTAATTAAGCAGAGCAGCGTTGAGAGAGGGAGATAATTGAAAGCAATTAGTGTTTGTTTGCAGGAACAAGGAGAGGCCATGACAAAAACTATTGTTTTGCCTGTAGAATGAAAGCGAAAAATACTAAACAGATACATAATTAGAGTGGACAATTTATCTTGAAATGTATCACTTGCAAGTCAAGTTTTCAGGGGTTTTCACTTTACTTCTGCCCAAACTTGAAAAAGGGCCTTGGCCATCAACAGGGTAAATAATAATAATGGGACAACTCAAACGGCTTCTTCATTAATCTTCGTTCTTTGTTTTATTTTGGACATTTCAGTAGGAAGTTACACCACTTGCCATTAGGTTGAAAACCTTTACAAGGAGAGAGTAAACAAACATAAAATACAGCAATTACTTAAACAAATATAAAGTTCTCCTTTAGTTTACATTCATTCTTAATCAATAAACAAAACAGTAACTCTACAAAACTATTCAAAGCACTTTTACCAACCAAAGTATTCTTTAACGTCAAACTATTAACATATAGTCAAACATATATATCAAAACCAAATCACCAGTAGTATCCCTGGGAATGTCCAGAAAGTAAAGTCCAGGTAATCTCCAACAAGTAACAGGCCACACCATATGCTTCCCTCAGCCTTTCTCTCCATGACTCAGGTTCCTCAGCACTTCCTCCTCCTGCTATAACTCTCCACTCCCTTTTTCCAAAATAAAAGTCTCAAAGTTTTCAAAACAAAAGAGTAATGGAGAACTGACAGCACACCTGTCGTCTCCAGCTAACAACTATCCTTCTCCTCCTCATAAAACTCCATCAGGAGCTGTTGTTCTGCGGCCGTGAAATATGTTGCGCAACTCTTGTCCATGTTCTGATCGTTGATTCTGTGAGCGATCGCGAGGTCTATAAAAAAATGCTGTGAAAAGGCATTTATCCCGACTACCAACACCTGGCTTGACATAGCGGCGCCTTTTCATCCTGGCTTGACAAACGTGCAACCAATTAAGCCAGGATGCACCGACCAGACTAGATAAAGCCGCGCTTGATCAGTTATCCTGGATTTCTTGATTCTACTTTTGTGCAATACCCCTCATATGAGAAAAAACATTGACATGTTGCCCAGCCCCATCTGCCACGTGGATTCCCGCCTTCCATTCAGTGCCCTTGAGTTGATGGTGATCTCCGATGGAAAACTGCAACTATTGTCGTGTACTCGTTCATATAGTGGTTAGTATCCCCGCCTGTCACTTGGGAGACCAGGGTTCAATTCCCTGACGGGGAGAAGGGTTGGCTTTAGCCCCTTTTGATTCCCACCCACTCGCATCGCTACTCGGATGACTGAGGATATACCTTCACTCTTCACATAGTTTATGACTCAATAAAAAGAGAGGCAGTGGAATTGTCTCAAACGAGCATGTATGACTGTGGTACAAGACAGAAACCACTCTTTCAAGGCACCATTTGTCTTGAGACGTGGGGGATTAGCTCAAGTGGTAGAGCGCTCGCTTTGCATGTGAGAGGCAGCGGGATTGATGCCCGCATTCTCCATTCAGGTACATTTTCATCCTGCAAAACTAGTTTCTTTCTGCATCAACGTTGACAAGAAGCGCATTGGCATGAAAGGTGAAGACTACGCCAGCCTAAGCAAATATTTGTGATGAAATATGTACCTTTTGGGTCCTCATGCAATCGATGACAAGTTCCCCATCAAATGAATCACAAATGGGGAATTAGCTCAAGAGATAGAATGCTTGCGTCGCATCTGAGAGGCAGCGGGATCGATGCCCGCACTCTTCATTCAGGTACATTTTCATCCTGCAAAACTAGTTTCTTTCTGCATCAACGTTGTCCTCAACTTTTTGAGGACGGCCACATGAGGAAAAACAGACATGTTGCCCAGCCCCATCTGCCACGTGGATTCCCGCCTTCCAATCAGGGTCCTTGAGTTGGTAGTGATCTCCGAGGGAAAACTGCAGAAATTGTCGTGTCCTCGTTAGTATAGTGGTTAGAATCCCCGTCTGTCACGCTGGAGACCAGGGGCCTCATGTACAAAGGTTGCGTACGCACAAAAACGTGGCGTACGTCCTTTCCCACGCTCACGTTCAGATGTATCAAACGTGAAATGACCGTGGAAATGTGCGGTGCCCCACACCAACTTCATAGCTGTCGTACGCACGTTTCTACAGCTATTGTTCATTTGGCGACACTTAGAGGTGATGCTGGGAAACTGTTAATAATGTGAAAACAGTCATCAGAGTGATGTGCACATCAGAGACACCGTCATGAACAATTTACACACCCAGGCGTTTGTAATAGTATAGGTGAATATAAAAGCATGCGCAAAGTGATGAAGAAAATGGTATTAACAATGGCAGCGTTAGCGTTGTTTAAGGACCTTGCAAATGGTGCAATCCGACGTGAGCAAGCTTTTAGGGAACGCAAGGATTTACTTGCAAACAATAACGGGCTCATAAGTAAAACAGCGAAATGCACATTTGGGCAAGTGTGCATTCATATGTTTTTATTTTATTGAAATTAGAGCTGCAAAGCTTTCTATCAAGCCACTGATTGACTCTTTTCTTCCCTCTACTCATTTTGATTTATCTGATCCAGGGCCGGCTCTACTTAATAAAACGTCTTCACACAAAACGGCATGATTAAGGGTGCCTGGCAGCGCCCCTCCAACCGATGGCGCTCTAGGCGACCGCCTATGTCGCCTATGCCAAGAGTCGGCCCTGATCTCATAAAAAGCATGCGCAATGTGAGACACAAGAGGGAAATCTCAGGTCCAGGGCCTATTTACATTAATTTGCATATTTAAATGGGGGCGTGGACAGGGAGGAGTTCGGCACCTCTGCATGTGCGCTCAATTCCACGGTGATTGTGACGTACAAAGACTTGCGTGGATTTCCTACTGAAACTTGGCGTACGCCAAAACCCAGAAACTGTCGTACGCACAAATAAATTCAGATGTATCAAAGTGTGCGTAGGCATGGATCCAAGCACGTTTCTTTTGTACGTCACAATCAACGTGGAATTGAGCGCACATGCAGAGGTGCCGAACTCCTCCCTGTCCACGCCTCCATTTAAATATTCAAATCAATGTAAATAGGCGCTGGACCTGCAATTTCCACCCCCTGGAGGACAAATAAAGGTTTATCTAATTTCCCTCTTGGTCCGATCAGATAAATCAAAATGAGTAGAGGGAAGAAAAGAGTCAATCAGGGGCTTGATAGAAAGCTTTGCAGCTCTAATTTCAATAAAATAAAATAAACATTTGAATGCGCAGCTGCCCAAATGTGCATTTCGCTGGTTTACATAGACAACTAAACGAATAAACTATTTACGCACCCATAGCCACCCATCGCGCACCGCGCCATCCTCCAGCCTGTTCCAACCATGCTGTTAGTCAGAATGAATGAGTCATGCGTTGAACCAGGCCACCTTGCCACGATTTTAGTTAACTGCATTTGCGCATCATATATGATTTGAACATTAATTGAATTAAAATGTTTTCTATTAACATAAACAAATTCATCCTGTGATGGCGCTTTTATAGCAATGTGTGTGCAGTCAGTATCTCCGATAACCTTAGGGAAACCGGCTATTGCTGCTAATTGCGTACTCCAGTAACACTGGCCTTGGTAACCGAAATCGGCTTATGAGCCAGTTATTGTTTGCAAGTAAATCCTCGCGTTCCCTAAAAACTCGCTCACGTCGGATTGCACAATTTGCAAGGTCCTCAAACAACGCGAACGCTGCCATTGTTAATGCAATTTTCTTCATCACATTGCGCATGCTTTTATATTCACCTATATCATTACAAACGCCTGGGTGTGTAAATTGTTCACAACGGTGTCTCTGATGTGCACATCACTTGACTGTTTTCACATTATTAACAGTTTCCTAGCATCACCTCTAAGTGACGCCAAAGGAACAATAGCTGTAGAAATGTGCGTACGACAGCTATGAAGCTGGCGTGGGGCACCGCACATTTCCACGGTCATTTCACGTTTAATACATCTGAACGTGAGCGTGGAAGCCCTCGGTCACCATCTGGGCTATTACCTCTTTCATGAGGGAGGCCGTCTGGGGGAAATGGGTTCAGGAAGAGGGCCGTAGTATACTGGGTCAGATAACTGTCTCATTGCCTCCTGGACATAAAAGGTACAGTCCATGATGACTAAAGACGAACCCTTGTCCGCCGGTTTTACCACGATTGCTCTGTTATCCCTTAAGATTTTGACAGCCTTCCACTCCTGTTGGGAAATATTGGGTGCCTCCTGACCTGAGGATGGAAGGGAAGAGGCCAGGGTCTCCAGGTCCTTTCCCATCAGTTCCAATAGTTCGACTGGAAGTCGATTGATAGGGGGTTCCCAAAGGGAGGGGGGCTGGAAAGGTGGTCTAACCGGTTCATCATCCAAATCATCCCCAAAAAAAGAGCAGAGGCGTAGGCATCGGTGGTAAGCTCCTACGTCCAGTCTCAGGTCCCATTTGGGGTTGGGCTGTGTACTGTGTGTTGGGATGAAGGATAAGCCTTTAGCTAAGATGGAAGTCTGGGGGCCTGTGAGGATTAAAGTTGAGGAAAGTTTTAACACTCCAGGCGTTGGTTCTGTCTCCTCAGGATGCGGTTGGCCCAGGTCGAGGTAGGTCCTCCAATGGACCCACATGGCGTGCGCTGTCCTGGGGGTCCAATGTACGTTGTCCCAGGTGGTGGTGAAGAGGTGGCGGGGGAGGCGGGGGATAAAGTTTCCTTGATCTTTAATTAGGGAGTTGATGGTGGTCAAGTTTTGTTGTATGTTCGGAGCCAGGTGGTTTGAAAAATTCAGAGCCGGGATCAAAACCCTGGCATTGGGAAATGTGGATCGGGCCACTCCCACGAGTAAGCTAAGTATGAGTCCCCCATTAGAATGACCGGGCGTGTAGGTACCAGACCCCAGTTAAGGTATTTGTCCCCAAAGTGCTTGTCAAGTCCTCCTCCAGTTCAAAAGTCCACAGGACACATGGACAACTCAAATTTCTGAATCAATCTTTTATTTTCGTTTGTGTTTGTAAGTTGATGTCTTTTCAGTTCATTAGGTTGTAAACCTTCAGACAGAAACAAGAGTTTGTATTTTAATTACACAATTAACTAAACATTTTCCATATATTGTAATGAAATAAACAATTAAATCATTCAAACATTTTGATGAACCAAATTAATTTGTTTAAATGAATCAAACATTTAACTAAACATTCCAAATGAACTTAGATATTCTATCAAGCACTCCAAAACACCAAGAAATTAAATAAACATTTCACCAACCATTGGCATCTTTAAGGTGAACCTTTGAGGGAACTTGGTGTTTCTGTCCTTTCCTCTCTGAATGACTGAATCACAGCTGCTTTAGTGATTGATAGAGTACCCAGCAGCCAGTTTGCTGCTGCTGGTGCACTCTGGGAAGTGTAGTTTGTTGCTTCCCTAAGCTTTAGCTCAACACCTCCCACTTGAGCTCCTGGTTTTTTCAAACCAAGAGAGGTCATTCAAGCCCTTTACTCTTTTGCTTGTTCTTCGATGGGAAGTAGAATGACAAGGCGTCTGACATCTCTATGGAGAATTGTGGCTGGGATTTTGGTTTGGAGCCTCTTGGTTCTTTCACTGTTTACTTTTTTGATGTGAACAGGATAGCTGGGGAAAGTCTTCACAAGCACATCTCTTACGATGCCTTTGCTGTCAGCATTGACACTGACCACTCTAGCCAGCTTGTACTGTCCTCTCAGGGCGTTTTGGTCAGCCACCCAGACCACATCTCCAACAGCAACATTCCGCTCTTTGGTGTGCCACTTGCTTCTTATGAACAGATTAGGTCCAGCCAGTTGGCTCCACTTCTTCCAAAATATGCTTAACTCTGCTTGAATGTGTTTAAGTCTCTTGTAAGGGTAGCCATCAAACTGAAAATCTCCAGGGTCTCCCTTCGGATTGGCACGTCCTAAAAGCAGAGAATTCGGGGTGATGTACTCTACACAGTCTTCTCTGCTTTGAGTTATTGCATCGATGGGTCTCTCATTTGCAAGGTTGGCTGCCATGAAGAGAAAAGTTTGGAATTCTCCCCATGTGAAAACACCATCTCCACCAAGATTGCTCAACGCCCGCTTCACTATCTTGACAGCTGCCTCTGCTGCACCATTCCTATGGGGAGAGTCTGCAGGGTGGATCTTCCACGACCATTCTGTTCCATGCTTGGCTGCTGTGTTTTCAAGTTCCGAATTGTATAGTCCATCAAGGAATCTGTGAAGCTTCTCCAGAGCAGGTTTGGCTCCCACAAAATTAGTGCCAGGGTCTGACCAGAGTTTCCTGGGGTGTCCTCTCAGTGAAGTGAACCTTTGATAGGCTAGCAGGAATCCTTCAGATGACATGTCACTCACCACTTCAGTGTGTATGGCTCGGGAAGCCATGCAGCAGAAGACGATTCCCCATACTTTGAGTCTAGTTCTCTTCTTGACCTCATCTTTCACTTCATAAGGGCCGAACAGGTCCATGGTGGTGAATTCAAAGGGTGCAGCTGGGCCTGTTCGCTCCAGAGGCAGGTCAGCCATGATTTGTTGACACTGTTTCGCCTTGTTTTTCCTGCAGACCACACAGCTATCAACCATTTTCTTGGCAAGTTTACGACCTTTTATTACCCAGGCTTTCTTCCTCATCCGGAGAAGGGTTCCTGCCACTCCCTCGTGGTTTGCTTTGTGGGATTCTTGTGCCAGCAATGTAGACACCCATGCTTCACATGGTAAAACTGGCACTGCTGTCTTATCTTCATTGAACACCTGAATTCTGCCTCCACAAACTAGCAGTCCAGAGTTCACATCTTTGTATACTGCCAGTCTGCTTAGAGTTGTGTCTGAAAAAGATGCATCTTCTTGAGCTGCGAGGAAGAGGTCTTTGAGTGCATCTTCATGTTCTTTGACAGTCAACACAGCTTGCTTGGGTGATGTTATGGCCCTTCGAGCCGGATTCTCTTTCAGAACCTATCTATCCCCAAACGGCCTCCCTCATCGAAGAGGTGATAACCCAACTGGTGGCGGAGGGATTCGTCACGAAGAAACAAGCGACGGTACTTCGGGGGACCGACCCACCGCGTCCTAGGCAATTTTACCTCCTGCCTAAGATCCACAAACCAGAATCATCT
The DNA here is from genome assembly GCA_030340665.1 of Neosalanx taihuensis. Taxonomy (NCBI): domain Eukaryota; kingdom Metazoa; phylum Chordata; class Actinopteri; order Osmeriformes; family Salangidae; genus Neosalanx; species Neosalanx taihuensis. The sequence continues at coordinate 1,143,611 of JARGSH010000050.1, read as the reverse complement.
TGGACGGTCCCGGGACACATGCCACCTGGTAGGCCTATTGTATCGGACTGCTCTAGTGAAAGTTACCAGGTGGCAGCATGGATAGACCATTACCTTAAGCCCCTTTCCACACGACACCCTAGCTACCTACGCGACACTTACCACTTCTTGTCCAGGGTGAGGGAGATTGACGTCCCCCAGGACGCAATCCTCTTTACAATGGACGTAGACAGCCTGTACACAAACATAGACATAGAGAGAGGCCTAGCAGCAGTTAGGAAATGCTTAGAACGCTTCCCGGACCCCGCTCGTCCAGACAGGCACCTTCTAGAGCTCCTTCATCTGAGCCTAACGAGAAATGACTTCTCTTTTGATAGCAAATGGTTCTTACAACTTAAGGGCACGGCTATGGGCAAACGTTTTGCACCCTCCTACGCCAACATATACATGGCGGACTGGGAGGAGACAGTCTTAGCTGTCTCCCCTAAGTTACCCCTCCAATACCTACGGTACTTGGACGACATCTGGGGCATTTGGACCCACTCCCTCCAGGATCTTCAACAATGGATCTCCGTCCTCAACGGCCACCATCCCTCCATCCACCTTAAGGAAACAGTACACACCTCGGAGATCAACTTTCTCGATGTCGTGGTATTCAAGGGCACAACCTTTCCCCAAACAAATAAGTTAGACACACGTGTTTACTTCAAACCCACCGACACACATGCTCTGCTCCACAGAGATAGTTACCACCCCCCACACACATTTAAAGGCACAGTTAAGTCCCAACTAATTAGATTCGACCGCATATGTTCACAGGACACAGACCGGCAGGAGGCCACCAACACTCTCTTTGGGGCCCTGACGAATAGAGGGTACACACGTACCTTCCTACGCTCCGTGAAAAAGGACTGGCACACCCACCGTGGAACTGAGAGGACGGCTCCCACAGGGACGAACATCCCCCTGATCTCAACTTTCTCCCCATCCTCCACGGCACTACACAGAGCCCTCCGGAAAAACTTTGAGGATAGTAAACACTTAATCCCTTCCCTTACAGACACCAGAGTCTTTTCAGCTTACCGTAGAAACCCCAACTTGAAGGATTCAGATTCAGATTCAGATTACTTTATTGATCCCGAGGGAAACTCCTTTGTATCAACGGCACACAGTCTCGCAAAGCACACAAGGGTAAGGGTGTGAGGTAAAAGATTAGAAAGTGTACACAGGGGTAGGGGGTGGGGTCAATAACAATAAGTAAAAAAATGGTGGGTGAGGTGAATCCTCCCAGGGAGCATAATGATTATGTACAGAAGCTATACATTTACAATTATACAGTAATGGTCTTGTATAATATACAGTATTATATTAGAATGTACATGATTTTCAGTTTTTGTACAGAATGTGCAGAATGTACAGCAGAATATACAGTATGTCCAGGATAAAGTGCAGGTTACAGACTATACCCTTATAATCTATACAATTCAATTACAATTATGCAAGTAATTGTGATGTACAGGATTTACAGTTATTTGCAGCATATACAGGATATACAGGATTTGCAGGTTATTAGCAGAATATACATGGTTATATACAGTTGTACCAGAATATTGCCAAATATGTAGTTATGTTACAGAAGTTGTGTCAGACTATTGTCTAATGTCCATTGTTATATCCCTGGATGTTATGCTATTTCACAGGATATACAGTTGGCTTACAAACTACTAGTGTGGGAATTGTAAAGTTTGATGGCCACAGGCAGGAATGACTTCCTGTGGCGCTCCGTGGTGCATTTCGGGAGGATGAGTCTCCCGCTGAAAGTACTCCTTTGTCCGACCAGCACATTGTGGAGTGGGTGGGAGGTACTGTCCAGGATGGCGTTGAGTTTGGCCAGCATCCTCCTCTCCGACACCACTGCCAGAGAGTCCAGCTCTACCCCCACAATGTCACCGGCCTTCCGGATAAGTTTGTTGAGCCTGTTGGCATCCGCTGCCCTCAGCCTGCTGCCCCAGCAGGCAACGGCATAGAGGATAGCACTGGCTACCACAGACTCGTAGAACATCCTAAGCATTGTCCGGCAGACATCGAAGGACCTCAGCCTCCTTAGAAAGTAGAGGCGGCTTTGGCCCTTCTTGTAGACGGCTTGAGTGTTCTTAGCCCAGTCCAGTTTGTTGTCCAAGTGAACACCAAGGTACTTGTAATCCTCCACGGTGTCCACACTGACCTCCTGAATGTGGACAGGGGTCACCGTTGTCCTGGTCCTTCTCAGGTCGATGACCAGCTCCTTGCACTTAGCCGCATTAAGCTGCAGATGATTTCGCTCACACCATGCGACAAAGTTCCCCACCACAGTCCTGTACTCGGCCTCCTCCCCGTCACTGATACAGCCCACCACAGCAGAGTCATCAGAGAACTTCTGAAGGTGGCAGGACTCTGTGTGGTAGCTGAAATCCGTGGTATAGATGGTGAAGAGGAAGGGGGAGAGGACGGTTCCCTGGGGAGCCCCAGTGTCGCTGACCACACTGTCCGACACACAGTGCTGTAAGCGCACATGTTGCGGTCTGCCAGTCAGGTAGTCTACAATCCAGGACACCAGGGAGGTATCCACCTGCATCGCTGCCAGCTTCTCACCCAGCAGAGTTGGCCGGATGGTGTTGAAGGCACTGGAGAAGTCTAGGAACAGGATCCTCACAGTGCTTGCCGGCTGGTCTAGATGAGTATAACAGCGGTCGAGCAGGAAGAGGATGGCATCCTCTACTCCCAGCCGGGGCTGGTAGGCGAACTGAAGGGGGTCCAGGAAGGGTCCGACCATGGGCCGCAGTTGTTCCAACACCAGTCTCTCCAGGGTCTTCATAACGTGGGAGGTCAGTGCCACCGGTCTGTAATCCTTGGAGCCGCTGGGGCGCGGCATCTTCGGAACAGGGACGAGGCAAGATGTCTTCCACAAGACAGGGACTCTCTGGAGACTCAGGCTCAGGTTGAAGATGTACTGCAGCACTCCACACAGCTGGGGGGCACACGCTTTCAGCACCCTAGGGCTCACATCGTCAGGGCCAGCAGCCTTGTTTGCATGGAGTTTCAGCAGTTGTCCTCTAACCTGTTCCACAGTGAGAGACACAGCTGGGGTCGTAGAGGTCGTTGGGTACAAAACCTACGCACAGGACAATACTTTAGGCTCACAGGATCACCCCCCCCCCCAAGCACCACCAACTGTGTGTATGCAATCCGATGCAGGTTATGTCAAAAACTCTACGTGGGAGAAACCTCCACTTCACTTTTGCAGAGAATGTCTGCGCACCGTTACAGTATAATGAGGGAACGACGCTCTACCTTCTTGGGCACTCACTTCAGACGACACAACATAAAAAACATGTTCCACATTATTCTGGCCCACGACCCTACCTGGACAACACAGCAACGCAAACAGACTGAGAAGACTTGGATCGACCGTCTCTCCTCCAGATACCCCGATGGGTTAAACGATCGCTGAATCAATACACTGTGAAGACTTGGATCAGCCGCCTCTCCTCTGGACACCTGGATGGATCAAACAATCGCTGGATGGATAAACTGAGAAGACTTGGATCGGCCGCCTCCGCTCCAGATACCCTAATGGATTAAACAACCACTGAGTGGATTAATATGGAAAAACCAAAAAACCCCCCCGTTACATCCATTTTACTGTAAACCCGCCTTTAACACTATACTGAGCGTCCCTAAAACCTAACCATATCCACCCTGCCGTACTCCTTTGTCTAGCGCCACACTGAACATGCCTAAAACCTAACCATATCCACCCTACTTGAATCCCCTTTCTAGCGCCACACTGAACATGCCTAAAACCTAACCATATCCATTGATTATTAGGAGCAACATACTAATACAGTGTTAGTGTAACAGGGTTGGAAATACCCTTTTATGACTTTCGTCAAAATTAATGTCCTTGTCTGTACATGTTGGGTTTATAGCCACCTGGTGGGTTAAAATGGTTACTGCATGCACAGAGTTCCTCTCTACGCACCGTAGATAATTCCTCAGAGAATTAACATTCAGAACTGAGGTGGGTGTGTGAGAAACATGTGGTGAATAATATAAATATATTCTATATTTATGGTTATTTCTATAGCGCTTAGCGTCATGTGTTCCCTTTGTAAGTACTTCTAACATGTAAATAGAGAGTTTCAGACAGTTTTGTGTAGAAATAAGTTGTATTTCTGTCGATATGTTTAAAAGCTAATGTAGCTAGTTATCTAGCTAGCAACGGACGTACTAGCTGGGTTCTGAGGTACTTACGTTTTCTGTCTTGTTACACAGATCCATGTGCTGCAGTGTTACACGTTTTGATGAACTTTTCATTTATCTCTGCGCCAGGTGGGCTCCATTTTATTTGTGTTTTATGTATTATTTTTGTATAATTAGAAGGAAAATAAGTTTATTGTGAATGTTCAGAACTTGTTGTTTTACTATACGATCACGTTAAAATTGTTACACTATACGATCACATTTTATTGTTGTAAAGAGAGAATTAACATTCAGAACTGAGATCCATGTGCTGCAGTGTTACACGTTTTGATGAACTTTTCATTTATCTCTGCGCCAGATTAAAGGGATCCAGAGTGAGCGTCAGTCCTGTGTGGCCGTGACATTCTTCCTACACCATAAACACGATCGGTTACATTAGACCCCCTTTCGCCTTCATACCTGTCTTAATTCTACGTGGCATTGATTAAACGAGGTGCTTATTTTTTTATTTTTTTTTATGTTGTCCCATATTGATGGGATTGCATCTCGCAGTTGATGGAGATTTGTGGGATGCACATCCAGGGCACGAAACTCCTGCTCCACCCTCCATTTTTGATAGGATTCCCTCTATCGTGTACTTTGTATTTGTTTTTTTTTACTTAACTGGTACTCTGGGGGCTGTAGTGTTCCCTGCTGCTGTTGCAAACTGCAATGTCCCCACTGTGAGACAAATAAAGGATTATCTTATCTTATCTAGTACACCAACATTCACAATCCACACCGGGTACCACTTGTCTTTACTACAAATAGAAAAAAGTGGCTACAATTTGCACAAGCTCACCAAAATTAGACTAGGCGAAAAATGTTGCCTGCTCTGATGAGTCTCGATTTTTCTTGAGACATTCAGATGGTAGAGTCAGAATTTGGAGTAAACAGAATGAGAACATGGATCCATCATGCCACAGTTAATGGTGTGGGGGATGTTTTCTTGGCACACTTTAGGCCCCTTAGTACAAATTGGGCATCATATAAATGCCATGGCCTATCTGAGCATTGTTTCTGACCATGTCTATCCCTGTATGACCACCATGTCCTCTGATGGCTACTTCCAGCAGAATAATGCACTAGGTCACAAAGTTTGAATCATTTCAAACTGGTTTCTTGAACATGACATGATGAGTTCACTGTACTAAAATGGCCTCCACAGTCACCAGATCTCAACCCAATAGAGCATCGGTGACTCATGGGATCCGTCGAACTGGCCGGGTGTGGAGGGCACCTGGGATCCAAGCGATTCAAAACGTAGACGGGTTGACTCTGCCCGATCTCTATCCCAATACTCTGTTGTAAATCCATCTCTGTGGAGGGCTTGACACCGTTACAGGTGTGCGGCCGGTTGGCCGACACTGACAGTGCTGGGTATGCGGGTGATAGTGACAGGGTCTGACAGCCCGGTCATGACGCACTCCGCCGTCAACTCAGTCGCTGGCAGCTAGGCCGGGCGGTCGTTCGTCCTGTTGGTTTAAAGTATGAGATGGTTGGTTTCGGTCGACCTGACCTAAACCTCTTGGAGGGTCATTCCCCCCGGTCTGGGTCCGCTGACAGTCCTATCAAACCAAGGTGGTGGGGCCATGGATAGGGATGTGCCGCCCTGGGCGCGGATCCTGATGCCATTGGTTACCAAGCATTAGGTGCAACCACTAACGGATGTAGGCTTAAGGGGGCGTAGGTTGCGGTGCTTGGCTGGGGTGTGCCAGGGGGTTCCCCCCTGGCCGCACCCCCTCCATAAACAGCTTGGCTTGCCAAGTTGAAGTCTCTGGGGAGGGCCCAATACCTACCTCGTGTCATGGGAGCGGTAAACCGATTCTGGTGTCGCTGGGTATGCGGGTGATGTTGATGGGTGGTGCACCTGGTCATAACTCACTCCGCCGTCCCTTAAGTCGGCTCCAGATAGGCCGAACCGGTCGTATGGTGCCTTGTGGGTGGAGGGTTTGAGAAGGCTGAGTCCAGTCGGCCTGACCTAAACCTCTGGGAGGGTTAAGTGTACCCTGGTCGAAGAATTTGCCGAAAGCCCGGGCTTCCAAGATGGTAGGGCCGTGGATAGGGAGGCACCACCTGTGAGTGGTCCTGAGTCCATTGGCTAGAATGGTTTACGAACTACCTGAGGAGGTGCGCCTAGGTGAACTTGGGTCAGGGCACTTGGCTGGAGTGTACAAGGGGGGGCCGTCCGTCCCCCCCGACTATGCTCCCTCCACTACACCAACCGGATGGCCGGACCCATAAGGCTGTGCAGGGTGGCAGCTGGCGGGGCGCCTCAATGATTATTCCCTTACGGGTGGTCTTGGAGTGCGAGAGAGGGGGTAGGGCGTCCTACCCCAGGGGCGTAAGCGGACTGGAGTTGATGCGAAACACAGGTTCTTCTACTGAAGGATAGTTGGAGGTACTTGGGATCACTGGCTTCGAGGCCGGAAGAGAAGTTGGGAAGTTCTTCCAGCGCAATGCCACATGGATTGACGCTTGCCGACGCCCGGCCAACGGCGGAATAGTCAGAACGACCACTTAAACTCGCCCAATTTGGACATAGGGGGGGTAAGGAAGAGCTCCTACCACATAGTCCCTGAAGGCCGGTGATGCGGTCCCTGGAGAACAGCCCAGAGGACAGAGAGAGGGACAGGGGCCCGCTGGGGCCTCTCCCAAGGAACCATTAAAACCCGAATGTGGCGGGGGTTGTTGGGACACCTTTTCACCTGAAGTCCCAGTTGGCCGGTGATGCGATCCCTGGCGTTCTGCTGGTGGATAATGAGGGGACGAAGGCCCACGGGGGGCTTTCGCCCAGGACTATTAAAACCCATGCGGTGAGTGGGGGTCCTTGGGGCTGCCAATTCGGCTGTAGCATACCCGAAGGGCATCGTTTGCCCGAGATCTGAATGTCGAAGTGAAGAAATTCAATGAAACGCGGGTAAACGGCGGGGGTAACTATGACTCTCTTAAGATAGCCAAATGCCTCGTCATCTAATTAGTGACGCGCATGAATGGATGAACGAGATTCCCACTGTCCCTACCTACTATCTAGCGAAACCACAGCCAAGGGAACGGGCCTATCCTCAGCTTGTAGCAGTGCTTGGCCTTTTTGATGCTCCTCTTCAAGTCAGCCCTGGATGCACTGTAGGCCTGTTCGTCACCTGATCTGAAAGCGGCCTTGCGAGCCTTCAGCAGGAGCCGAACCTCCTTGTTCATCCATGGCTTTTGATTAGGATACGTGGTAATCTGTTTCTGTGTTGTGGCACTGTCAATGGTGTTGTTGATATAATCCAGTACAGAGGAGGTGAAGGTATCCATGTCCGTGTGAGAGCCACAGGTAGCCTGAGAAGCAAACACACACCAGTCCATGTGTTGGAATCTGTCCTGGAGTGCAGAGTCAGCTCCTCCAGGCCACGGGGTGGCCAAGTTTGAACACCAAGTTCAAAATATATAAAAATAATGTAATCAAAATAATTAAAACTAGCAAAAGATCATACTATTGTAATCTACTGGAACAACACAAACATAATATTCAAGGAACTTGGCAAGTATTAAATGGCATAATTAAAAATGGAACAAATCCGAAACAATATCCAAATTACTTTACAGAAAACAATCAAATTGTAAGTGAAACTAAGGAAATAACAAATTTATCCAAGAATTCTTTTGTAAATGTTGGACCAACCTTAGCAAATGGAATAACACAACCATTAAATTATGTATCAGATGAAAGACATTTTCTGAATATTGCTAACTCGTTTTTTATTGCTAGCGTAAATGCAAATGAAATATAATACATTTTGAGTACTTTTGAAAAGAAGCAGTCAACAGATTGTTTTGAAATAGTTATGTCTCCGGTGGAAGAAATAGTTGACCCATTTACTTATATCTGTAATCAACCCTTCTTAACAGGTATCGTTCCTGATAAAATGAAAATGGCAAAAGTAATACCCATCTTTAAAAGTGGAGACAGGCGTCAGTTTACCAATTATAGACCTGGATAATCGGATTATAAAGCGCACAGTCGTTTTTTGAGAAAATTTAAGGCTTTTAAGTGCGCCCTATAGTCGCACAAAAATACAGTAGTCTCTCCAGCAGACAAGGAGACTATAGAGCAGGAAAAAAGATCAGGGAGCTAAAATGTTGCGACCGCCTCCACGAGAGCAAGGACAGAAGTGGGTCCTGCCCTGTGCGAAAAAGACCTGTACCGACCATCAAAGTTGAAGAAGGTGGAGCATCTCTTACTCTTCTTCCTCACACAGGTGCCGTGGCTTAGGTGGTCAAAGCGCCTGTTTAGTAAACAGGAGATCCTGAGTTCAAATCTCAGCGGTGCCTTTATTTTGGTCTCCCAGGAGTTACTCTTCCTGGGCACTTTAGCCCTGCAACTAGGGTCCTCAAGTTTTGACAGCCCTTGATGCCGTCTCCCTGGTGGTCTAGTGGCTAGGATTTGGCGCTTTCTCAGATAAGAGGTCACTGTGTCGTCCTCAAGGTGAGGCGCGTTGCCGTGACAAACGCAGAACACCTCAGCAAGCACCGCAACAAGGTTCGAACAGGCATCGCCCGAACAGGGACATGAACCCTGGGCCCTCAGATTAAAGGTCTGATGTTCTGCAGACTGAACTATCCAGGCCCTGGAGACCAATGAATTATGGTTTTATTCATCTTCCTCCTGAGCATTGAAACTACTGAACACCAAACCACTGTCACTTCATCTCTCCTGTGCACAGAAGCCACAAGTGACTATTCATCTTCCTCCTGCACACTGGAGCCACTGAAGTTGTCTTCTTCGGCCGCTCGTATCAGACCCGCTCTGTAAGTAGTTTTTTTGGCTTCTTGGAACTCAGGGGTACGTCGAGAATGCACTTCAACTGGAGCGAAGAGTCTTCCAAGACTCCAACGTCATGGGCTGAGCAGACACTGCTTGCATTTCTTAGACGTGGACCAGTGCCGCAATGGATAACGCGTCTGACTTCAGGTCTAGGTTCGACTCCTGTCTGGCTCGAGTGCCTGTTTTGCGACTTGGGTGTTTGGGAAAATATGTCAAGTAGATGAGCATAGTGTGCCACCCTCAAAGAAAATGCGTTATGACGTTATCTACCATTTAACTCTCCTTTACATACTGTCTTGCTTTCGCAGACTCTTAGATCCATTGAAGCATGAAGCCAATGAAGCATTTTAAGTCCCATCTGGGGTGACAGGCAGCAGAGTGGCGCAGTGGAAAAGTTTCTGCCTGGTCTCGAACCAGGGACCTCTAGCATGTTAGGCGAATGTGATAACCACTACACTACAGAAACCAACTGCTTATAAATGGCGGGAAACCCAGTATGCAAAAATACACAATTCAAAAAAAAAAAAACCACTGAACAGGGACACCTCTTTAAGGCAACGCAGGAATTTCAGCTTGTCGAAAATGTTTTTCAGCAAGCTAACAACAATCCGGGTGGTCTGAGTCATACCTTCCCAGTTCTGGTTCTCAGGCTTCCTGCTGAGCATGTTTCAAACCTGATCGGGTGCTCGCAGGGATCAGCAGAAGCTAGGGAATGAGCGTACAAGCGGCACCAGAGCACCTGACTTGGCGTTTCCGAAAGCAACAGGCCAACTCCAACGAGCCTTAACTCGAGTCAGTGGGCATAATTGCAATTTGACAAAAGCAGAATGACATTTCTGCCCAGTTTTGAACCAGGGACCATCCGTGTGTCAGGCGAACGTAACACTCGACAAATGAATACAGCCTCTTCATCTATAGGATTGTCAATAAAAGAACATTTAATCCACTTTTCTGCTCTCTTCGCAACAAACGTGCTCAATGAATGATGTGTTTAAACGTTGCCTCCTCTTCAAAAAGGGGAGGAGACTGAAATAAACTCTAAGTTTACCGAAGAAAACCTGCACCCGACCAGGTTAGGTATGATTTTTTTATAACCAAAATAGCATCCGTTTCCAAAAGAAAGGGTAATTTGACAGGTGTTCAAAGGACACCATCTGCGTCTGGAGAGGTTGGCTCGGCAGCTCTGGCCTGTCAACAAAGCAGCTCTGGTCCGTCAGTACAGCAGGTGTGGCCGGTTAGCTCAGTTGGTCAGAGCGTGGTGCTAATAATGCCAAGGTCATGGGTTCGATCCCCACACTGGCCAAAGAACGTCTTTAGATGTCCTTTCCTGTTTGATTTAGCCAATATGTGGTGAGGCTTTCAAGTCCTTCATCAGAGCTTTTGAGGTTTGCTTTTGAGGGGTGACTGGTCCAGGCTGAGACGATTGAGACGCTGGACCTGGTGCACAAGCCTGTCTCCTTGAAACAACTGAACAACTGGACAAACCTGTCCTTTCTCCAGAGCCCTGGTGCCAGATTCAGCTTCAATATGTTTTTCATAGAATGTGGGTTAATGGAGATGGCGGATGATCTTGTGGGTTCCAACGACCCCTGAGACAACGCAAGTGTGGGACAAAAGACAGCGCAAGCAGTAAAGGTCAGGAGAGCGTGGGGGTTCAAAATCTCATAGCAGAGGATGGTTTCGATCCATCGACCTCTGGGTTATGGGCCCAGCACGCTTCCGCTGCGCCACTCTGCTGCCTGTCAACCCAGATGGGACTTGAACCCACAATCCCTGGCTTAGGGGGCCAGTGCCTTATCCATTAGGCCACTGGGGCTGGAGGCTGTCACTACGCCGCTCCACTGGGTGTTAGGAGGGGTGAAGCAATGCAGATGAATCGATGGTGCAGGCTGCAGTGCGTGTTTGTGAGTTTGAGCCTCTCACGGGGCAGGGTTATGAATGTTGGTGTACTAGATAAGATAAGATAATCCTTTATTTGTTCCGCAGGGTGGTCATTGCAGTTTGCAACAGCAGCAGGGAACACTACAGCCCTCAGAGTAACAGTTTAACCCTTTATGCGCCAAAGTCGCAGAATTGCGACTAGCAACATAGCTGATTAAAACAGGCTGTAGCTATAAATGTGGGGCCGAATCTTGTTTTTACTTTTCACCAGGTGTTAGCGGACATGTGTTCCTGTAATATAATCATCATTTATGGGCAGACCAGTGGTCATGAAGTCATTTGAAAAGGTTGTAAAGCAGCTTCTACTACTCAGGGTGGGTAGGGCCCTGGACCCAGGGCAATTCACATACAGGGCCAGCAGTGGGGTGGAGGATGCCCAGATTACACTTTTGGATCTCCTTTATAGACATTTAGATGCCAGGCTCTTGTTTTTAGATTTTTCTTCTGCTTTTAACACTATCCAACCACATGTTTTAGTCAGTAAATTATTATCAGAGTTTAATATTGAGAGAAATCTTGTGTGCTGGATTATGGATTTTTTAACAAACAGAACACGAGGTAAGGTGAATGGTTGTTTTTCTGAAAGGCGTGTCTCTTCCACTGGCTCCCCGCAGGGTTACGTACTCTCACCTTTACTGTATATCCTCTATACTAATGACTGTAAGAGCCAGTATAGAAATAGACACATCCTGAAATATGCTGATGATACAGTCATTGTCAGTTTACTGCAGAAACATGAATCTCAGCATGGGCCGGTGGTCGATGAGTTTGTCAATTGGTTTGACGATTCTTTTCTCCAGCTTAACACCTCTAAAACTAAAGACATGCTGGTAGATTTTAGGAGAAATCAACCTACCTCTACAACCTACCTTCATAAAAGGTAGCAGCATAGAGGTGGTAGAGCTGAGCAAAAAGCTCTCCATCTGCCATGACATTGTTCCGCGATGCCGTGACCCGAATTCGAACCGGGGTTGCTGCGGCCACAACGCAGAGTACTAACCACTATACGATCACGGCGAGCTACCATAGACATATTGTGCACCCTAAGGTTTTACAATCCAGGCCATGAGTGGACACTCTTGGTTCTTGGGTGCCATTGTCCTGAAGGTTTTAGACAGACATTAGAAAGGTAGACGCCCCATTGGCTGCTGAAACGCGAGAAATACGGCCGCCATTTTCAGAGGGTCGCATTACCAGATTACATCCGGTAGCCTCTTATATGTCTCTGCGATAGACATCATAAATATATAAAATGCCAGAGCACTGTGCAGTGTATTCCTGTGTAAATCAACAGAGGATTGCCAACAGGAGTCGGGGGATTACTTTTCACAAGTAAGATTCAACATTATTATTGTACTGTAATTATATCCGCCAGCAAAATTTTGACGGCCGGCAAATGTTAAACTAGGCTGTGTTTATAGCCGGTGTGTTGACGAGGCCCATTAGGCTATTATTTCATCCTAACAAAAGTAAGAATTGAATAGAGAATAGTATGTTACTTAGAAATATACCGTATTTTTCGGACTATAGGGCGCACTTAAAAGGCTTTAATTTTCTCAAAAAACGACAATGCGCCCTATAATCCGAAGCGCCGTATATATGGATTAATTCTGGTTTTGCTTACTGACCTCAAAGCGATTTTGTGTGGTACAAGGCGCTCACAGCGCTAAGTCAAAATGTTTTACTACGACTTTGGTAAACTACAAAGCCGCACCGCTTGCAGCATTACGGCTACCGTAGCCAGGAGCGTCGCGGAGTAATACATGCTGTGCTTCACCATAATATTCCCAAATTGGCACCTGTCAAAAGACACGCTTACGACGCGGATTTATCTGACTTTTTTCCGCTTAATGCGCCTTATAGTCCAGTGCGTTTTATAAATGAAAAAAGATCGAAAATAGACCATTCATTGACAGTGCGCTTTATAATCCAGTGCGCCCTATAGTGCAAAACATACGATAATCTGATCTATAATTTTACACATACTTTTCACAAATTTTAAAGTGGTAAAGCTCTGTGTGAAATGTTCTATAGTACAGCGCTGGAGAGAAGGAAGTCAAGGAAATACTAAGTTTGCATGTTGTACATTGAACATACAGTTTAGAAATAAGTAATACAGATGAGTATTCAATTCAGATTCAGATTCAGAATACTTTATCAATCCCCTTGGGGAAACTCTTTGGCAGGACAGTGCCCACCGTGGCAACACGACAAAGTACATTATCGGCGCACAAGTCTTCTGAAATTGGGAAAACACAAATAGATTTTCGAGGAGAAAAAAAGGATACATGCCAGAGCCTGTAACCAAAAAAAGCACCTCAGCAGACAGATAAGCAACAACAACAGGCAGGTGGAGGCGTTGGATGAGTCTGTGTTCGTAGCCAAAACACAGAACAATCTGCCTCATGGCCTTGAGGTCAGGACATCTTGTTCCAGCCAGACAACTCTCACAGAAAGGGGTGAGGGGTGGGGGGTTGGGGTGGGGGAGGGGTGTAGAGAGACGTCGTACCTCAATCTTGCAAGATAGAAACAGGTAGGGGGAGGGGTAGCCCTGCACGGTACCAGGCACAGCCGTACAGGATTTTGGAGCCGAAAACATATACTCATGACATTGCTCGTAGAGTTAGTTTACACCCTACAAACAAGTCTCACTCAATGTCTCTCAAATGTCACTCAAATGCCTCTCAATGTCTCTCAAATGTCTCTCAAATGTTTCTCAATGTCCCTCAATGTCTCTCACTCTTCCATTCTGTTGGTCAATACGTTCCTCTGTCCCCTGCAGAGCCATCGGTATCTTGCGATGCGCGTAAAGTCACACTTTGGCCACCAACAGCCCTGCCCATCACATCAATCAAGTGGGGCAGCTTAAAGGGGCCGTTAACGGCTGCCTCAGTTTTTATAATTTGTCGATATCCCACGGCACGCTTAATCCAATCAGCAGAAGCCCGGCCATCATAAATCCCAATATGTAGAGATCCTCAAAGTCCTCGACGGAAGGTTCCCACAGGCACACGATACGCCTCTTATCCCACGCGTCCATCATGTATCCCGCTGGAGACGATCCCATGCGGGGACATGCTGGGTCCCCCCAGCCCCAAGATCTCTTTAAATATATGGTGTCAATAGTACTTGACCAGCTAATCAATTCCATGTTTCAGCTTAAAAGGGTGATGCAGTTAGTCTCTCCAGCAGACAGGCAGACGATAGAGCAGGGAAAAGATAAGGGAGCGAAAAAGTTTGCGACCGCCTCCACGAGAGCAAGGACTAGAAGAGGTTTCCACCCGCATCACCATCACATCGCTACTCGGATGACTGAGGACATACCTTCACTCTTCACATAGTTGTATGGTGAATCCTGATACTTGTGATTATGACTAGATAAATAGGTTCCAACAGGTTCCACCGAGATTTGAACTCGGATCGCTGGATTCAGAGCCCAGAGTGCTGACCATTACACCATGGAACCACAGCCGCCTAGACTGGTGGAAATCCCTGTTACAGACACTGCGCATCAGTTTGGCTCTTGGTGCAATTTGGCACGTCTCCATCCTCTCGCCTAGGCGTAACGGTGAGAGCGAGTCGTGTCATGTGACCTCATAGACAACTTACGCGGTTGCATTGGTGGTTCAGTGGTAGAATTCTCGCCTGCCACGCGGGAGGCCCGGGTTCGATTCCCGGCCAATGCATGGCTTTTGCGGTCGACATCCTTGTCTTTGAGTTGGTTTGACCGCGTGTTAAACTTTTTGAGGACATCCAGATGAGAAAAAACATCGACATGTTGCCCAGCCCCATCTACCACGTGGATTCCCGCCTTCCATTCAGGGCCCTTGAGTTGATGGTGATCTCCGATGGAAAACTGCAGCTATTGTCGTGTCCTCGTTAGTATAGTGGTCAGTATCCCCGCCTGTCACGCGGGAGACCAGGGTTCAATTCCCTGACGGGGAGGAGGGACTGTTTTGCCCCTTTCGGTTCCCGTTTCACCATCACAGCCTTCGCATCGCTACTCGGATGACTGAGGACATACCTTCACTCTTCACATAGTTGTATGGTGAATCCTGATACTTGTGATTATGACTCGATAAAAAGTGACGCGTCCTCGACCACTGACCCAGGTTCCACCGAGGTCTGAACTCAGATCACTGGATTCAGAGCCCAGAGTGCTGACCGTTACACCATGGAACCACAGCCACCTAGCCTGGTGGAAATCCCTGTTACAGACACTGCGCATCAGTTTGGCTCTTGGTACAATTTGGCACGTCTCCATCAACAGGACAATGACCCCAAACACACATCCAGGCTGTGTAAGGGTTATTTGACGAAGAAGGAGAGTGATGGGGTGCTGTGCCAGATGACCTGGCCTCCACAGTCACCAGATCATCTGTGAAAGCACAGATTCTAGCCGTTCTTCCCCCCCTCTAAGAGTAGCTTTTAACTGATAATGCAGCATCAAGTTGGAGGACGGTAGTTTATGACTGGAATGGAAATCCTTAGGTCGCTGGTTCAAATCCGTCTCGAAGGAGTTTTACTTTTTTCCTATTTTTTTGCGGTTTAAACTATTTAGGATGGCAGGATATGCAGGAGTCTTTTATTATGTGAATTATACATCATGAGAACCAATAAGTGCCAAGGGAAGAACTATAAAAGCATAACACAACAATTGTGACCTAAAGCAAGAGATACAACAAACAACACTGGAAAGTCACCATATGGGGACCAACAGATTGTTCTAAAGCACTTTAGATTATGTGAAGTGCCATACTATTCCTAAGTGCCATTAAATTCTTTAAATAGGTGAGTTTTAAGTCTTTTCTTGAAAGTGAGAAGTTTTAGTTTTTTCCTCTTTTTTTGCGGTTTAAACTATTTACAGTCCAAATGCAGGATAGCAGACAAAGCAGGGAGACCCTATTTTGAAAGGGGTGTACAGACTCGTTTCTCTAAACGGGAACCAAACCGATGGTGTGGATGTGAAAGCATCAATTCCAGCCCTTCTTCCCCCCCTCTAAGAGTAGCTTTTAACTGATAATGCAGCATCAAGTTGGCTCGTTGGTCTAGGGGTATGATTCTCGCTTAGGGTGCGAGAGGTCCCGGGTTCAAATCCCGGACGAGCCCATTTTGAAACGCCAGGCAAGCCCTGTATGGTACGTTGTTGGAAAATCCATATTAGACTAAAGGCTTTCTTTGCCATCTCAAATAGAGGACTGGAGCGTTGTGTGCCTACAACGCCAAAATACAAATTAGAGTCTCACCCTTCGATAGCTCAGTTGGTAGAGCGGAGGACTGTAGTTTATGACTGGATTGGAAATCCTTAGGTCGCTGGTTCAAATCCGGCTCGAAGGAGTTTTACTTTTTTTCTTTTTTTTTTGCGGTATAAAGTATTTACAGTCCAAATGCAGGATAGCAGACAAAGCAGGGAGACCCTATTTTGAAAGGGGTGTACAGACTCGTTACTCTAAACGGGAACCGAACCGATGGCGTGGATGTGAAAGCCAGATTCTAGCCCTTCTTCCCCCCCTCTAAGAGTAGCTTTTAACTGAAAGTAGCCAGTCAAGTTGGCTCGTTGGTCTAGGGGTATGATTCTCGCTTTGGGTGCGAGAGGTCCCGGGTTCAAATCCCGGACGAGCCCAATTTGAAGCGCCAGACAAGCCCTGTATGGTACATTGTTGGAAAATCCAACAAAATCCTCCAATTTAGACTAAAGGCTTTCTTTGCTATCTTAATTGGCAGATGGCAGACTCCAGACTCCAGACGCAGATGGCACCCTTTGAACGCTTGTCAAACAACCCCTTTCATTTGGAAATTGATGCTTTTGAGGTTATTAAAACATTAAAAAACACAACTGCCTTGTTGAGTTCGGACTCTTCAACTCAAAAACAAGGATGTCGACCGCAAGAGCCATGCATTGGCTGGGAATCGAACCCGAAACTCATGAGCCCGGAATGGAAGGCGGGAATCCCCGTGACAGGTGGGGCTGGGCAACATGTCAATGTTTTTCCTCATCTGGCTGTCCCTAAAAAAGTTTACCACGTGGTCAAACCAACTCAAAAACAAGGATGTCGACCACAAGAGCCCTGCATTGGCTTGGAATTGAACCCAGGAGTCCAGCATGGCAGGCAAGAATTATACAACTCAACCACCAAAGCAACCATATCAGCTAGCTATAAGGGCATGTGCCACAACCCTCCCTCGCCGTCACGCCTAGGCAAGAGCAGGGAAACGTGCCAAATTGCACCAAAAGTCAAACTGATGCGCAGTGTCTGTAACGAGGATTTTCACCAGTGTAGGTAGCTGCGGTTCCATGGTGTAATGGTCAGCCCTCTGGGCTCTGAATCCAACAATCCGAGTTCAAATCTTAGGGTACGAGGCACCGTGGTTTAGTAAAGGAAGTACAAGCTTGACGCAACTCACACCAAGGGAAATAATAATCTGCTGGACCATGAGTCACACCCCCTGCAGGACTCAGTGTGTGAAGGAGAGATTCCGCAGGTCCTTCCTTCCTGCTGCTGTCAGACGGGTAGGCAGGCAATGGAGCAGGCAGGCAATGGAGCAGGCAGGCAAGCAAAGGAGCAGGCAGCAGAGCGACACTCCCATAGGACTCCATAGGAAATAGTGGCGTCTCGACTTCCGGGTAATGGAGCCCTCAATAGTTCCAAACGTTCCTTCCATGGCGCTGGACTACATGTGTTTCTATGGCTGCACAGCAAGAAACTTGGGAGGTAAGTTAATGAAATACCGGCCAATTTTAAAGAATTAAATGTGTTACTTATATCAGAGGTCCTTTATTATCTAGATATCACAATTTATCGGTATGTCCTGGATATAATTAGGTTGTTTTCAGCTATAGCCTGCTAGCTTATTAGCTCGACTTGATCAGCTGTGGAGGGTTATAGCCTCCTGATGTTTTTTGTATGAACAGTGATTCATTAACAGTTGTAAATGTACCAGTGTAAAGTTTATTTTTAATATTTACCGTTCAAAAGCAAGTTCACTGCTGTTTGTCCCATAGGAGAACAGGGCAGCGGGAGCTTTGTTTGGAACTATTGAGAGCTACATGAATCACGTGACCGCGCTGGCGGTGAGATCAGAGGTTGTCGCCACTCTGAATATCGCTCTGCACCCATGGATGTATTAATATAACTGGATGTGGTATAGAAAAATGGCGGTCGTTGATTTCAGTGAAGTTGCTCATCTGGCACATAGCTGACATTAATGCTGGACCATGAGTCACACCCCCTGCAGGACTCAGTGTGTGAAGGAGAGATTCCGCAGGTCCTTCCTTCCTGCTGCTGTCAGACTGTTCAATAAACACTGCTGTCCATAGCCACTACCAGGTGCAATATATGGATGTATCTGGTAGGCTTATACTGTGGATTAGTGATACATCTGGAATAATGATGTAGTTTGTTAGTGCTCCTAGTGATCATCTAGTGTTTTAGCTTGTTTTTAAACAGACCCTGCTGCACCTAAGCCTTTGGCACAATTTTCATGTGTGTGGTTCTAGTTGACTCTTAGTGAAATGTTGGTTGTTGGTTGTGTAGCCTATCTCAGAAGCTGTGGCCTTTATAGCCTCCAGCTCTCACTGACATGGTTAAAGTGGACGTTTTTGTCTACTTATTTGGAAACAGCAGAGGTAAAATTAGAAATGTTTACCACAACATGGACTTGAGCCAGATGTTATCTCTTACAGTTACAGTTGACAGACGCTTTTATCCAAAGGGACTTACACCAAGTACAGGGACATTCTCCCTGAGGCAAGTAGGGTGAAGTGCCTTGCCCAAGGACAGTTGCAGAGCTGGTTAAAGTGCACATATCATTTAGTCAAGTACAAATACTCATGTTTAAAAAGCCTGGTGAAAGAATTTAAACAATATGACGCATAGAGGGGATTATCAGTTAACAATGAAAAAAAGTTTAAAAAGTTTTAAACTTTTGTTTCTAAGGTATACTTGAAATGAACACCTAAGAAATTGTTGTCGTAAAATATTTATACAAAGTTCAGTCTTTAATGTAACCAAAGGTAAAAATGCATTTAAAAGTAAATTATGAGGGACAAATATGTTAATTAAGGTCAACCATCAGAGACCTATTTAATTCTGGCCACTGTAATATTGTTAGCTAGAACTGAGCTCTTTCAGGTCTTAATTATCTACTGCACTCACAAAATGCATCTGTAAGTGTCTGTTGAAATGATTTACTGTAAATGTATTTGCGGGTTATGGGGACTTCGGTTTTGACCAAAAGAATCATTCTGAGGTATAAAGCTTTTAGTTACATATATAGTAAATAAATAGAGCGCACATACAGAAAACCACAAGGACAAAACCCTTAATGATATGAGACAGGACTAATGGAGAAAAATAGTGAGAACAGGAGAAAAGTGCCTATGAAGTGGCCTAATGCAGGAAGGTTTTGTATCCCAAAGTTTCCACTTGGACAAACAGACAAACAGGCCTAAACTCCCCAATCCAGCCCTCATTCAACAGTTTCCTGAAGACGCTCACCCTCCCCCCATCCCAGATGGTACGATCCTCCTCACACTCCTTCACACTGCACTCCTTCAAAGCCATGCATGCATACAAACATGAAAAGAATACAATTATAGAAACACATGTGCAAATAGTTTGAAATTCATACTGTTGTGGATTCAAAACTGAGATACGGGAGTAAATATGAGGTTATTTTGTCATTTATTGCAGAGAACATGATGCATTCATAATGAACAGACACATCAAGTATGAATTAAGGCCTTCATGAGAATGTAGTCTGACAGCAAGCTGCACAGACCATTATCTGACTCTGTCCTTAAGAAACAGGTTTTGTAATCCACAAGAAAAGGAGGTGTTTGTTGGGTGATTGGTCAGAGACCATGGGGAGGGGATGTGAGGTGTCCAATTAGATGTCCAAAGTGTTCGTGGTGGCTCATAGGGGGTTGTTCAGAAATCTGCTGAGGGTCAGAGAGAGAGAGAAATCCAGAGACAGTTGACAGGTGAAAGGTAGGAGAGGGTCTTTTCCAGATTTAGAGAGTGGGGTGGGTGAAGTCTGGATACAGAGTGGGCCAGGGGCTTGTGGGGTGGGTGAAGTCTGGATACAGGGTGGGCCAGGGGCTTGTGGGGTGGGTGAAGTCTGGATACAGGGTGGGCCAGGGGCTTGTGGGGTGGGTGAAGTGTGGATACAGGGTGGGCCAGGGGCTTGTGGGGTGGGTGAAGTCTGGATACAGGGTGGGCCAGGGGCTTGTGGGGTGGGTGAAGTGTGGATACAGGGTGGGCCAGGGGCTTGTGGGGTGGGTGAAGTGTGGATACAGGGTGGGCCAGGGGCTTGTGGGGTGGGTGAAGTCTGGATACAGGGTGGGCCAGGGGCTTGTGGGGTGGGTGAAGTGTGGATACAGGGTGGGCCAGGGGCTTGTGGGGTGGGTGAAGTCTGGATACAGGGTGGGCCAGGGGCTTGTGGGGTGGGTGAAGTGTGGATACAGGGTGGGCCAGGGGCTTGTGGGGTGGGTGAAGTCTGGATACAGGGTGGGCCAGGGGCTTGTGGGGTGGGTGAAGTCTGGATACAGGGTGGGCCAGGTAGGGGCTTGTGGGGTGGGTGAAGTGTGGATACAGGGTGGGCCAGGGGCTTGTGGGGTGGGTGAAGTCTGGATACAGGGTGGGCCAGGGGCTTGTGGGGTGGGTGAAGTCTGGATACAGGGTGGGCCAGGTAGGGGCTTGTGGGGTGGGTGAAGTGTGGATACAGGGTGGGCCAGGACAGAGAGCAAAGACATGAAGATAGGCAAACTGGCCATCTGGTTGTCCGGGGGGAGAAAAGTGTTACATCTTATACCTCCATGTACCAACTCATCTCTTGAGCTTAACAGTGAGCTGAATGCTCCATTGTTCTTTCACAGTCCAAATATCTGCTTGACTTCTCACATCAGATGAATACATGAAAACCTGTGGTATTTTAATATGACTAAGTAAGGTCTTAGATAAGGGTTTCTACGGGACATGGTTGCTGCTTTTCACTTCCACATACAACATTGCATTACAATCCTGGCTATTTTGACTATGACCTCCATCATTCAGAGTTGCATGGAATAATACACTCTGGCAATTTTGACCTTCTTCATCAGCAACTCTGACCTTCAGTCCCTCCTCATAAATACACAACTTATTTGCTATTACTTCTATCATTACACAAAGCCAGAGTCATCCTGTTATCTAGATACATGTTAAAATGATTCCATAAAATTGTGTGATTTTTATTAAATTTATACATTACTGAGTGATCAAGATATAGTTGTAGCAACATCAACATCATTCCACCACAATAGTTTAGGCCACTGTACTGCACAAGACCAGATTAACTGGAAAGATGGCTGCACCCTGTAAGCCCTTGCCTGCCTCACTGAGCCACTGAGCACTTTTCATAGACATGAATAGGGACGCTATCTTTGAAGAGTCGGTTGGCTGTGTCTACTGTATATAAGTCTATGATCCTATCATGTAGGACTGTAGTTACTGCATGTTGGCCCAGTAGCTGTAGGACTGTAGATGTGGTGTTACTACATGTTGGCCCAGTAACTGTAGGACTGTAGATGTGGTGTTACTGCATGTTGGCCCAGTAGCTGTAGGACTGTAGATGTGGTGTTACTGCATGTTGGCCCAGTAGCTGTAGGACTGTAGATGTGGTGTTACTGCATGTTGGCCCAGTAGTTGTAGGACTGTAGATGTGGTGTTACTGCATGTTGGCCCAGTAGCTGTAGGACTGTAGATGTGGTGTTACTGCATGTTGGCCCAGTAGCTGTAGGACTGTAGATGTGGTGTTACTGCATGTTGGCCCAGTAGCTGTAGGACTGTAGATGTGGTGTTACTGCATGTTGGCCCAGTAGCTGTAGGACTGTAGATGTGGTGTTACTGCATGTTGGCCCAGTAGCTGTAGGACTGTAGATGTGGTGTTACTGCATGTTGGCCCAGTAGCTGTAGGACTGTAGATGTGGTGTTACTGCATGTTGGCCCAGTAGCTGTAGGACTGTAGATGTGGTGTTACTGCATGTTGGCCCAGTAGCTGTACAGAAGTTCTCTCAGGTCACTGCTGGGATAACTTGGCCCCAGACATCAGTGCTTTGGTTCGTTTTTTATCGTGGATACGCAAGTGTCTCTTCAGATGGGAATTTGTTTTACATGAATAGTCACAGTGGGGGCAGCTGTATGACTCTCCTGTGTGGATCCTGCTGTGACGAGTGAGCTTAACCCTATGTCTAAAGGTTTTACCACAGAGGTCACAACTGTAGGGCTTCTCTCCAGTGTGGATCCTGCTGTGAATAGTGAGATAACCTGCCTGCCTAAAGGTTTTACCACAAAGGTCACAGTAATAGGGCTTCTCCCCAGTGTGGATCCTGCTGTGAACAGTGAGTTTATCTAACCGGCTAAAGGTTTTACCACAGAGAACACAGCTGTAGGGCTTCTCTCCAGTGTGGATCCTGCTGTGAATAGTGAGAGTACCTGCATGTCTAAAGGTTTTACCACAGAGGTCACAAATGTAGGGCTTCTCTCCAGTGTGGATCCTTCTGTGAAGAGTGAAATGACTTGCCTGGCTAAAGGTTTTACCACAGAGGTCACAGCTGTAGGGCTTCTCTCCAGTGTGGATCCTGCTGTGAAGAGTGAGAGTACTTGCTTGTCTAAAAGTTTTACCACAGAGGTCACAGCTGTAGCGCTTCTCTCCAGTGTGGATACTGCTGTGAAGAGTGAGAGCACCTGCCACTCTAAAGGTTTTACCACAGAGGTCACAGATGTAGGGCTTCTCCCCTGTATGGATTCTGCTGTGATGAGTGAGAGCACCTGCCTCTCTAAACGTTTTAACACAGAGGTCACAGCTGTAGGGTTTCTCTCCAGTGTGGATTCTGCTGTGTCTTCTGAAACTGTTAGCCTGTCTAAAGGTTTTACCACAGAGCTCACAGCTGTAAGGCTTCTCCCCAGTGTGGATCCTGCTGTGAACAGTGAGTGTACTTGCCTCTCTAAAGGTTTTACCACAGAGGTCACAGCTGTAGGTCTTCTCTCCAGTGTGGATCCTGCTGTGAACAGTGAGTGTACTTGCCTCTCTAAAGGTTTTACCACAGAGGTCACAGCTGTAGGGCTTTTCTCCAGTGTGGATCTTCATGTGCTTGATGAGGTTCCTGGATGAGGAAAGGCTCTTCCCACAGGTGTCACACTTATGTGTCTCCATAACTCAGGCCTCTCTTTGCTCTCTGTCTGGTCTGTCCGGGTCCTGTCTGGTGTGAAGTCTCTGGAGGCTTGTTTCTCTCTGGCTGAGTCTCTCTGTAGTCTCTCTCTGCTTTCTGGAAGAAGTCTCCCACTGTCTATACTCCGCCCACGATCAGGTATGATTGGCCAACAAGGGATCTGGAGAAAACAGTTTCAAGTTAGTGAACATTCAGCCTTCATATATATCAAGGAACGATGCTGTCCATCATAATGTTCACTCTGCATACTGTATGTACTGTTGATCATTTGGTGAGCAGAGTGTTTCTCATGTGTCTTTTGTCTGGAAAAACACATTATATTGTGATGACTATTGGGGCAGAATTCTCATCCGGACCAAGTAGAAGCTTCACGCAAGAGTTTGAATGCAAATGGCCCTCCTGCCCGTGGCTCACAGAGGTCGTGCGGAAAGAGCGATCCACCCTCCGAGTCGCGGAAAGGACATGGCACAAGTCCAAGAAGGATCAAGAGCTCGACAAGTATCACTCCCTCCTCAAGTCCTTCTCCGCTCACATAACGGAGGCAAAAACAGACTACTTCCTGCAGACAGTTCCCTGAACCCTCCCTGTCTATCCACTCCCACGCTATGTCTGACCCCTCTATCTGTCTTTCTTCCTTTTCCCCCCTATCTGAGGTGGACATATCTGATCTCATCCTCTCCTCCTGTCCTCCTCTTGCCCCCTGGACCCCATCCCTTCCCCTCTATTCCAAACCATATCTCCCTCTATCACACCGTTCCTTCTCCATGTCCTCAACACCTCTGGCATTTTCCCCTCAGCATACAAACAGGCCATAGTTAAACCCTTACTCAAAAAACCCTCTCTTAACCCAGCCATCCTCCAGAACTATAGACCGGTTTCACTGCTACCCTTCTTTTCTAAACCAATTGAGCAATTGTATCTATCCAAATCTACCCAGACGATGCCATGTCACCCCACTTCTCACCAGAGCCTAACACAAACTCTTCCACTGTCTGGCTCCTCAATTGTGGAATCAACTCCCCACCCTCATCAGAAACACAGACTGTCTCCTCACCTTCAAGAAAAGGCTCACAACCCACTTATTCTGAGAATTGAAACTTAGAAACATTAGAATTAGTATGGCACTCAGAAATATCACTTGTTGTTGCTTTATGACTAGCGTCACAGAGACTACTGCCTGGCGGAGGCTCACCTCAAAACTTGTATAATGTTCAGCTGAATGCTCTTATAGTTCTTCCCTTGGCACTTATTGGATCTCATGATGTATGTTTTGTAACCTAGATGCCCGATATGTTGGGGTATCAAGTTGCTATGCTCAGTAACTGAAGCTCTTTTGTAAAGCTCTTTCTTGTAAGTCACTTTGGATAAAAGTGTCTGCTAAATAAATAAATGTAAATGACTTCACTAGTTTTCAATCAAGGGAATAAAAACATGGACATTTACACCTGAGAATTCCAAATCACTTAGGTTTGGTGCAAAGCTTTATATTCTAGAAATTCTGTTCACCTCCCTTGTGTCAGTATTATAAAATACAGCAGCTATCTTGGTTGCTGTCAGCACTTTAGTTGCTTAACACCTTTTCAAGACCTGTTGTCCAGTAATTTTCCACTGTATGGCAATGGACCTGTGTCCAATGGCCTGATCACAATCAGTGATGTCAACAAACTATAATAAATCTGGGGACTATTAGTTTAATCTTATATCCATTTAACTAAGGTTTTCTACGCTCTAACATGAGAACTGCATCTTCAGCAAACAACTCCTCTTGATGGTGTCGTTTCTAGAATCAGATACTTTAATGAAACGAGATCATTCTTGAATTAACTGCTGATCAAGTGTTAAATTCATTGTTGTTCATTGGATCGCATGGACAAAAGGGGTTTCACGAACTGATTAGTGAATTATTAATATTATTAACCAAAATATTTAACAAATACATCTCCCTGGCACAGTAAAATCAGTGTTTGCATAAACTTACTTGGCGAATAAAGTTGATTCTAAGAAATGGATGAACTTACCGAACTGTTTTGCCAACAATGGTGATAATACCACGCTGTCCTCCTCAGTCGTATTTCACGATAATAAAATAGTGAAACTTCAAACGTTGATCTCAAAATGTTTAGATAAAATGAACAGAATTGAATGTTTTTAGACAGAATGAACTGTATCAGCAGCAGCCGGCTGGTATCAAAGAATGCGGAAGTGACGCGTGTCACGTGGGACCAGACCAAGCCCCGGGTCTGCCTCTCAGCAGACACGCCGATTTTTCCCGGTGGCCACTTCCTGGTATTGCAACATAAAATACCCATGGGGCCCAGAAAGCATTTTTCCCATAGACCGTAATAGTAAAAGAGAAGCCTGTAAAAGGGTTCTCAGGACACCTACAGCTGTAACCACTATTAATTCCAAATCTTTTTATTCCATATTTTTAAGTCATGGACTTTTAAACCGTCAAAAAAATTCTAAAGGCCAGAAAAGCCCCCGCAAAGTCTTATTCTTATGGTGACGTCACAGCCGTGCGCCTACACTCCCAAGCGCGGTCCCGCTGTGTCTCGGGAACATTACCCTGTTCAGCCACTGTCGCAAGTCTGTTGTTTTTGTTATGTTATGTTCGTTATTTGTTCAGTAAAATCACATAATTACTTTGAAAAGTCTGAACTTATTTCATTATAAAGCCTTGCATAGGAACACCTAATTATGTTAAATACACCACGCAACGGAATTTGTATTTATTTATTCAGTAGCATGTGGCTCAGTATAGGTTCTGACATCTCAGTACAGGAGAAAACTGTTTTAGGGTCGACTATAAAAACATACCAGGCTAGGAATTACACTTAATGTCCAGGAGCTCCTTCCATGACTCAGGTAATATACAAACTATATCACGTAGCTGTAAAAGAAACAGAGAAGCTGCACAACGCTTAATAAGAAAGACTTGCCTGTTTGAATGTGCCGATACAGCCTATAAAACGATAAGAACTTTAAACTTAATCTGACAAGAAGTCGTAGGCTATATCACACACGGGATCATTGATAGACAAAACAGATTTGACTACCGGCATCTGGTTGATAAATATGACAGCTTGTATTGTGGAGAATCCCTTATTTTTTATTGCAGATTAACTTTAATAAAAATGACTCGTTTTATCCGTACTTAACTAAAAAATAAACAAACAAGACGAATTAACCTCGTATAGTCTAAAACCATGACTATGAAAACATAATCGGTTGATGTGTCCTATAAATCCATCATTTGATTGTGTAGATTCGTCATTATCGGTCAAACTCTTCCACAAGCACTCATGAGCGCGCAGCGCGTGTCCAGAACGCGACGTGCTCGTTCTCATTGCCCCAGAGCGTCATCAGCCTCCCATCATTCCATTCCCCATACTGCGGAAGTAAACCAGGAAGTCAAAAAACTTTTTCCGCGTATGCGCCAGGTGAGCAACTTCATTGAAATCAACGGCCGCCATTTTCCAATACCCTATCTAGTTATATAAATCTATGACCTACACTCCCAAGCGCGGTCCCGCTGTGTCTCGGGAACATCACACTGTTCAGCCACTCTGTCGCAAGTCTGTTGTTTTTGTTATGTTATGTTCGTTATATTGTAAATAGTTAATGTTCAGTAAAATCACATTATTACTTTGAAAAGTTTGAACTTATTTCATTTTTCTTTTTGTTTTATTGGTATGCCACATTCCTGCCAAAGTGAATTCTATGTTTGTTAATCTTGCATAGTGAATAAACCCCCATTCTGATTCAGATTCGGATTATAAAGCCTTGTACATGAACACCTAATTAAATTAAATACACCACACAACGGAAGTTGTATTTATTTATTCAGTAGCATGTGGCTCAGTATAGGTTCTGACATCTCACTACAGGAGAAAACAGTGTTTTAGGGTCGACTATAAATAGAAAAAATAAATAGGTCGACTATATCTAGCTCCATTCGACACATGGCTAGCTGGTGACTGTACTCCCTCTCCTTAGCTTCCATCTGCAAATGATACTTCTGAAGGTTGGAGTGAGCGCTATCATCTGTGGGAGAAGGGTTAATGTTTACAGCCGCAACCCTAACATCTGCTTTTTCTACCTCCTTTCTCTTCTCCTCAGACTCAAATAAACAATGAAGGGAACTGTCTGCAGACCGTCCTGAAGGCAAACATCTTTGTTGAATCAACAAACGGACTATACTCTCCCTTAAGTCAGCTAGCTTCAAAGTCTTGGACAAGGATTCCCCAAGATGTCTCAACACAAGCTCAGGTTGTTGCAATACTTGGATCAAACGATCCCGGACGAGCCCCTATTAAATGTTACGAACCCCCTAGGGCCAAACCAGCCAGGGTAGAACATTAAAGCAACAACCAGAGCAGGTGAGGACACAGACAACACAAAACTGTAATTAGGTGTAAATGATGTTTTTATTTACACACAAAATGAATAATAGGAAACAAAGGGCTAGCCGGCCTTCCTGCAAATGCAATCCGTCCCCTTCAGAGGATACAGAATGCAGCCGCTCGTCTGGTCTTCAACCTACCCAGACGCTGTCATGTCACCCCACTCCTCATCGCCCTCCACTGGCTTCCCGTCATGGCCCGCATCAGATTCAAGACCCTGGTGCTGACCTTCCGGGCTGTAAACGGGACTGCCCCGACCTATATCAACTCTCTCCTCCAGCCCTACACCCCCACCCGTCACCTACGGTCATCTGCTGACAACCTTCTAGTGGTACCTCCCCTCAAGAGCGCCCAAGCGCAACACAAACTCTTCCACTGCCTGGCTCCCCAATGGTGGAATCATCTCCCCACCTCCATCAGAAGCACAGACTGCCTTCTCACCTTCAAGAGAAGGCTTAAAACTCACCTATTTAAAGAATTTAATGGCACTTAGGAATAGTTTGGCACTTCACATTATCTAGAGTGCTTTAGATCAATCTGTTGGTCCCCATATGGTGACTTTCCAGTGTTGTATCTCTTGCTTTATGGTCACAATTGTTGTGTTATGCATTTATAGTTCTTCCCTTGCCACTTATTGGTTCTCATGATGTATGATTCACGATCTAAAAAAAACACTGTGTTCAGGGTCTATCACGTTGCTATGCTCAATGACTGATACTCTTTGTAAAAGCTCTCTCTTGTAAGTCGCTTTGGATGAAAGCGTCTGCTAAATGAATAAATGTAAATGTACTGTAAATATTTTAGAATAAAACATATTTGATGCTCACTACGTTGTATTTGGTTAATTTTATTCACAGGGTTATAGTTGTATTGTCAAGCTGCACATGAATGATTAGGTTTAGTTTGTCACCATCAGTGTGAATGATGGCAGTTTAAATTCCTTCCCCCTCTCACCTGTATGTTTGTCAAGACTATACTTTCAGGGATCATTTCTATAGTTCTTAACTTGTGAAATGAGTTTCTAAAGTGTCTGGTCTCATAAACCATGATGATGAGATATGATATTCCCTTCTGAGCAGGAAGCAAGCTGAGAGTACTGATTCACTTCCTTTGTTCTCTGCTATTGATGACTGTTCACTGCTTCATAATGAAGCTTTGAGGAAGGGAATATGATCAGAGTGGTTATTAATGTATGTGAAAAAAATAATATATGTTAAGTATCACTTATTAAATTGATCTGTAATTTAGTCAAATAATTGTTCTTCCTGCATTATAAGGTCATGACTTTCTTCAAAGCTCTGAGTAGAGGAGTCTGATAAATTAATAAAATAGAAAGAATGTGTTTTGACCTGAGTAGAAAATGAGTGGAAGATGCATATAAAAATGGGATAAAAATCTCATTAGTCTACAGTAATGTTTTGTCTGATGTCAGCCAGGGGGCGGGGCTCAGAGTACCAAGGTGTCACCATGACTGGTAACTGCAGCTCTGTGATACGGTGCTCTGCTTCACCTGCTCTCCAGGTAAGACTATACTTTCAGGGATCATTTCTATAGTTCTTAACTTGTGGAATGTGTTTCTAAAGTGTCTGGTCTCACTATCCATGATGATGAGATATGATATTTCCTTCTGAGCGTGAAGTAAGTTGAGAGTAATGATTCCCTTCATCTGCTCTCTGCTGTTGATGAACGTTCACTGCTTCCTAGTGGAGCTGTGAGGAAGGGGATATGATCAGAGTGGATCTCAGTTCTCTGTTAAAAGTAATTACAACAGCATTGAACTCAAAATGAAAAGTTGTTCCGGTGCTGCGACAGTTTACATTCCCATGGAAGGATGCTTGATTGTGATTGGTCTGTTTAACATGTAGCTCAAGATAGTCAGCAAAATGTTAATAATAAAGAATGTTGATAGTAACTACAAACACACACACTCATCAAGTTAACATGCCTGAACTCTCATGTTCCTCATCTAAACATGCTGATGTGTAGATCTCCATCAGAAATGCATTATGGGTACTGTGGGTATTTTAGAATAAAACTTATTGGATGCGCACTACCTTGTATTTGGTTAATGTTATTCAGAGGGTTATAGTTGTATTGTCAAGCTGCACATGAATGATTAGGTTTAGTTTGTCACCATCAGTGTGAATGACGGCAGTTTAAATGCCTTCCCCCTTTCACCTGTATGTTTGTAAGACTATACTTTCAGGGATCATTTCTATAGTTCTTAACTTGTGAAATGTGTTTCTAAAGTGTCTAGTATGAGATATGATATTTCCTCTTGAGCATGCATCAAGCTGAGAGTAATTATTAACTTTGTCTGCTGTTGATGAGCATTCATTCATCAGCCTTTTGTTCTCGTATTCCGGACGCCGTTTTTGAGTCATCGCCACCTGCTGCCAGCTCATGCTTGTCTTATAGGCTACGCTTGCGCAACCTGATTTCAAGTTTGGATCGTATGAGTTAGGCACTTGGAGGGTTTGTGTGGGGCAGTTGGTTAGCGCATTAGGCTGTTAACCGAAAGGATGGTGGTTCGAGCCCACCCAAAGACGAGTGTTTTTTTTCATGTTTGTTTCGGATCTTTGTCCTGCCCTGTATGACAACAGCCTACGCAGACCGTCAGAGTTGAAGAGGGTGGATAATCCCTTCCGCTCGTTAGGGTAAGAGAAGAAGTACAAGCTTGATGCAACTCACACCAAGGGAAAATGAATATAGCTTGCCGACGAGGATGAGATTCAAACTCACGCGTGCAGAGCACAATGGATTAGCAGTCCATCGCCTTAACCACTCGGCCACCTCGTCACATGCTGCACTTCCACCTTGTCACCACAGCAGCTTAAGCTGAGTGTCCAGCCTTCAAGTCCCTGCGTGAGCTGCCTGTTCAAAATATGCAGCGCGACTTGTGGCGCGCAATCCTTGGATTTCTGTTGCAACCCAGGTCCAAAGACAGAGCAATGGTGGCATACTAGACAACATGGTGGGTCACAACACTCCAGAGACTGTGCAAGCTACACAGACAATGAGGACAGCCAGGGCCGGTTCTAGACAGGCATATATGAGGGAGCAGTCAGACGCAACAGAAAATGCCAGGGCAGATATTTGGTGGGGGTGGGGGGGGTGTGTGGGGGGGGGGGGGCGGTGGTAATCTCGCCAAGGGATCTAAATAAGGTAGAGACATTTCTGATTTCTGATGAATTTCTTAATGTCTATGTTCATCTCTGTGCTTGTAACGCTGCTGCTTGTTCAAAGTTTTACCGCTCCGTGGTCTACGTCTGGGCTCATTTGCATACTGCAACAGCGATATGAGAGGGAAGCTGTGTGTCCCTTATTCGGCTGAGTTTTTCTGCTACTGCAGATCGTTTTGTCAACTTGTAATATGTTCATTTTGTGAGCGTATTAACATGTGCTTTATCAACTTCTAAAATTTTGATTTGAGGGGGCAAGACATTTATTTGAGGGGGCACTGCCCCCTCTTGCCTCTGCGTAGAGCCGGCCTCGAGGACAGTGTAGACTAGAGGATAAGGCTCCAGTCTCTCCAAAGGTGGAGGTGAGAATCCCAGCACTGACACTTCGGTATACTGCTCAAGTTATCAGCTGAAGTGAGTCAGTGTGGTAGCGTGGCCGAGCGGTCTAAGGCGCTGGATTTAGGCTCCAGTCTCTCCGGAGGCGTGGGTTCAAATCCCACTGCTGTCACTTTTGGATGGTGCTAATGCTGTCTCAATGCTTTGACAGCCAGTAAGTGGTGTGAAGAGGCGACACATGGCTCAAAATGCTATGCGATCATTGTGGGCATGCAGAGTGGCAAGCAGTTGAACTCCCCCAGTGGAAGCCCACGCATGATGTAGAGTTAGACAGGCTACCGTTGCTCTACAGGGCCCAGGTGCAGGTAAATGACCCAGAGGCAGCGTGGGGTTGGTATAATAGACAACGTGGCGGGTCTCAACGACCCGGAGACAGCGGAATGAATGCAATCAAAATCATGGCAAAAACACATTGACACACAGTACAGTAACCCCTCGCCAGTTTGCAGTTCAAGTTTCGCGGTCTGGTGCATCGCGGAATGTTCAAAACTATTATTCAAAAGATCAAAATCTAATTTAAAAATACCGCATGGTTTTCCTGTCTTGTACCACACAACTGTTAATTCCCATCATGCACTTTGTGTGTATGCAGACTAAAGAAAAGCCATCTATTATTGGACATACTGATATAGGCTATGGTGCGCAACTATCTCTTTTAAACCAGTTTATGAATACTACTAAGCTAGTGTGGTTATCCCCACACACAAATATACACACACAAACACAAAAACGCAACGTCAAACCATTGACTGCTCAGTCATGGCCAAGAGTCGATGCCTAGACACTTTCCTCCAGACATCAGTACGCTCTGGTTTCTCTTCAACACGAATATGCCTTTCGCCTTTTACTAAAGACATCCGTGGAGAGGAACATTACGAGTAATATGTAATTTTTTGATTCCCTAGCGAATGCAGGGCTTTTTAAACTGTACAATAGAAAACTGAAAAAAAGAGTAATTGTTTCATAACATGCGTGTCCAACATGGTTTTCCTGTCTTGTACCACACAACTGTTAATTCCCATCATGCATTTTGTGTGCATGCAGACAAAAAAAGCCATGTAATATTAGACACACTGATATAGGCTATGGTGCACGTCTATCTCTTTTAAAAAAGTTCATAAATACTACTAAGCTAGTGTGGTTATCCCCACACACAAATACACACACACACACACACACACACACACAACGTCAAACCATTGACTGCTCAGTCATGGCCAAGAGTCTATGCCTAGACGCTTTCCTTCAGACATCAGTACGCTCTGGTTTCTCTTCAACACGAATATGCCTTTTGCCTTTTACTAAAGACATCCGTGGAGAGAAACATTACGAGTAATAAGCAATTTTTTAATGCCCTAGCGAATGCGGGTCTTTCTGAACTGTACAATGGAAAAATGAAAAAGTGAGTAATTATTTTATTGTATGTGTCCAACATGGTTTTCCTGTCTTGTACCACACAACTGTTAATTCTCTCTGTCTCTCTCTCTTTCTTTCCAAGGCTGCAGAAACCAATCAGTTACCTTAGAGAGACAGAGAGAGAGAGAGAAAGAGAATGAGAAAGAGAGAATGAGAAAGAGAGAGTGAGAGAGAGAGAGAGCAAGAGAGAGAGAATGAGAAATAGAGTGCAAGGGAGAGAGAGAGAGAGAGAGTGAAAAAGAGCAAGAGAGAGAAAGAGAGAATGAGAAATAGAGTGTGAGAGAGAGAAAGAGAGAGCGAGATAATGAGAAAGAGAGAGCAAGCGAGCAAGACAGAAAGACTGTACAAAGCTTTTCTGCGTTGTACCTCACCACCTCCAGTTAGCCTCACGTCCCGCTCACATCCTACCATCCAAACCCCCCCACCAATCAGGAGAGGAGGTGTTTCAAAGACAGACAAGGTTTCCTGTCCTGTGCTCGTCTGACCGGTGTCGTATTCCATCTCTCTCTAGGTGACCAAGATGTGTGACCACACTAGCCCAACGCCTTAACCCGCTGAGGCACCTGACTCCCCGGTCTAGACCGAGGGGTGTCCAAACCCTGGTCCTCAAGAACCACAGTCCCGAAGGTTTTAGATGTTTCCCTGCTCCGGCACACCTGATTCGAATGATGCCTCTTCCGCGGACCTTCGATAACGACCCGGTCATCAGAATCAGGACTAAAACCTTCAGGACTGTGGCTCTCGAGGACCAGAGGACCAAACCTGATTTTGTCTTTGTCTGGGTTTGAACCTGGGTCCTCTCTATCACTAAGCAAGCACTCTAACCTCTACACCATGCTCAGATGCTCTACCATTCTATTAAGCCTTTCACACCTCTAAACCTTGCTCAGACACACAGTTTTTAGATTAGATTGGATTCAACTTTAGTGTCATTACACAGGTACAAGTACAGGGTAATGAACCATGAACTTCGAGAGAGTTTATGAACTCTGATTTGTCTATCAGCAAAAACAACAAACTGTTCCGAAATGGTGGCGGTTCGTGAAATAAAACTTGCGTGAAAGTAAAACTAGCGCGAAAGGTTTCTGAACGTGGCCGTGGCTCTTGATGATGGTTTTAATGACACAAGGGCGGTGTGAGTAATACAATAAAATCGTTCCGCTCCAAATTTCCATAAGGCTAAATGTTTTCGCAGCGTGGCAGTGGGTCTTATCGACGGAAGGAATCGCGAGTGTGGCCTGGTGCACAATTCAGATTTCAGCTGTCGGTGGTGATAAGGGAGCAGGAAAGTAAGTGATGAGGTGGCTGAGTGGTTAAAATGATGGACTGCTAATCCATTGTGCTCTGCGTGCATGAGTTCGAATCTAATTCTCGTTTTGGAAGTTCAACTTCGTCTGTCGCTCAGCGCATCTTGCCCCTTCCGAAGCTGCGTATGCGCCGCCAGATGATTGGGCTCGTTGGGAGATGGCTTGCTCCTAGGTGGCATCTTCAATGTGTTTGCAGATTATTTCATCATGAGTTGCGTCAAGCTTGTACTTACAAGAACTGAAACAAACATGAAAAAGCTCTCCTATTTGGGTGGGCTCGAACCACCATCCTTTCAGTTAACAGCCGAACGCGCTAACCAATTGCGCCAACCCCAGTTGATAGTTATCCACTGCCACAAGGACCTTATTATGCACTCAAATGCTCGTTGATAGCAGTGATACCAAAAGGAGGCATGCTAGACTGGAGTAAAGCGTATGACTGCAAACAGAAGTTTAGGAGCCTACAGATTACTTGGAAAGGCTTACTAGGATGTTTGACAAACACTGAGTTTACAGCGGATGGTTTCCCTGTGGCACTTTGTCGTGCGCTCGTTAGTGGATTTCTCCCTGAACTCCAGGTAGAAGATGAGAATCAAGTTCTGCATTGGGATGGGGAGAAGAGTCTGTTTTTGCCCCTTTTGGTTCCCACCCGCATCACCATCACATCGCTACTCGGATGTCTGAGGACATACCCTCACTCTTCACATAGTTGTATGGTGAATCCTGATACTTGTGATTATGACTAGATAAAAAGTGACGCGTCCTCGACCACCGACCCAGGTTCCACCGAGATTTGAACTCGGATTGCTGGATTCAGAGCCACCTAGACAGAGCCATTCAATGTGAAATATCTTTAGTATGAAACTAAATTTGGGATAGAAATACGTTTACTGATCCAACTTGTATAATCAATTGGCGCGTTGACCACACTGATGCTCAGAACCGCATCTAAAATGCAGTTGTACTATTTCCTGGATCTGTGTGGAAACAGGCATGTTTTCATCCGTGGTTTCCACCCATATTTGCGGTGTTATGAGCCCCCCTGCCACCTCGAACATGTCCCCATCTTGGCATTCGCAGAATGCTTCCACCCCGGCTACGCTGAGGTGAAGCACCCGCTATAGAGTGTGCTAAAACCCAGGCCCAAACTCAATCAAGCCATAAGGCATCGACAAGCACATTCTTAAATGACATTTGTGTTGATTGATGAACTTTGGAAGCGTTGTCCACACTATACCTGATGCTGAACTGTGAACTATGTAAATGAACTGTGAGCTTCCTAATAAAAAGAGGAGGCTCAGAGATGAACTTTGGGAGAGCAGGCAGAGCAGGGGAGATGCCAAGAAGGGTGTCTCTGTCTCTCCAGGAAAGAGCAGGAGGGGAGATTGCAAAAGTGCATCTCTATCTGACTGATCTCTCCATGTTTGTCTCTGTGTCAAATTATAACCATTGTATCCTTGTCTCATTGCTTTATTGTCTACATTATTATTGTTTTATGGTTTTATTATGCTTTTATGTAGTTTTGTCTTTCTCCTTTGTGATCTACATGTAGATTTTAACCTAATACAGATTATTTTTTGTAAAGCTCTGTCTTGGAAGTCGCTTTGGATAAAAGCGTCTGCTAAATGAAAAAATGTAAAAGCAGATTAGTGTGTGTACAGTATATAATGTAGGAGATGATCTGGACCAGAAACCTCTGCTGGGGTCTGTATCTCTGTCAGTTCCTGTTGATGTGTGGTATGGTATGAACATCTGCGTCTTGAGAGGGACCGCAGACCCCGCACCGGAGCGGTAGAGACTGTGACATTCAAAAGTCTCATAGCAGAGGATGGTTTCGATCCATCGACCTCTGGGTTATGGGCCCAGCACGCTTCCGCTGCGCCACTCTGCTGCTGTTGGGGTTTTGCAAATCCACAATCTCAGCAGTATGAGGCCAGCGCATCATCCACTTGGCCAGTAGGGCTTGAGGCTAATGCGTTTCAGTCACAGATAGCACAACGTCAGAATTTAGATTGTCCCTCAGTCTCGTGATCGCTGAGGCGCAATCACTCTTTTCCTTCCTCCCTGACATGGCAGTGACGAGAGCTATGTTCAGGATTTGTAAGGATGGCATCTTTCAGTGTCGTCGGTGACCCTACAGAGCCTGGATAGCTCAGTCGGCAGAGCATCAGACTTTTAATCTGAGGGTCCAGGATTCAAGTCCCTGTTCGGGCGATGTTTGTTCAAACCTTACCTGTTCTTGTTGTCCAAAATAAAGGCACTGCTGAGATTTGAACTCAGGATTTCCTGTTTACTAAACAGGTGCTTTGACCAACTAAGCCACGGCGCCTCTCTGAAAACCAGGAGGAAGAGATTTTCCAGCGTCTTCAACTCTGATGGTCGGGACAGGTCCTTTTCGAACAGGGCCCACATCAGAAACAAACACAGACTCGAACCAACATCCTTTCGCCTCACTGCTCGCTGACTGACCTTGGATTTAAGCCCACAATACTTGAGAGAAGAGGGCATTTGCTCACACTCTCCTATCCCACAGGTAAAAGGAAGGTTTGTCTTTTTGTTGTCATTTTGTCAGGCTCACGCGTTTCATTCAAACTGTCTGGGGGGAAGGGCCTTGGTAGGCTCCAAGCCTTGTTGGCGCGGTAGGCAGTGCATCAGTCTCATAATCTGAAGCTTTTTTGATTTTTTTAATAACCAAAATAGCATCCTTTTCCAAACGAAAGGGTCGTTTGACAGGTGTTCAAAAGGCTCCATCTGCGTTTGGAGAGGTTGGCTCGGCAGCTCTGGCCTGTCAACAAAGCAGCTCTGGCCCGGCAGCAGAGCAGGTGTGGCCAGTTAGCTCAGTTGGTCGGATGGTTTTAAGGTGGCATCTTCGATGTGTCTGCAGATTATTTCATCAGATTTTCCCTTGGTGTGAGTTGCGTCAAGCTTGTACTTACAAGATCTGAAACAAACATGAAAAAGCTCTCGTCCTTGGGTGGGTTTGAACCACCATCCTTTCGGTTAACAGCCGAACGCGCTAACCAATTGCGCCACAAAGACCATACGACTACCGAGACCATACGATCCACTTTTGAAAGCAGGTAGCGTAAGCGTGGCCTATAAAACAAGTATGAGCTGGCAGCGGCGATGACTCAAAAACAGCGTCTGGAATATGAGAAGAAAAGGCTGATGTTTGGCTTTTTCTATATTGGGAAAAGTGATTTTTTTACAGACATGGCGCATCAGTTTGGCTTTTGGCACGATTTGGCACGTGTTCCTCCCCTCCCCTAGGCATGACGGCGAGATCGGCTTGTGTCACATGACACCAGGGTTCAATTCCCTGACAGGGAGAAGGGACTGTTTTTGCCCCTTTTGGTTCCCACCCGCTTCGCCATCACAGCGCTCCTCGGATGAGTGAGGACATACCTTCACTCTTCACATAGTTGTATGGTGAATCCTAATACTTGTCATTATGAGGCCCGGGTTCGATTCCCAGCCAATGCATGGCTCTTGCGGTCGACATCCTAGTCTTCGAGGTGGTTTGACCGCGTGGTGAACTTTTGAGGACAGCCAGATGTGGAAGAACTTTGACATGTTGACCAGACCAGGGTTCAATTCCCTGACGGGGGGAAAGGACTATTTTGGTCGGTGGTCGAGGACACATCACTTTATATCTCGTCATAATCACAAGTATCAGGATTCACCATACAACTTTGTGAAGAGTGAAGGTATGTCCTCAGTCATCCGAGTAGCGATGCGAAGGCTGTGATGGCGAAGCGGGAACCGAAAGGGGCAAAAACAGTCCCTCCTCCCCGTCAGGGAATTGAACCCTGGTCTCCCGCGTGACAGGCGGGGATACTAACCACTATACTAACGAGGACACAACAATTACTTAATTCCCCTTGCTGACCTTACCACTTCGTAGTTTGGCCAAGACTTAAAGCCCAAGAGACCGTAAAGGTCAAAAGTCTCATAGCAGAGGATGGTTTTGTTCCATCGACCTCTGGGTTATGGGCCCAGCACGCTCCCGCTGCGCCACTCTGCTTCTCTTGCGGTGTTGCAAACCCACAATCTCAGCAGTATGAGGCCAGCGCCCCATCCATTTGGCCAGTAGGGCTTGAGGCTCATGCGTTTCAGCTACAGATAGCACAACGTCAGAATTGAGATTGTCCCTCAGTCTCTTGATCGCTGAAGCGCAACCACGCTTTGACTTCAGAGTCTTCAAAAGAGCCTCGGACGCCCACCGCCTTCAACCTCATTGAGCCACCCCGATCAAACGTAACCATGGCTGCCACTCTTTTCCTTCCTCCCTGACATGGCGTTGACGAGAGCTATGTTCAGGATTTGTAAGACACGTGAGCCTGACAAAATGACAACAACCAAAAGACAAACCTTCCTGTTACCTGTGGGATAGGAGAGTGTGAGCAAATACCCTCTTCTCTCAAGTATTGTGGGTTTAACTCCAAGCTCAGTCAGCGAGCAGTGAAGCGAAAGGATGGTGGTTCGAGTCTGTCTTTGTTTCTGATGTGGGTCCTGCCCTGTGCGAAAAGGACCTGTACCGACCATCAGAGTGGAAGTAGGTGGAGCATCTCTTCCTTGTCTTTCTTACACTGGCGCCGTGGCTTAGTTGGTCAAAGCGCCTGTTTAGTAAACAGGAGATCCTGAGTTCAAATCTCAGCGGTGCCTTTATTTTGGTCTCCCAGGAGTTTCTCTTCCTGGGCACTTTAGCCCTGGAGCTAAGCAGCAGACAGCAATTTGCAAACCTCACGGGTTTACCAAAAGCCCTGATGAAGCATTTGAAAGCCTCACCACATATTGTCTAAATCAAACCGAAATGACATCTAAAGAAGGTCTTTGGCCCGTGTGGGGATCGTAAAAGTGCTGATCGAACATAACAAAAACGTTTTTCTATGGTTTTATTCATCTTCCTCCTCTGCACTAAAGCCAAGTTGCTTTATTTTACTTCCTTCTGCGTACTGAAACCACTGAAAACAAAACCACTGTCACCTTTTCTTTCTCCTATTGGTTTCTCACAATATATGTTTCATAATCTGTAAACCCACTATGCTTGGGGACTGTAAGTGTAACCCTGCTATGATCAGTGACCGATGCTCTTTTGTAATGCTCTCTCTTGTAAGGCGCTTTGGATACAAGTGTCTGCTGAATGAATAAATGTATAAATGTAAATGTAATGCGCAACTGCGCAACTGTTATAGTCGGTTCAGTCTCCCTTGCGCTGAAGCCACAAGTCACTTATTGATCTTCCTGAGGACTGAAGAAAAATGAATAGAAAAGCTGCATCTCTGTATTTAGCCGTATGGTTCAAAACGTGGGAAAAAGTAGCGGCTTATAGTCCGGAAAATACGGTAACCAATCGATCCACACATAAGGTGCTCCGCATTATAAGGCGCACTGCCGTTTTTTGAGAAAATTCAAGGCTTTTGAGAGCGCCTTATAGTATTAATATTAATGTTTCATTGAATTTTAAACTTATTAATATAGCTGAGTAATACACAATCTGCTTCTCTATCATATATTAGTGTTTATATATCCTGTGTCTAATGCAAAATACCTATCATACATAACATACTGTATATCACATACCGGAATATTCTATTACCTACTATGAACATTAATATACGCCAAATCATGTGTCCGGTATCATGCCTACATGTATGACGTTTGCAGAAAAGAATCCTGTGAGAAT
This sequence comes from Neosalanx taihuensis, assembly GCA_030340665.1. Lineage (NCBI taxonomy): Eukaryota > Metazoa > Chordata > Actinopteri > Osmeriformes > Salangidae > Neosalanx > Neosalanx taihuensis. The sequence continues at coordinate 1,103,999 of JARGSH010000050.1, read as the reverse complement.
CAGTTTAGTATTGAGCGACTTCAAATGGATTAAATGTGATGAAGCTTCATTTCTCCTGTCAAACATATTAAACTGAGCAGAGCGGGGCACCCTCCAAAAATGGCGGCCCCACGGCTCGTCAGCGCCAATAGGCTGCAGCGGTCGATAGGGCATCTATTCTTTCTAATGTCTATGGTTTTAGATGGGGCAGGAAGGTGACCCCCAGAGGATTCTCCACTCTTGGTCTAAGCCAGTGTTTCTCAACGGGGGCGGTACCGCACCCCAGGGGGCGTTCAGAGAACGTCGGGGGGCGCTGGGAACAATATTTTTAAAAGGGGGGCGTTGAGGTGCGGTTGGGGGGCGTTTGTCTGTGTCTGTTTTTTAATGCCAGTTTTTTAATGCCAGTTTCGTCTAACCGACACCTACTCCTTTTTGGTGGCTCACACTGGCATACTAGCTTATAACAATATGGTAACACAGCCAATAATTTTTTTCAAATGTACTACATAAACATGCTACATGAATCGGCATAATACTTAAGAAGTAATAACTATAAATTAAGTAATTTTCTGCGGTCTCATAGGATCTAGGACATAGGACAGAGCAAGCCAGTGGACAACCTCCACTGCAGAGCGTTAAACAGAGGCATCTTTTGAGATGGCTTGGATTTTGGTGCGGGCCAAAAACACCGTTCTCAGACTCATAAATAGTAAAAGACTGCTTTTCGTATTCCATTTTATACATACTACAATGTATTGTGTGTTGTATTGTTTTAGTGCTGTGATTTTTTTATTATACTTGTGTACATAATACATAAGAATAAAACACATAAGTTTGTTTTCAAACAGTTGTTTTAAAATGTATTTATAATAATTATTGTATATATTGTTAGAAGAAAAAGTTGTTATGGGGGGGGGGGGGGGGGGGGCGTCGGTCGGACCTGGAAAATGGAGAGGGGGGCACTGGCCTAAAAGAGGTTGAGAACCACTGGTCTACGCCTATCTGAATCAAAAAAAGCCTTTGAATTTAGTCGACTGGGAATAAAAATGACACATTTTGATGGTTTGCCTATTTGTTGTTGGTTTATCACGTTCATTTTAACCTTAATAAAGACACAAGCATCGCCTATCGGCAGTACAAAGACGAAGCAAGAGAACTCTAGAGACAATTCCTTGGAAACCCATTACATGGGAGATGGGTATGGTGGACTTTATGGTCTCCCTGAGGTGAACCAGGTGCTTCCCCCGATGCCCTCTAAGGCCTGGATGTCTTCCAGGCCCAGTGCCCTGCACCACCAGGCCCTGCGAGACCTTCTGCATGGACTGATGGCACTCCTGGGCTTCCAGGACTCCCCCTCATCCTCCAGCGCCCCCACCTCCTCGCAGCTAGATGCCAGCCTACTTTCGGAAGTGGGTTGGATTCTCCGGACCGAGAACTGGGTCAGGTTCGTCCGGCAGCACCAGCCCCAGAGCCAGGCCTTCAGCGGGACAGACGCCCAGGAGGCCATGGTGAAGACAGCCTACACCATGCTGTCACTCAAAAATGACAGCAGCAGGGCCCTGATCAACGCCGCTCGCCGTGGAGAAAGAACAGCTATATCCAGCCTGGCCGAGACCATCGCAGAGGTCATCTGCCATCAAGTCGAGGACTGCCGGATTTCTTTGTTGACTGTGAGTCCTCCAGTTACAAACGCTGTTTGTATTGATTCTGTTGCTGGAGACGACAGGGAACAGGCATTCTTAAATTATTATTTTAGAGTTTCTCTTCCTTGGAACAGATTTTCTGTTCCAACCGAGGGGGGCTGGTGCTTTCTTGGTGTGTAAGGCTGTGTCAGTTGCCCTTTTTTGGTCTGCTAAGTTGCTGCACTTGATCGGTGTGGGCCTCTTCCTTGATATTGCTGTAACTGTTAACTGCTCTTGCCACTCTAATATCTCCTCTCCCCTCTCTCTCTGTCTTCCCTCCATACCTCCCTTTGGTGTGGGGTGTCTGAGCTCTAAGCACATGCGTAGTCGTCGGCCTATGTTGGACCTGGTGCCAGTGGACATCCTTCTGATATGCTCTACCCACCCTGGATCTGATTGCCAGTTGGACGTTGGTCCCTGATGGACAATGAGCCAGTTCCCGGTCCCTTTCCTCATCCTCCTGCCTGTGATGCTGCACCAATCATGGGCATAAGCCCTGTGGCTACCTAAACTGACTTTGTGCTACCTCAGACCCAAGAGCATTGGGTTTTGATGTTTCAACTGCCAATTCACTCTTTCTAGAGATATGACTATTTAGCCTGTGTTCTGCTCCTCTCTTTCAACAACCGTCCCTGGAGGAGGGGATACCTCACTGAATTGATTTTTTCTCCCTAGTGAGTTTTTCCTTGTCTTCCTTAAGGATTTAGGTTGGTTGAGGGGCAGTTCTATGGGCACATGTGAAACCCTTTGTGACATTGATTGTAAAAAGGGCTATACAAGCTGATTAATAGGCTTTAAAAAATGGAGCTTCGATGTTGGTCATTTAAACCAAGTTGACCGCGTGGCCTAATGGATAAGGCGTCTGACTTCGAATCAGAAGATTAAGGGTTCGAGTCCCTTCGTGGTTATTGTCAGCCTGATATCGGTGAGTCGTAACTGTGGTTGATAACATTTTATAACAATGTCATTGGCCTGACAGATCAGTTTGTTGAATCTGTTGGCGTCCGCCGCCCTCAACCTACTGCCCCAGCAGGCAACAGCATAGAGGATAGCACTATCCACCACAGACTCATAAAACATCCTCAACATTGTCTGGCAGACGTTGAAGGACCTCAGCCTCCTCAGGAAGTAGAGGCAGCTCTGGCCCTTCTTGTAGACGGCTGGAGTGTTCACACTGACCGCCTGAATGGAAACAGGGGTCACTGTTCTCCTGGTCCTTCTCAGGTCGATGACCCCCTCCTTGCACTTTGCCGCATTGATGATTCCGATTAGTCTGTAGTTTAGTGGATGAATTGTTCTTCCTGCATTATAAGGTCATGACTTTCTTCGGAGCTCTGAGTAAGTGTCTGACAAATTAATGAAATAGAATGAACACACGCTCATCAAGGTAACATGCCTGAACTCTCATGTTCCTCATCTAAACATGCTGATGCGTAGGTCTCCATCAGAAATGCATTATGGGTACTGTAAATATTTTAGAATAATACAGATTTGATGCTCACTACCTTGTATTTGGTTAATGTTATTCACAGGGTTAGCGTTGTATTGTCAACCAAGCCCCTACACCAGCTGATATCAATAACGAGTTTGATTTCACTAAGTGGAGAAACGCGTTAGTGAAATCAGATGATGTAGGGGCTTGGTTGACGCGAAAACCTACACCCTCTTGGCCCGCGATGGCACGAGTTTGACACCCCTGCTGTAGAGCAACGGTAGCCTGTCTAACTCTACATCATGCGTGGGCTTCCACTGGGGGAGTTCAACTGCTTGCCTCTCTGGATGCAACAATCACATAGCAGTTTGAGCCACACGTCACCTTTTCACACCACCTACTGACTTCAAAGAATTGAGAGGGTGTTAGCACCATCTAAAAATGGCAACGGTGGGATTTGAACCCACGCCTCCAGAGAGACTGGAGCCTAAATCCAGCGCCTTAGACCGCTCGGCCACGCTACCATATTATCAGCTGGCCTCTTGGCCATTTGATGGATTGTCCAGGACCTCTGACCCTGTTAATGCCCAGCAGTGTTTACAAACTAATTGAACTTTTTTTTTTGTTTCCTAATTAACCAGAAAAGAGAAACTGCAAGTTCTCCTGCAGTGGAAAGTATCAACCCTTCCAGGAAACCTTGACTACTTCAAGAGTGTCTTTGTATTTAATCTCAAAACACCATGTTTATTGACAGTCTTCTTCCTCTGACCTTGTGATCCTGGGCAGCCGTCTACTGGGACACAGGTCCCAGAATGGTGTTTTCTGGAGGTCTGACAGAACATGTGATCGATGACTTCCTCCTCTGGATATACAACTTAATTAGAGGTATTAGTGTTTGTGTATACCACTTATTTAGAGAGGTATTACTGTTTGTGTGTACCACTTAGAGAGGTATACACATATACAAAAAAAAGTCAGCCGAATAAGGGACACACAGCTTCCCTCTCATATCGCTGTTGCAGTATGCAAATGAGCCCAGACGTAGACCACGGAGCGGTAAAACTTTGAACAAGCAGCAGCGTTACAAGCACAGAGATGAACATAGACATTAAGAAATTAATCAGAAATGTCTCTACCTTATTTAGAGCCCGAGGCGAGATTACTACCCCCCCACCCCACCCCACCCCCCCCCACCGCCACCAAATATCTGCCCTGGCATTTTCTGTTGCGTCTGACTGCTCCCTCATATATGCCTGTCTAGAACCGGCCCTGGCTGTCCTCATTGTCTGTGTAGCTTGCACAGTCTCTGGAGTGTTGTGACCCACCATGTTGTCTAGTATGCCACCATTGCTCTGTCTTTGGATCTGGGTGGCAACAGAAATCCAAGGATTGCGCGCCACAAGTCGCGCTGCATATTTTGAACAGGCAGCTCACGCAGGGACTTGAAGGCTGGACACTCAGATTAAGATGCTGTGGTGACAAGGTGGAAGTGGAGCATGTGACGAGGTGGCCGAGTGGTTAAGGTGATGGACTGCTAATCCATTGTGCTCTGCACGCATGAGTTCGAATCTCATCCTCGTCGGCAAGATATATCCATTTTCCCTTGGTGTGAGTTGCATCAAGCTTGTACTTCTTCTCTTACCCTAACGAGCGGAAGGGATTATCCACCCTCTTCAACTCTGATGGTCTGCGCATGCTGTTGTCATACAGGGCAGGACAAAGATCCGAAACAAACATGAAAAAAAACACTCGTCCTTGGGTGGGCTCAAACCACCACCCTTTCGGTTAACAGCCTCCAACTGCCTTCTTCATACGATCCATGTTTGAAAGCAGGTAGAGCAAGCGTGGCCTATAAGACAAGTATGAGCTGGCAGCGGGTGGCGCTGACTCAAAAACGGCGTCTGGAATATGAGAAGAAAAGGCTGATGTTTGGCTTTTTCTATATTGGGAAAAGTGATTTTGTCCTCGTTAGTATAGTGGTTAGTATCCCCGCCTTGGATTACTGGATTCAGAGCCCAGAGTGCTGACCGTTACACCATGGAACCACAGCCACCTAGACTGGTGGAAATCCTTGTTATAGACATTGTGCATCAGTTTGGCTTTTGGCGCAATTTGGCACGTCTCCCTCCCCTCGTCTAGGCATGACGGCGAGAGCGGCTTGTGTCACTTGACACCAGGGTTCAATTCCCTGACGGGGAGAAGGGACTGTTATTAACCCTTTTGGTTTTCACCCGCTTCGCCATAACATCGCTACTCGGATGACTGAGGACATACCTTCACTCTTCACATAGTTGAATGGGTTCGATTCTCAGCCAATGCATGGCTCTTGAGGTCGACATAAGTCGAAGTCATAATCACAAGTATCAGGATTCACCATACAACTATGTGAAGAGTGAAGGTATGTCCTCAGTCATCCGAGTAGCGATGCGAAGGCTGTGATGGCGAAGCGGGAACCGAAAGGGGCAAAAACAGTCCCTTCTCCCCGTCAGGGAATTGAGCCCTGGTCTCCCACGTGACAGGCGGGGATACTAACCACCATACTAACGAGGACACGACGACAGTTGCAGTTTTCCATCGGAGATCACCATCAACTCAAGGGCCCTGAATGGAAGGCAGGAATCCACGTGGCAGATGGGGCTGGGCAACATGTCAATGTTTTTCCACATCTGAGGGGTATTGCACAAAAGTAGAATAAAGAAATCCAGGATAACTGATCAAGCGCGGCTTTAACTAGTCTGGTCGGTGCATCCTGGCTTAATTGGTTTCACGTTTCCCAAACCAGGATGAAAAGGCGCCGCTATGTCAAGCCAGGTGTTGGTAGTCGGGATAAATGCCTTTTTACAGCATTTTGTTATAGACCTCGCGATCGTTCACAGAATCAACGATCAGAACATGGACAAGAGTTGCGCAACATATTTCACAGCCGCAGAACAACAGCTCCTGATGGAGTTCTATGAGGAGGAGAAGGATAGTTGTTAGCTGGAGACGACAGGGGACAGGGCTTTTTAAAATGACTATCTTAGAGTTTCCCTTTGTTGGAACAGATTTATGTTCCAACTAGGGCTGCCACAAACGATTATTTTGATAGTCGACTAATCACCAAGTTTTCCGATTAGTCGACTAATCGGATCATACATAAATTGACTGCAAAACATAAGGCTTACCGCACCAACTGATCAGATCATTAGCTTTCAGCTTGAAGTGTTTAAGGTATATTGTAACTGAAAATAAAAACAATTAAGATGATAGCTCATTAACCTTTTAATCAACAAACCTTATATCAACAAACATTTCTATAACAGAGCAGCAAACAGCTGAATAAAATAAGGACAAGGCACTGGCCTAAACAACAAACAAATAAATCAAGTTTTCAGGTGTGTCTGCCCTGGATCTGGCATTAAACATATCAAACACTACTCTTGTAGGAAAGTAAGCATTTCTACATGGCTTGGAGAAAGGCTTGCTCTCTTTTAAGAGCAGATGTTTCCTGCTGCAGAGAAAATCCGCTCCGATGGGGTGGAGGTTGCAGGGAGGCAAAGAAACATTTTAGATATTTTTGACACTGAAACGTAACTATGAGTAAGTAGCAAGAAAGCTAACTGTTTACCCTAATATTGGTAGCTAACTAGCTGGTTAACTCCATCCAAAATTAGATGTTTTCTTTTCAGATGCTCATGCATAGCCGTTGTGCTTCCATGAAATACAAGTTCAGCTTTGCAACTGTTGCACTGCACGCTTTTCTCGCCACTTAAAAAAAAATGCTCCCACACTTTGGAGCTTCGTTGCCGGCTAGCCACGATACTGTTATAGATACATTTATGGTAAAGTCGAGCCTGATGCCGATTATCACTACTATCACTACCGATTATCCACGTGGCAGGTAGGGCAGCATTTCGTGGCGCATATTCTTTGAGGGTGGCACACTATGCTCATCTACTTGACATATTTTCCCTTGTTTCCCAAACACCCAAGGTGCAAAAAAGGCACTCGAGCCAGCCAGGAGTCGAACCTAGAATCTTCTGATCCGTAGTCAGACGCGTTATCCATTGCGCCACTGGCCCACGTCTAAGTGTTGTCACCCAGTCTCATTATCTGAAGGTCGTGAATTTGAACCTCACACGGGTCAGTTTTAATAACCAAAATAGCATCCGTTTCCAAATGAAAGGGGTCATTTGAAAGGCGTTCAAAGGTCTCCATCTGCGTCTGGAGAGGGACTGCAGACCCCGCACCGGAGCGGTACTAAAAAAGCCTTGCTGACCCTACCATTTCGGAGTCTGGCAAAGACTTAAAGCCCAAGAGACCATGAAGGTCAAACGTCTCATAGCAGAGGATGGTTTCGATGCATCGACCTCTGGGTTATGGGCAGAGCACGCTGCCGCTGCGCCACTCTGCTGCTGTTGCAGATTTTCAAACCCACAATCTCAGCAGTATGAGGCCAGCGCCCCATCCACTTTGCCAGTAGGGCTTGAGGCTCATGCGTTTCAGCCACAGATAGCACAACGTCAGAATTGAGATTGGGGATACTAACCACTATACTAACGAGGACACGACAATAGGACGCCCCACCGCCTTCAACCTCATTGAGCCACCCCGATCAAACGTAACCATGGCTGCCACTCTTTTCCTTCCTCCCTGACATGGCGTTGACAAGAGCTATGTTCAGGATTTGTAAGGAAGGCATCTTTCCGTATCGGCGGTCCCCCTACAGGGCCTGGATAGTTCAGTCGGCAGAGCATCAGACTTTTAATCTGAGGGTCCAGGGTTCAAGTCCCTGTTTGGGCGATGTTTGTTCAAACCTTGTTGCGGCGCTTGCTGAGGTGTTGACAGTGTTGGTCACACCAATAAGCCTTGCCTCGAGGACGACGCAGTGGCTTTTTATCTGAGCGTTCGGAGTTCCTGGTTCCTTCCAAGCAACGCAATAGGTTACAATGACATGGAATAAGAAAGAGCAATTTAAACACCGACAACAGCTTGAGGGGTTGAAAAGCTCTACCATAGAGAGTTTTCCCTGACCGGGAATCGAACCCGGGCCGCGGCGGTGAAAGCGCCGAATCCTAGCCACTAGACCACCAGGGAGGATTTGTCAGTTGCTGTCAAAACATGAGCACCTAGTTGCAGGGCTAAAGTGCCCAGGCTGAGTAACTCCTAGGAGACCTTGGCCAAAATAAAGGCATTGCTGAGATTTGAAGTCAGGATTTCGTGTTTACTAAACAGGCGCTTTGACCAACTAAGCCACGGCGCCTCTCTGAGAAGCACGAGGAAGAGATTTTCCAGTGTCTTCAACTCTGATGGTCGGGACAGGTCCTTTTCGAACAGGGCAGGGCCCACATCAGAAACAAACACGGACTCGAACCAACATCCTTTCGCCTCACTGCTCGCTGACTGAGCTTGGAGTTAAACCCACAATACTTGAGAGAAGAGGGCATTTGCTCACACTCTCCTATCCCACAAGTAAAAGGAAGGTTTGTCTTTTTGTTGTCATTTTGTCAGGCTCACGCGTTTCATTAAAACTGTCTGGGGGCCTTGCTAGCCTCCAAGCCTTGTTGGCGCAGTAAGCAGTGCGTCAGTCTCATAATCTGAAGGTTGTGAGTTCGAGCCTCACACAGGGTAGTTGTTTTTTTTCATAACCAAAATAGCATCCGTTTCCAAATGAAAGGGTCGTTTGACAGGTGTTCAAAGGGCACCATCTGCGTCTGGAGAGGTTGGCTCGGCAGCTCTGGCCTGTCAACAAAGCAGCTCTGGCCCGGTAGCAGAGCAGGTGTGGCCGGTTAGCTCAGTTGGTCAGAGCGTGGTGCTAATAACGCCAAGGTCGTGGGTTCGATCCCCACACTGGCCAAAGACCTTCTTTAGATGTCTTTTCCTGTTTGATTTAGACAATATGTGGTGAGGCTTTCAAATGCTTCATCAGGGCTTTTGAGGTTTGCAAATTGCTGTCTGCTCGAGAAGGGGTGACTGGTCCAGTCTGAGACGATTGAGACGCTGGACCTGGTGCGCAAGCCTGTCTCATTGAAACAACTGAACGACTGGACAAACCTGTCCTTTCTCCAGAGCCCTAGTGCCAGATTCAGCTTCAATATGTTTTTCATAGAATGTGGGTTAAGGGACAAGGCAGATGATCTTGTGGGTTCCAACGACCCCTGAGACAATGCAAGTGTGGGGCAAAAGACAGCGCAAGCAGTAAAGGTCAGGAGAGCGTGGGTGTTCAAAATCTCATAGCAGAGGACGGTTTTGATCCATCGACCTCTGGGTTATGGGCCCAGCACGCTTCCGCTGCACCACTCTGCTGCCTGTCACCTCAGATGGGACTTGAACCCACAATCCCTGGCTTAGGAGGCCAGTGCCTTATCCATTAGGCCACTGGGGCTGGAGGCTGTCATTGATCTGCTCCACTGGGTGGTAAGAGGGGTGGAGCAATGCAGCTGACTCGATGGCGCAGGCTGCAGTGCGTGTTTGTGAGTTTGAGCCTCTCACGGGGCAGGGTTGTGAATGTTGGTGTGCTAGATAAGATAAGATAATCCTTTATTTGTTCCGCAGGGTGGTCATTGCAGTTTGCAACAGCAGCAGGGAACACTACAGCCCTCAGAGTAACAGTTTCAAATATACAAAAATACAAAGTACACGATAGAGGGGATCCTATCAAAAATGAAGGTTAGAATCTAAGAGTATGCGAAAGCAACATAGTATATCAAGTAAAAGAGAGTTAAATGGTAGATAACATCATAACGCCTATTCTTTGAGGGTGGCACACTATGCTCATCTACTTGACAGACATATTTTCCCTTGTTTCCCAAACACCCAAGTTGCAAAATAGGGACTCAAGCCAGCCAGGAGTCGAACCTAGAATCTTCTGATCCGTAGTCAGACGCGTTATCCATTGCGCCACTGGCCCACGTCTATGTGTGTCACCCAGTCTCATTATCTGAAGGTCGTGAATTTGAACCTCACACGGGTCAGTTGTATTTTTTTATGTTTTAATAACCAAAATAGCATCCGTTTCCAAATGAATGGGGTCATTTGACAGGCGTTCAAAGGTCTCCATCTGCGTCTGGAGAGGGACTGCAGACTAACGAAGCCATGGTGATCCCGCTGCTTCTCGCATGCTAAGCGAGCGCTCTACCATTTGAGCTAATTCCCCTTGCTGACCATGGCACTTCGTAGTCTGGCAAAGACTTGAAGCCCAAGAGACCGTAAAGGTCAAACGTCTCCTAGCCCTCCTGTTGTGTTCCGCATCATCTCGCATCATTTGTATTATTTGTAACATTTATATTCCATGTTACCTGTATCATTTGCACTACTCGCATCATTTGTATTATTTGTAACATTTGTATTCCTTGTCTATATGTATCACATCTGCAGTGTATCTTTACATTGTATTCATTTTCATTTTATTAGTAGGCCACATTTATGTTCTATGTTTGCTCATTCCTGCCAAAGTAAATTCTATGTTTGTTTATCTTGCATAGCGAATAAACCCCCATTCTGATTCTGATTGGTAAGGATGGGGTCCCTCAGTGTCAGCCGTGACCTACGAAGCATGGATAGCTCAGTCGGCAGAGAATCAGACTTTTAATCTGAGGGTCCAGGGTTCAAGTCCCTGTTCGGGCGACCTCTGCTCCAAGCCTGCTGAGGTGTGCTGCGTAGCAGCCTTTTATCCGATGGTCCGGCCTTCCTGTCCCTGCTTGAGGCGCTGTGACCCAGGTGGTGCTGTGTGGGCATTGGTGGTATAGTGGAAAGCATAGCTGCCTTCCAAGCAGTTGACCCGGGTTCGATTCCCGGCCAATGCAGAACCATGAGAAAGGGCTGTTTTGTCTTGAGAAGTTAAACTGCGTCCGGCCGTTGAGAGAATCACATGTAGTCCTGCGCAACCTATCAGCTTCGGCAAGACACTGACAATGTGACTTCAAAGAGGACAGTTGAGGTGCCTGCCTACTGGGCAGGGGAAGATCAGTCCATAGTTCAGGAGAGGCCACAGGAAAGGCACGCCCCCCCTCCTCAGGTCTAACTTTGTTTAGGCCACATTCGTAACTTCTCACGATCCAAAAATGAAGAAAGCGAAAGATTGTCTTCACCATTCACAACCTTGCGTTTGGGGGGGCGGGGGAAGGGTGTGGTGACAGACAATGCACACAATGAAATAGGTCACAAAGGCATGGAGACAGCACAAGCCATGCAGACACTGACAACAGCGTGAGGGTTAAAAAGGGTTTGAGGAGACCCTTCCCTGGCCGGGAATCGAACCCGGGCCGCGGCGGTGAGAGCGCCGAATCCTAGCCACTAGACCACCAGGGAGTCTTTGGAGCCTGCAGTCAAAACATGATGGCCTAAGTTGCAGGGCTAAAGTGCCCAGGAACCTTAACACCTGAGAGATCTTGGCCAGAAAAGGCACTGCTGAGATTTGAACTCAGGATATCATGTTTACTAAACAGGCTCTTTGACACGCTCAGCCACTTTGGGAGAAAACAACATGGAAAGCTCACACCACGTGGGTGGGGGGGATGGGTGAGTGGGAGGCGTGGCTTGGCTTGGGGAGGGGGGGAAGGGGCCTACGGTTTTCTGCCCACCCCTTCCATTGGTTGTTTTCGCTCCCCGTCTGCTTACCACGAGTGCCTGCGGCAGCCCTGGCAACCGGCTGAGGGGACCCATCTCCTTTGCAACTCATACTTACCTGGCAGGGGAGACACCTTGATCACGAAGGAGGTTCACCCAGAGTGAGGCTCGGCCATTGCACTCCGGCCGTGCTGACCTTTGTGAATTCCCCAAATGCGGGAATCTCGACTGCAAAATTTCTGGTAGTGGGGCACTGCGTTCGCGCTCTCCCCTTGGACCTGAGTGTGAAAAATAATCTGCCAAGCGGCTGTGGAAGTGTGCGGGCTGAGGTGCGGAAGCAGTAGTGCTTCCTTGTGAGAGAGAGAGAAATTGGGAGGTTGGGAGAAAACAGCATGAGAGGCTCACACCAAGGGGTCGGTGTTTTTCACCCCTCAGCCCTTACGCTTAGTTTTAAGGGACGAGGGCAGAGGGTAATACGAAGGGGTGAAATGATGGGGTAAGACCTAGAATTGGGATTGACCCTCAGTCTCGTGATCGCTGAGGCGCAACCACGCTTTGACTTCAGATTCTTCAGAAGAACCTCAGACACCAGCCGCCTTCAACCTCATTGATCCAGCCTGATCAAACGTAACCATGGCTACCACGCTTTTCCTTCCTCCCTGACATGGCATTGGTGAGAGCTATGTTCAGGATTGGTAAGGATGGGGTCCCTCAGTGTCAGACGTGACCTACGGAGCCTGGATAGCTCAGTCGGCAGAGCATCAGACTTTTAATCTGAGGGTCCATGGTTCAAGTCCCTGTTCGGGCGACCTCTGCTCCAAGATTGATGAGGCGTGCTGCGTAGCAGCCTTTTATCCGATGGTCCGGCCTTCCTGTCCCTGTTTTGTCTTGAGAAGTTAAACTGCGTCCGGCCGTTGAGAGAATCACATGTAGTCCTGCGCAACCTATCAGCTTCGGCAAGACACTGACAATGTGACTTCAAAGAGGACAGTTGAGGGGCCTGCCTACTGGGCAGGGGAAGATCAGTCCATAGTTCAGGAGAGGGTCCAGGGTTCAAGTCCCTGTTCGGGTGACCTCTGCTCCAAGCCTGCTGAGGCGTGCTGCGTAGCAGCCTTTTATCCGATGGTCCGGCCTTCCTGTCCCTCCTTGAGGCGCTGTGACCCAGGTGGTGCTGTGTGGGCATTGGTGGTATTGGTGGTTCGGAGTCTGGCAAAGACTTAAAGCCCAAGAGACCGTGAAGGTCAAAAGTCTCATAACAGAGGATCGTTTTGATTCATCGACCTCTGGGTTATGGGCAGAGCACGCTGCTGCTGTGCCATTCTGCTGCTGTTGAGGTGTTGCAAATCCACAATCTCAGCAGTATGAGGCCAGCGCCCCATCCACTTGGCCAGTAGGGCTTGAGGCTCATGCGTTTCAGCCACAGATAGCACAACGTCAGAATTGAGATTGTCCCTCAGTCTTGTGATCCCTGAGGCGCAACCACGCTTTGACTTCAGAGTCTTCAAAAGAGCCTCGGACGCCCCACCGCCTTCAACCTCATTGAGCCACCCCGATCAAATGTAACCATGGCTGCCACTCTTTTCCTTCCTACCCGACACGGCGTTGACGAGAGCTATGTTCAAGATTTGTAAGGACGACATCTTTCAGTGTCGTCGGCTCCCCTACAGGGCCTGGATAGCTCAGTCGGCAGAGCATCAGACGTTTAACCTGAGGGTCCAGGGTTCAAGTCTCTGTTGGGGTGATCTTTGTTCAAAACTAGTTGCGGCGCTTGCTGAACTATTCTGTGTTGGTCACGGCAATAAGCCTCACCTCGAGGATGACGCAGTGTCCTTTTTATCTGAGGTTCTGGTTTCCTTCCAAGCAGGTGACCTGGGATTGATTCCCAGCCAATAGAGGACCGTGAAAGAGCGTTGTTTCATGTTGTGAAGTTAAAGTGACAATGCAATAGGTCACATTGACATGGAGTCAGAACAAGCAATTTAAACACCGACAACAGCTTCAGGGTTGAAAAGCTCATCCGTAAAGAGATTGCCCTGACCGGGAATCAAACCGGGGCCGCGGCAGTGAAAGCACTAAATCCTAGCCACTAGACCACCAGGGAGACTTCGGCAATTGCTGTCAAAACATGACCACCTAGTTGCAGGGCTAAAGTGCCCAGGCCAGGTAACTCCTGGGAGACCTTAGCCAAGATAAAGGCACCGCTGAGATTTGAACTCATGATTTCCTGTTTACTAAACAGGCGCTTTGACCAAATAAGCCACGACGCCTCTCTGAGAACCACGAGGAAGAGATTTTCCAGCGACTTAAACTCTGATGGTCGGTACAGATCCTTTTCGCACAGTCCTCGGATATTTTTTATGACCAAAATAGCTTCCGTTTCCTAATGAAAGGGTAATTTGACAGGCATTCAAAAGGCACTATCTGCGTCTGGAGAGGTTGGCTCGGCAGCTCTGGCCTGTCAACAAAGCAGCTCTGGTCCGTCAGTACAGCAGGTGTGGCCGGTTAGCTCAGTTGGTCAGAGCGTGGTGCTAATAACGCCAAGGTCGTGGGTTCGATCCCCACACGGGCCAAAGACCTTCTTTAGATGTCCTTTCCTGTTTGATTTAGACAATAGGTGGTGAGGCTTTCAAATGCTTCATCAGGGCTTTTGAGGTTTGCAAATTGCTGTCTGCTCGAGAAGGGGTGACTGGTCCAGTCTGAGACGATTCAGACGCTGGACCTGGTGCGCAAGCCTGTCTCATTGAAACAACTGAACGACTGGACAAACCTGTCCTTTCGCCAGAGCCCTGGTGCCAGATTCAGCTTCAATATGTTTTTCATAGAATGTGGGTTAATGGAGATGGCAGATGATCTTGTGGGTTCCAACGACCCCCGAGACAACGCAAGTGTGGGGCAAAAGAGTAAAGGTCAGGAGAGCGTGGGGGTTCAAAATCTCATAGCAGAGGATGATTTCGATCCATCGACCTCTGGGTTATGGGCCCAGCACGCTTCCGCTGCGCCACTCTGCTGCCTGTCACCCCAGATGGGACTTGAACTCACAATCTCTGTCTTAGGAGGCCAGTGCTTTACTTATTAGGCCACTGGGGCTTGAGGCTGTCATGACTCTGCTCCACTGGGTGTTAGGAGGGGTGGAGCAATGCAGCTGAATCGATGGCGCAGGCTGCAGTGCGTGTTTGTGAGTTTGAGCCTCTCACAGGGCAGGGTTATGAATGTTGGTGTACTAGATAAGATAAGATAATCCTTTATTTGTTCCGCAGGGTGGTCATTGCAGTTTGCAACAGCAGCAGGGAACACTACAGCCCTCAGAGTAACAGTTTAAAATATACAAAAATACAAAGTACACGATAGAGGGGATCCTATCAAAAATGAAGGCAAGGATCTAAGAGTATGCGAAAGCAACATAGTATATAAAGTAAAGGAGAGTTAAACGGTAGATAACTTCATAACGTGTATTCTTTGAGGGTGGCACACTATGCTCATATAATTGACAGAAATATTTTCCCTTGTTTCCCAAACACCCAAGTTGCAGAAAAGGCACTCGAGCCAGCCAGGAGTCGAACCTAGAATCTTCTGATCCATAGTCAGACGCATTATCCATTGCGCCACTAGCCCACTTTTAATAGTTGGAAGCAGTGTCTGCTCAGCCTTGAAAGACTCTTCGCTCCAGTTGAAGTGCATTCTCGACGTACCCCTGAGTTCCGAGAGACAAAAAAACGACTTACAGAGCGGGTCTGATACGAGCGGCCGAAGAAGACAACTTCAGTGGCTCCAGTGTGCAGGAGGAAGATGAATAGTCACTTGTGGCTTCTGTGCACAGGAGAGATGAAGTGACAGTGGTTTGGTGTTCAGTAGTTTCAATGCTCAGGAGGAAGAAAAATAAAGCAACTTGGTTGCACAGGAGGAAGATGAATAAAACCATCATTCATATGTTTCCAGGGCCTGGATAGTTCAGTCTGCAGAACATCAGACCTTTAATCTGAGGGCCCAGGGTTCATGACCCTGTTCAGGCAATATCTGCTCGAACCTTGTTGTTGCAGTGCTTGCTGTTCTGCGGTTGTCACGGCAACCTGCCTCACCTTGAAGACGAAATCACTTTTCCCAATATACAAAAAGCCAAACATCAGCCTTTTGTTCTCGTATTCCGGACGCCGTTTTTGAGTCATCGCCACCCGCTGCCAGCTCATACTTGTCTTATAGGCCACGCTTGCTCTACCTGCTTTCCAACATGGATTGTATGGGGAAGGCATTGGCAGGGTCTTTGTGTTGCAATTGGTTAGCGCGTTCGGCTGTTAATCGAAAGGATGGTGGTTCGAGCCCACCCAAGGACGAGAGTTTTTTCATGTTTGTTTCGGATCTTTGTCCTGCCCTGTATGACAACAGCCTGCGCAGACTGTCAGAGTTGAAGAGGGTGGATAATCCCTTCCGCTCGTTAGGGTAAGAGAAGAAGTACAAGCTAGATGCAACTCGCACCAAGGGAAAATGAATATAGCTTGCCGACGAGGATGAGATTCGAACTCACGCGTGCAGAGCACAATGGATTAGCAGTCCATCGCCTTACCCACTCGGCCACCTCGTCACATGCTTCACTTCCACCTTGTCACCACAGCAGCTTAATCTGAGTGTCCAGCCTTCAAGTCCCTGCGTGAGCTGCCTGTTCAAAATATGCAGCGCGACTTGTGGCGCGCAATCCTTGGATTTCTGTTGCAACCCAGATCCAAAGACAGAGCAATGGTGGCATACTAGACAACATGGTGGGTCACAACACTCCAGAGACTGTGCAAGATACACAGACAATGAGGACAGCCAGGGCCGGTTCTAGACAGGCATATATGAGGGAGCAGTCAGACGCAACAGAAAAT